>PVLA01004191.1:0-184768 GCA_004027455.1 Hydrochoerus hydrochaeris | reverse complement strand
AGGACATGGAGGTGGTAGTGGAGAACAGTGCCGTGTGCCCAGCCCTGACTGACTCCAGAGCCCATAATCAAAATTGAGGTCTTCCCAAGGCCTAGACAGGGATTTAGTAAAGTGTGGTGGGTGAAGGTCAGGGCCAGGGTCAAGGTCAGGTGTCTTCTCAGAGTCTAGATAGGGACTCAGTGATATATGGTGGGTGGAAATCAAGGGCCTATGAAGTGATATGTTGTGGGTGAAGGTCACAGTCAGGACCAGCACTGACAGATTTGCTGCATTACATAACACACGTCCTAAGACCTTCTAGCACTAGTCAGGGTGGATTTTATTCAGTGACCTTTCCTTCACTCACCACTCATTACGGAGTGCCTGTCTAACCCTGAGAAGACCTCTGACCTGAACATGGGGCCCTGAAATTCACCCACCACACATTACTGAATCTGCATTTTTTGAGCACCTGCTAGGTACCCAGCATTGGGACCCATAACAAGGATAAATAGATGGTATCCCTTGTTTTAATTTAGATTGCATTGTGTAATACAATATACTTAAATTTACTATGTCTTTGTTTGCAGATGGCATGAATACCTATGCAGAGTATTCCAAAGGATTTGATAAAAAAAATCTTCCTGGAGCTAATAAGTGTTTAGTCACAGGATATATGGTCAAAATACAGAAATCAACTTGCTTTTATACACCCTAGCAATGGATGCTTGCAAGTAAAAATTAAAACAAATACTTTCTACAATAGAAGCACCACTGAAATACTTAGGTGCAAATGTCACAAAAATATGTGAAGGTTCTGCATGCATCGAACTACAAAAATCTGATGAAAGAATTCAAAGGAGATCTGTATAAATGGAGAGATATCCTGTGCTCATGAATTTATATAAGTACGATTAAGATGTCACTTACTCCTAACTTGACTTACAGTTTCAGTGTAATCCATGAAAAGCCCTGTGAAACTATTTGAAAAATTGATAAATTGTTTCTAAAATATATATCAAAAGACAAAAGATATAAAATAGCCAATCAAGGACTGAAGAACAAAGCCAGAGGACTCAGACTACTACTATGACCTCAAAGCTTGCCATAAAGTGACAGAAATCACGATGCTGTGTTCCTGGTGAAAGAATAGACAAGCAAATCAATGAAATAGAACAGACAGGTCAGAAGTAACCCCAACAAATAGTCAATATTCTTTGACAAAGTGCCAAAGGCAATTCGATGGGAGAAAGGCTAATGCTTTCAACTAATGTTATTGGAACTATTGAATCTTCATAGTGATAAAAAACCTAGACATGGATTTTATGTTTTCCACAAAAAAACTCCAATTAGATTATAATAGATCAGAGACCTAGATGAAAAGTGCTTAGCACATGACAGGAACCCCATCAATGGTCACCATAGGTATTTGGAAGTGTACTGAGGCTCTTTGAGTTGACTGGCTGAGAACTAGAGGTGCTTGAGGGAAACCATTTAGTCCTTGTATGAGGACTGTTGCTCCCCCAGTGTGGCTGGGAGACTTGCCTCACAGAACATGGGGTGTTTATGAGAAAGGCAAATACCTAGGCTCCAGACTGAGCATCCCTGTGAATTTTGTATTTTTATTTAGGCTTTAATTTTTCTTAAACGCCCTCGAATCATTGTGATAAATTTATCAAGTTAGAGAATTTTTGATGTAAAGAGTCAACATGAGCCAGCCACTGGGGCTAGAGATGTAGCTTAGAGGCAGACCACTTGCGTGGCATGCAGGAGACTCTGGGTTCAATCTCCAATACTGTGTGTGTGTGTATGTGTGTGTGTGTGTGTGTGTAGGGGGGTAATATGGCAAAGTATGTGTTTAAATTGGGGATGTAGCTCAGTAGTACAGTGCTTGCCTAGCATGTACCAGGTCCTGCTGACCCCTACAGAGTGAAAAATAATCACCCCTTGGGTTCTGACTGCAGCCCCATCATTTTCCAAACCTTTGGTGTAGTGAAAGGAAGAGTAAGCTCTGGAGGAGTCTGGGTTCCATTTCTGTCTTAACCCTCTATTGATTGTATGTCCTTAGGCGAGCCATAGTCTTCTCTAAGCCTTGATTTCTCTTTTGCTGAATAAGGAGTGTAAAATAGTGTTCTTGCTTCCCAGTCTAGTTGGGAAGCAAAGCCTGGCTTCATTGGTGTGTGGTCAGTGTCAGGTGACTCACCTCTGAGTAACTGTCAAAACAAAGAAGGGGAGGTGGGAAGAAAGTGGAGTCCTTGGTTCATTGTAAGATAACTGCAGAGGGCGTTCTGGGTATTCGGAAGGCAGTGAGAAAACTGGATGTGGTGTCACAGAAGAAATGGAGGTAAGGCTGGCTGAGCCTCTCAGTGCTCAGGTATCCTATGAGTGCTGTGTGCCTGCTCTCACACAGAAATGGCTCTGATGGTGGAGGTATTTGCGGTCTGTCCTTGGCTGTTTTGCTTTTCATCATCAGAGTGTGAAAAGCCAGTCATAAACCATAGCTCTTTCTTTCAAACACTATCACTTTTCAAAGAACTTTGTGTTTTTAATTTAATTTAATGTTTCGCTGTATAGTGTTGGTTCTTTGAGATGGGAAAAAAAAATCCGCAGCCCCCTCTGCTGGCTGTATTGGAGAAGCACAGGTGAGGAAAATACCAGACTCTTAAAAACATGGTCCTAGTTGGATATAGAATCTGCCATTGTTGATTTCCTATTACCTTGTTTTGAAATCCTGTGTCACTTTCACTGTTTTGTTTTGATTCACTTTATTCTGTTTTATTCTGTTTGGTTTTATTGTCTTTAAAATAAAAATTAAAAAATTTTTAAAACAGAATCTGCCAAAGCACTTCTTACACTCACACGCCCTTGCAAAGAGAGCACAAAGACACCCACATGAACCTGCTAACATACACACCTGCAGTAGTGCAAAGTGCTTGAAAGCACCAGTTCTGGCCTCACATGGACTAGCTGTGCACATCCAGTTAGAGCTATGGAATACTGGACAGGTTTCTGAACCATTTATTTTGTTATTTTAAAAGGTATATAAAAGTGTATGCACATATGCATATACATGTCTCTTTGTATTATAATGTCCAAAAAGGCCTTATTCCATATACAGTAAGCACTTGGGAAATGGAAGCTATTATGGTGCTATTGTTATTATCATTGTGTCAAATTCGTTATGTGTAAATAGGGAATGTTAGCAAATGTTTCAGTGGTGTTAAGGCACTGTTCTACAAGCCCGCCACTGATTTCTTCATTTCATTCTCACAGCAACTCTATAAAGTAGGAGTTCCTGTGATCATTTTACAAATGGAAAAAATTA
Source organism: Hydrochoerus hydrochaeris (assembly GCA_004027455.1). Taxonomy (NCBI): domain Eukaryota; kingdom Metazoa; phylum Chordata; class Mammalia; order Rodentia; family Hydrochaeridae; genus Hydrochoerus; species Hydrochoerus hydrochaeris. Next base: position 181,464 of record PVLA01004191.1, on the reverse strand, counting down.
AACTCAGAGAAGCTAAGTAACTAGATCATGGTCACACAACCGAGAAATGGAAGAGTTAGGATTTAAACACGAATTGACTGGCTCAAGAGATTGTTCTTAAACAGTTGTTCTTAAACAGTATACTACATTTGTCTCGTGGATACGATTTAAATGAGATGCTTCCTACAAAGCGCTTAGCACACTGATAGACACAATATAAGGCATGGAGGTAAGCACAATATAAATACTCAATGTAAATACTCAGAAACTGTTATGATTCCAACTTTGATCTTGCCTTTTACCACAAAGATATACACAGTGCATATCAGCCAGCATAGATAGATAGATATATAGATAGAGATAAAGTTAGTAGCCAAGTATGTATATACACGTGAATACACTAATGCATAGAGAGATCTTCGTACATGCATTAGTTAAGTGTATTCAGTAACATTTATTAAGTACACATTATGTTATGTGGCTGGAACTTTTCTAGGTACTGGGGATGCAATGTTGTTAAAAACACAAAATTCACTGGCCTTGTGGATCTACTATTCTAGTGGGTGAGAAAGATGATATGATTAATATGTGTATATATATATACATTATATAAAGTATATTATATAAATCTATTATATGTGGTTATGTAGTGACATGTTCAGGAGAAACCATAAACAGAGAAAAGAGAAGTGAAATGCTAGGTGAAAGGTCATCATAACAGCTTACAGTGGCCAAGGAAAGTCCAGCTAAGAGGATGCATTTTTCAACACAGATCTGAAGGAGGTGAGAGTGAGTCACGTAGATGCTTGTGACAAGATATACCTAGGCTGAGGGGGCAGCAAGGTCAGGTGCCCCGGGGTAGGAGAGTGACTGGTCATATCAGCAATAGTAACCAGGCTAGGGTGTTGGGGCGGGGGTTGAGCCGACCTAAAGGGAGAGTAGAGGAGTGGGGATGGCACAGACCATCCTAGTTTCTCTAGTTGCAATAAAGACTTAGGCTTTTGCTGTAAGACAGAACCATGGCAGGATGTTGAGCAGAGTCTCATTTATATTTTAAACAGAATCAACTCTGGATGTTTCTTCAAGATAGGAAGGAACAAATTAAGGATAAAAGCTGCAAGACTACTTAGACATGTTGCTATGGTTGAGGCAAGACATGATAATGGGTTTGAGGTAACATGAAGAAATAGAGTTAGATAGGAGAAAAGTAAAATCATAATTTAAAAAAATTATGCTGTTAAGAAAATTACAGCCTCAGGGTACAAAGTTATTCAAGGCTACAATGATTTGTTTTTCTCTTGCAGCCAACTGGTTCAAAAAAAAAAACCCAAAAGCAAACAAAGACAAACCCCTAAGAGTCTTAAAGATATAATAAGCCTGTCAATCAGGCCAGTGATTCTCCCTTACGTTTTCCTCCTCACAGAAGCAGCACTATTAAGTGTGCTGCAGATCTTTAAACCTCAAACAAACGTACATAGTTTGTGTTCTAGCCTAGCCCACAAAACTGGCAACCTGACGTACATCCTGGATCATCCATCTTGGAGATACCCCAAGACCTCAAACAACCCAGAACACCAACCATAATGCATCTTACTCTGAGTGTCTGAACTTTGCTCTGAGTATGTACCTCTTTTTGTCTAATGGACCTTTCTATGCCCACAGTGGTATATTCTGATTTTTTTTTCCTCTGATGCAAATTGGTGGAGCTACAACCTATCCTGAGTGACTTGAGGTTCCTATAACCTTTTTGAGGTGACTTTCTTGGACATCATCCAATGACAGATTGAGTCAAGGTGATAGGAAGGGACATGGTGAGAGATGGCAGTATTCTGAATATATCCTGAGTGGAGCCAGCATAATTTACTGGTACATTGAATCAGAGCTGTGAGAGAAAGAGAGGAGTTAAGATGATTACAAGCTATTTGACCTGAGCAACTACAAGTGTGGAGTTGTCACTAGCAGAGGGACTGACTGTGCTGGGAGGTAGAGAATTGGGTTCAAACATGTTAAGTGTGAGATGCCAATTAGACATCCAAATGGAGATGTAAATATGTAGTTGGATACATGCAACTCTGCAGTAAAGGGTCAAAATCTGTCCTGAAAATAAAAAAAAAAGTTATGAATTGTTGGAGAGTAGACAAGATCACCAAGGCAATGAGTGTAAACAGAGTAACAGGGAATAAACATAAACAGTTTCAAGCAGTGAGCATCATAGCTCTATATAGAAGTCAAAAGATGAGAAGAAGCCAGCAAAAGACAAGAGAGAAAAGGTCAGTAAAGCAAGAAATAAGGGATAGTGGTATGTGGTGTCTCGGAAACACAATACTGCCAATGAGTCAAATAGCATGAGATATGTGCATCGACCATTGTAATTGAAAAAATGGAGGTCACTGGTGACCGTGAGAAGAGCTGTTTAGAATGGACTCATGAGAAAAGCTTATTGAAACAGGTTCAGGAAGGAACTGGAAACAGCAAAAGGAAGTAATCCATGATGTTTGTTATATGGAGAGCAAAGAAATAGAGCAAAAGCTGAAGGGGAAGTGAAGAGAGAACTTTTTTTTCTGTGCTACTGGGAATTAAACCTAGGACATTTACACAGAGCTACATTCCTAACTCTTTTGTTTCTTTATTTTAGAATAGGGTCTCCTTACATTGTCTGGGCTGGACTTAAACTTGCTGTCCTCTTGTGTCAGCCTTCTAGAGTGCTAGGATCACAGGTGTGTGTCACCACATGTTTTGTTTTGCTTTGTTTGTTTTGTTTTGTGGTACTAGGGATCAACTTCAGCACCTAGTGCCTGCTAGACAAGCACTTTACCACTGAGCTATGCCTCAGTCCATGAAGATTCTTTTTAAATTGAGAGACATCCTGGTGTGCTTGTATAATGACTGAGATGATACAGATGGATCTCCTAGAGAGGGGATTCTTGATGGTGCATGAGACAAAAGAAAGAATTGCTAGAAGAGGTCCTTGGGCAGGTGGAAGGACTAAGGTCAGGTGGAGAGATTGAGCTTAGCTAGGACTCACAGTTTTGTATACCTTAGTAAAAGGAAAGAGAGAGAGAGAGACAGAGAGAGAGAGGCAGAGACAGAGACAGAGAGAGACAGAGAGGGAGAGGAGCATATGTTGGTAAGAATGCTGAAATACTGTTTCAGAAGCAACAAGTGAAGTCATCAGCTGAGTATGGGAGTAGCTGTCACAGGTCTGAAGAGAGAGAAGAAAGCACATATGTTTTTCAAGGAATGTCAGAATAAATGGACTAGGGGACTACGATATGATTTAGGGGTATGTTTAATACCCCATGTGGGTTGAGGTTGGTTGTTACGGATTTAAGATGAAACCAGCTGTAATCATGTGTTGTTGGCAAAATTCCTTTCAGGTATACAAGCACAGGCACAAGGGTGATAGAGTGCTGGATTTAACTACTCACACTGCTTGGAGAAGAGCCACAAAGATTCTGGGGGAGCAAAATGTTTTTGGCTGGGCAAGGAAAGAAGACACCAGGTAGGCAGACACTGAAAAGTTGGGCAGATCAGTGAAATGGTGGTCTAGCATGGTTAAAGAACTACTAGATTTAGGGTCTGAGCTGAAAATGTAGGAGAGGAGCCTCAGAGAGGGTATCTATGTGATCGGGATATGGAGGATGTAGAGTTATTGCTCCTGGCAAGGTCTCAGTATAGTTGATTAGAAATGGTTACAAGTTCATCACTGAGTTTCCCTTCCAAAGTATGTTTCCCTTCCAAAGTATGTTTCCCTGCCCCTTGAACCTGGACTGGACCTGTGGTCTCTATTGTCCAAGGGGAAGAGGAGGTGGGGATGTATGATTTCTAAGACTCAGCCTCAAGAACCCTGGAAAACTTCTGTTTTGCTTTCTTAGTATACTGTCACTTCAAACAAGCAAAAGTGTAGCTGAGGCTGAAAGACTCATGCAGAGGGTAGCCCAGCCCCTGGCTTGCCCATCAAGTGGGGCAGAAGTCAGCCCGGGGAGATACACAGAGGAGCTGCCTAGCCAAACCACAGAACCATGAGGAATAATAAATTTGTTGTTTCCAGATGCCGAGTTTTAGATTGCTTGGTTGTGCAGCAACAGGGAACCAATACATGAAAGTGTGACAGTGAGAATGAGTGACTGAGGTGGGGTCAAGGATGTAATTGTTAGAGTTCAAGGATCTAAGAAGCCGTGCTATTGGAAAGCTCATCTGCATGTAGACTGAATTTGCCAGGTAATGAGGTAAGCATGGTGTTGGAGGAAGTAATAAAATGTCAAAATTGAAAATCTTTAAGACATGAATGAGTGAGATTTGATATAGTATAATCTGATGAAATGAGATTCCAAGCTGGAGATTTTTATGTGGCTGAGTGTATTTATAAGTACACACAAAGATATATAAAACTCTTATGAGTTTTATGCACACAGGCATATGGATAAATGTGTGGATACACACACACACACACACACAGACATAGTCATGTACTACAGATCTGCAAAGGTACTTCAAGTAGGCAGAGATTCACATGAGCATGTAAACACATGATTATATGCCTAAATATACATTCATACACAGGTATATACAAGTACTCATGAGCTCAAGTCACAAATACACAGACATGTTCTCACACATGCATAGGTAGAAATATACAAACATAGACACATGTAAGCATTTATGCAAATGTGCACACGTAACCCCATAGATACATAGTGCCAAACACAGGCACATGCATGCAGATTGACACAGAGATGTGCAGATAACATGCTTATATACACTTAGTAGCACACAACATCCAGGATCTTGTGCTCATCCATATTTGCACATGCATATGAGCACACAATACACATATGTTCAACCATAGCATATTCACATATGTACACATGTACCCAATCACAGAGAACACTCACCCTAGCTATACCTACACATTCAACAGGACAAAAACATATATTCATACACAGATATAGGCACCAAAACATTTGTGTTTTGACAATTTGTGTCTTGACATTTGACCATTATATGCATGAAAAGCATGTACATGAACTGCCAGGCATCCCTTATAGCACCAAGTCACTTGAAAATACTTTTGTTATGTTTGCAAGTCACTTTAGATTTAGATTTTGTCCTGCCTATCCGTATCAGGCTGATGGGTTGAGAGTCTTTGCCACAGCAGCTACTGGGCTCTTGTTTTATTTGATAGGTGGCAGCTAGGGTTGCAGTGAGAGCAGACTGTGTCGGATTAACTAATGGTCAACTTCTAACACCCAGTGTGGTGCCTGGTGTGGAGGGCCCACCTGAGGACTGTGGCCAACAACATAAAGAGAACTGGAGGGAAAGATGGTGTGCTGTTGATGCTCCTGGAGAAGCTGGTTACTTCCTGGTACAAACTCAGCTGTTCTCATTGTTGGAGAAGCTCCGGTCCTCCCCGTCATTGAGTTTGACTCCAGTTTTTTTCAGAAGCACTCTGGTCCTTGCTTTGAGCGTCATCCCTGGCTCAGTGCAGATCCCTCAGCCTGCTGACACAGATCCTTCAGCTTGCTGGAGCAGACTTTCTAGCTCTCACCACTGACCTTTGGGCTTTCCCAGGGCAGATCTTTAATATAGACTTCTGTGAGACATTGTCATGTGCTCTAGGCTTACAGTTGGACTCATGGAGGACATTATCACAGGATCTAGGTCTTCAGCTGGACTCATGCAGGACATTGCCATGGGATCCAGGTCCTCAGCATGATTCTTTGGGTCTTTAATGACTGGACAGATCTGCACATTTTTTTGTATTTGATGCTTTGGGTAACTAGTATAAAATAATACTATAAATTGTGTCCTGTATTAAAACTTTTCCCTTGTAAACCCCTAACTACATCAGAGACCAGGGAACCTATAAAATACAGTGGGAAAATCAACAATGGAGATGAAGGTGAAAATTGGACTTTTAGTGCTGGAGGTAGCATAGCTTAGTGACTGAAAAGAGACAAGAATCCAACAGAACCTAGTTCAAGTTTCACCAATAGAATCTAATTCAAATACCAGTTCTTCCACTTATTAGCGCTGTTATCTTAAACAAATCACTCCATCCCTCTGAGCCTCAGTTTCCTCTTCTGGAAAATACTGATAGCAATAGTAACTGCCTCAAAGGGTGTTACTATGAATGTTAGCTGAGTAATATTCATGAAACACAGTAATGTGTGACATGTGTTAAACTATTAGTGTTTGCCATTGTGGTAGTGGTATTTGAATTAAAACTTCATCAATCAGAGGAGTGTCCTAGATTCAAATCATTTTCTCTGCCTGTTATAGTCTAGTCTTTAGAGAAGAAGTTGAAAAATGATAAGCTGTTTTCTTTTTAAAACTTTCTATTAGCACATGTTTGTGGCACATAATAAATACATTCATCATGGGGAATTGGTACATCTTGTCTTTACTTCACCTCTTCTTTCCTTGATGCTGTCTCCCACCATCCTCAGATACTCTGCCATCTCCATAAAGTCTATGTCCCTATTTCCTATCTTTTATCTTTATTTTGCTTTTTAAATTATTTATACATTTCAGTTTCTCCTATTAGAGAAACCATCTGACCTTTAATCAGTGCCTGATTTATTTCACTTAAATAAATGGACTTGAGTTGCATCCATTTTCCTATAAATGACTCAAATTTATCTTTCATTTGTCTACATACTCCATTATATTTACATTTTCTTTATTTTTTCATCTGCTGATGGGCACGCAGGTTGTTTCCAAGAATTAGCTATTATGATTTGCGTTGCTATAAACATGCATATGCATATATCACTGAATGTATCTATTTAACTCCTTCAGGAATATATATATATATATACTTTCCATTCATTTCAGTTGCCCATGTTTTGATTGGATATTTTATCTGGGAAAGATCTCTTTTGAGTTCTTTAAATATCCTAGATATTAGTCTAGATATTTCTGCCTGGGAGCCAGCTCACCATTGATTAAAACTGTAAGTTTCAGTTGTGGGTGTTGAGTATTTTGTTCCATCAATGAGAAAATAACTAAGACAGGTTTTGGTACTGGGAATGGGGTTGTCATTATATCTATACATGACCATGTGGTTCATTAGCCTTTGGAAATGATTAGTGAGAGAAATTTGAAAACTTTGGAGATGCCAAATAGAAAAACCATAGAATGCTATAAGCAGAGAAAGCAAAGAGTGACGATAAATCATAGTAGGAGCTTAGAAGAAGAGAATGCTCATAGAAATACAGACAGTAAAAGCCAGCCTTGAGAGGTTTTAGCTGGAAACAAGGACAGTATTGGCTGTTGGTCTAGATGCCATGTGTGTTACAATTTGGAACAAAATTTGTCTATATTTTGTTCATATCCTGAGACCCTTTGGGAAACTGAGAAGAGTGACAGACTAAATCTGATGGCAACTCTAAGGAAGCTCAACATTCCTCATTGGTACTGTTTGCTGCTTTTAGTGAGATCTGCAGTGAGAATTACGAGCAAATGGCAGAGTTATATGATTTTAAATGTTTACAGTTTCAACAGAAAGTAAGCACTATGAAGTCAGGGCAAAGGGAAAGGGTGGTTGCTGAAAAGATTAGCATTAAAAAGATACTAAATACCTTGCATTGGAAAAATAGGAAATATATTTTTGAGCATATCTCAGGAATCAGTAAGACCCCACTCTTTGCAGCCTCAGAGGCATAAACCTATAAAGATTTCATTTGAAAGGCAATCTACAGTGTATCCTGCTAGAGAAGGCACACTGGAGAAATGATTCCCCAGGATTTGGTTCACAGTGCCCAGCCAATCAGGGCACTCAGAGGCTGCTGCAGCTATGATATAGTGGCTAATGCTCAAGGTGGCAGCAAACTTCACCTTGTTCATGTGCTGCTGGATTTTGTGTGTGTGTGTGTGTGTGTGTGTGTGTGTGCTGGGGATGAAACCCAAGGTCTTGTGCATGCAAAACAAGAGCCATACCACTGAGCCATGGTTCCAGGCCTGGTGCTGGATTTGGAGGGATGCAGAATGTGAGAGTTGTGGTTCAGGGAGGCTTCCACTCTAATTCCCATAGGAATGCCTGGGAGGGCAGTGTATGAAGTTGTAAGAATGAAGCTGAAAGTATAGTGATGACCTCAGAAAGTTGGAAAAACCAAGAATGTGGAATATCTGCTGAGGAATGCCACAGCAGTGAGCAGAGCACCCTGAGAAAGAGGCCATGAAGACTGCCCACCAGCAATGCTATATGGGCAGAGTTTCCCAAGCCCCTCAGAATTTACAGCTCTCCGCCACCTGCCCTCAGTGCTGGACATGGCAGTATAGGATTTAATGTTTTCCCTGCTGCACTTCATTCTCACTTTGGGCGAATTTCTGTCCCCTTATTTCTCAATTTTAGCATGGCAATGTGTACCTTGTGCTATTGGATCTCAGCAGTGTTTAACTTTTTAAATTTTTTTTTTACAGTGGCACATAGCTGAGACTTTGTTTTAGGTCTTAGAGGAGACTTTCAACTTTGACTTTTCAGCAGTGTTGGAACTGTTAAAAATTTGGTCATTTTTACAGATGGATTACATTAATTTTACATGAAAACATGGATATGAATCCTTTGGGGGCCAGGAGTGAGATGTTATGATTTACTTCAGAAATATCTCCCAAAGCCTGATGTGTTAAAGGGTGATTAGATCACTGGGGCATGACATTTATCAATGGATTCATCCACAACTGAGTTCGGTAATTGAATATGCTGTTAGGACATGTGACTTGATTATCAATGCATCACTGAGGGTGTGACCTGGAAGGGTATATGTCTCTCTTTGAATCCTCTCTTCTCACTCTGCTTCCTGGCTGCCATGAAATGATCAGTTGTGCTTTACCCAATCCCTTCCACCATATTATTTCTGCCTTGGAGCCAGCCAGTCACTGACTACAATATGAGCTAAAACAAACCTCTCCTTTAAGTTTTAGGTATTGTGTATTATACCCCAGTGATGAGAAAGTGTGTGACACTAAGAGTTGAGTATAGGTGTTAGATCTTCCTTGAAGCTATAGTAGAATTTGATGATGAATTCATCCAGTCATGGGCTTTTCTCAGTTGGTAAGGTTTTTAATTATTGTCTCTATTTTATTGCCTATCATTAATCTGTTCAGGGTTTTTATATCTTCTTTGTTCAATTTTGGTGTCTAGGAATTTCTAGGTTCTTCTAAGTTCTCCAATTTATTGTACTATAAGTTTCTGAAATAGTTTCTTATACTCCTCTGGATTTCAGTTTCTTATACTCCTCTGGATGGCAACATGATTTAAAGTCTTTCATTTCTAATTGCATTGATGTGGGTATTTTCTTTCCTTCTTTTGGTAAGTTTGACTAAGGATCTACTAATCTTGTTTGTCCTTTCAAAGAACCAACTCTTTGGTTCACTGATTCATTGATACTTTATGTTTCTTTAATCTCAATTTCATTAACTTCTGCTCTGATCCTTAAAATTTTCCTTCCACTAGTTTTGCAATTTTCTTATGTTTCTATGATCTGAGTTGCATCATTAGGTTATTTATTTGGGATTACTCTGTTCTTTTACTGTGTGCATTCACAGTTATAAACTTCTCCCTTAGAACTGCTTTTATTGTGTTCCATATATTTTTGGATGTTGTGCTTCCTTTTGATTTTAGGAACTTTTTATATTTTCCTGATTTCTTCTGTGATACATCAATTATTCAAAATCATATTATTTAATTTCCATGTGTTTGCATAGTTTCTGTGGTTTCTATGCTGTTGATTTCTAGTTCCATTCCATTATGATATGAAAGTATGCAAGGGATTTTTTTATTCTTTTATATTTATTTAAATATTCTCTATGGCCTTAGATATGGCCTTAGATTTTGGAAAATGTTCTGGTGCTGCTGAGAAAAATGTGTGCTTGGTTGTTGGATGAAACAGTCTATAGATACCTGTGAGTCCATTTGTTCAATGCTGGTTTAACTCTGATATTTCTTTGTTGAGTTTTCATCTAATTGACATATTTGTGACAGTGGGGTTTTGAAGTCCCCTGCTATGATTATGTTGGTGTCTAGGAACAAATAGACTTTGGATTTAAGACAGATTGGAGGAAATCTGAAGCAGGACTTAGAGAAATTGGAATAAAGGGGGGACATTAAGGGAGGTGTAGGCCTATGTGTGATGCTTCACCTACATCCCGTAGGTACCAGAGCCTCTGGCAGATATGGGGTTCCCCAAAGCCCTCTTCTGAAGCCCAGCCTGATGGGTTTGTAGTGAATTCTGTCCCTCAGACTGCTCTATGAGAGGAACACTGAAGGAACCATCTGTCTGGTTTTTTTTTTTTTTTCATCAACCCCGGGATGTGAAATATTGGAACATAGACTCCATCTGAGCAGTGAGTTCAAAGAAACATTATATGTATGTAGAAAAATACATGTCATAAGGATATAGTTCAAAGTATTTTCATGACTTGATATATCTGGATAGCTAGCATTTGCCATGCTTAAAATTACCAAACATATTGTTGACACATGCTTATAATTCCAGCACTTGGGAAGCTGAGGCAGAAGGATTGCTGTAAGTTCAAGGTCAGTCAGAGCTACATAGTGAGTTCAAGGCCATCCTGAACTACATGGCATGATCCTGTCTCAAATATACATATATACATATATACATGCAATCTCCCCAAACAGAACAAAATACAACAAGAAAATTATTCAAATAAAATAACCTAAAATGACCAGTACCTTAGAAATACCCAAATTGTTCCCTTGAAGTCATTATATGCCAAAGTTCATTACCCTGTAATCTAACAGCATAGTTTGGTTTGCACACATGTACAAATGAAATTATATAATTTTTCCTCTTTTATGTCTTTCTCCTCCTTCTTTTTCTTCTCTATTTTTTTCCAGTACTAGGGTTTGAACCAAGGGCCTTTGGTACATCCTCAGCCCTTTTTTATTTTTAAAAATTTTGAGACCAGATCTCACTAACTTGCAGAGTTGCATGGATTGGTCTCAAACTTACAATCTTCCTGCCTCAGCTATCGTGACTAGGATTACAGGCATGCACCACCAAGCCTGGGCCTATGTCTAGCTTCTTTACTCAAAGATGTGTTGGTGTGGTTCCTCTCTATTATTGTATGTATCTGTAGATTATTCTTTTTTATTGCTGTATAGTATTTTGGTATGTAAATTTATTATATTTTATGTATTTGAGTAGCTACCTGTTTGGGTCTATCAGGTTTATATATATTATATGTAATCGAATACATTGCTATGGTCTGAATCTTTGTTCTCTTCCCTTGTTTGCATATTGAAACTTAATTCTCAATATGCTGGTATTAGAAAGTGAGGCCACTTGGAGGTGATTAGGTCCTCATGCTTGGGGTTAGTGCTCTTATAAAAGAAGTTGCAGAGAGCTACCTTGCCACTACTACCATACGAGTACACGGCTAGATAGTGCCATCTGTGAATGCTACAGTGGGACTTCCTCAGATACTATATCTAATAAAGTCTTGATCTCAGAAATTTCCCACCACCAGAATCATGAAAATAAATTTCTTTTGTTTATAAGCTATATGTGTCATGTTTGGGGTGGAGCATCAAATTGATTAGTTTTTGAATCTTCCCAGGAGATTGGTGGAGCACATTTCTGGGTGTGTCTTGGTAGGTCAGGTAGATGTGGCCTTGTGAACTACATCTGGTCCTGCTGTTCCCTGTTCTGCTTCCTGGTTGTCAAGAACTAAGCAGCTTTGCTCTTCCATTTCCTTCTACTGTGATGTTTCTGCTTTAGAGACAGCTAACCATGGACTGAATTCCCTGAAACTGTGAGCCAAACTAAGTCTTTTCTCCTTTAAATTATATGTGGTTCTTGATAGGTGTTGTGTCCAGCAATGGGAAATCTGACTACTACAATATAGTTTATAGTGTTTTGTTATAGCAGCCCAAATGAATTATGCTATTCATTTTTAGAGAATGTGTGCCAGTACTTTTAAAAATAAAAATGGGGTCTAACTATATTGTGCAGGGCAACCTGGGACTCTGAGTGTCAAATGACCATTCCACTACCTCAGCCTCCAAAGTAGCTGAGACTATACTTATACTCCATCAAATGTAGCTTAGAACCTTAATTTCTATCTAGAAATTTTCATTCCTTTAAGAGGGCCAACTTCAGCTGTATAAGTTCTAGGCTCCACAAAACCTGGTTATGCCTCTCCCCAGGATCCAGGCTTTTTAAAATTTGGTCAAAGCCTGTTGCATGGCACAACTCCCGAGGACATTATTTTCACGTGTCATACATGACCAGTATCCCTGGCATACAATACAGTGGGTCTGGTGCATTCTGGGTTTGAGTAGTGAGTGGCTCTCTGCCACTCTCAAGTCTGGGAGGTGGTTAATTTCACTGGAGTTTGAAAGAACTTTTCTCAAAAATCTCTTCTCCTTTATGTTGTTTTTTACTTTGAAGCATAGGCACAGAATTGCAAGAGCCATGGGTCAATCTAAACAGTGCCAGTAGCCCACCAAGTAATTCTATGGGAATAAAAGAGAACCCAAATAATTGCACCAGGTATTTGATCTTACAGAAACCAAATCACAGAGCTGCTTTAAAAAAATACTTTCAGAGGTTGTTTGGACATCAGGTAGACACTGAAAAAGTCTCTGCTACCCACATTGGAAAGTCAGCAGAATAGAAACTAGGAAAGTTTTGAGTTTGGGAATGGGAATTATTGAAAGGCAAAGCCCCAGATTTGGGCTCTGCCCCAAGTTCCAGGCTGGGCATGTGCAGTATAGCAGCAAGGAGTACGCCCTCTGCAGGGCGTCTCTTGTGCTTTCAGTCTCTGCTCAGTCCCTCCGGAGCCAAGGAAGTGGTGGAAGTTCCCCTACCTCAGTTTTCTTTTTGGGGAAAAAACTCATCACACATAGGAAAGGAAGGATTGGGGGACTTGGAAAGAAACTCACAACCCCGGGAGACTGAACAGCCTTCCTATCTGTGGCAAGCAGGTGGAAGTCCCTCTTTGCCAGTGTTTTTCCTTAAATTGTCATGGCTGCCTGGATGTCCTGGATTGTTCAAAATGTTGACCTTTAAGGGTCATTTTACTTTGGGGAAGAGCCAGGAGTTACATGGGACAGAGCCAGTGACTAAGGTGTTTAAGCACGCACTTTTTTTTTTTTTTAATGAATCTGCCTTTCTGCTGGATGGTACCTGGCTGCAGCATTCACAGTATTTTTGACCACACCTTGCAAATACATTCATGAAAGAGGAGTTGCAGAACTTCTTCAGAAAATGGTGAGATTCATATGCTATAGTGTGTTTGAAGCAAAGGGGAATATTTTGAAGGGAATTAATGACGTATATTTACTGTAATAAATTTTTTTAAAAAATTGAATATTCACTGTATATTTTGATCATCCTATGTGTCTTTTGTTTCAGAAATTTAGTGGGAATATAATTTGGGACAGCCATTATAGAAAATAGTAAGGGAGTCTCTCAAAAAATCCAAAATACAGCTACCACATGAGCCTGCAGTTCTACAATTGGATGTGTACCCAAAGGAAATGAAATCAGTATGTTGAAGAGACATACTGGGACCTCGGAACTTTGTGCAGACTTCTATTTAACACTTATCCATCCTGTTTTAGTGGTCTGTTCACAGTCTGTCTCCCCAACTAGGCTGTAAACACTGAGAGGACAGGATTCTGTTATTTTCATCTTTGTATCTCTGAATCTAACTCATGACTGACCCAGAGTGAGACTTCAATAAAAGTGTGCCAAGAATCATCATCAGTCATTATCAAGATCACTTTGTCTCCTTCCTGACATTTGTGGCATTTGCTGTGCAGTCCAGGTCATACATTTTGACACTAAATTGTATTTCTCCTGGTGCTGATTGTTGTTAAATTACTTTATACATGTAATTCTGGCTTCCTCAAAATGACTCAGTTCCATAAAAGCAGGGCATTCTTGTATCTTTTTCTTACTCTGTGATATGCTTGGATATGTAATAAATTGTCAACCACCAGTTTGTGACATGGCTCCGTGTTATGGTGATGCCATCATTTCAGTGGCATTGTACTGACAGCAATGTGCCAGAAAAATAGGAAATGGAGCTATGGTGGAAGTGATCTCTCCTTGTTTTGGGGATTCTCACCTCTACTCACCTGGTTGTGGTGGATTCATGAACACCAGAGAAATTGAACTTGCTGGATATTTGGACTTTTGCCTAGTCTTAATTCTATGTGGTGGGTATGAACATCCCGATTATGCAAGCAATCGTTCCAAACATTTTGGGGATTGATATAGCCAAGAAGTTATTAGAGTATATAGTAAGCCATTAAGAGGCCAATTCATAAAGCTGTTGAGCACTTTGAACATCTAATGAGTGGGTAGTTTTATAGAGCATGTAACCAAATCATCAAAAGGCATTCCAAATCTTTAAGCAGTTACAAAAGTTACCAGTCTTTTAAAGATCAAATCTGTCATTATGAGTTTCTGTGCTGCATGCTGTAAGTATCCTCCATGACCTCATAGGAGCCTATGCTGGCAAGAGTAAGGTTGCGCTATGTTCAGCTCTACCGGATCTCCATAGAGGGGGGCTGGAATGCCTCGTGGAACAATGCCCTGGGCTCCCGATAGCAAAGAACGAAGGGCAGCCTAGTTTGATAACCACATTAAAGCCCTACCGACATCTGTTCAAGCCAAAGACAACACTATCTCCAGGAATTAACCTTCTGAACCACTGAATCATTACCCTCAGCAAAGTGAAAGTTGGACAACAAGAGCCTATTTGTCAGTGGTCCCTCAGAGAGACATGGTAAGCCATATTTTACCACAAACAGCGTGAGAAGGCCTGGCTAGGCTTTATAAATTTTAAGCACAGAATAGATTTGTGTGGGAAACAAGCAGACAATGAATGTAAATAAACTTTTAATGATACCTTGCAACTTTCAGCATTTATTCCACTCCAGTGCAAATGGACCTAGGGACAGAGCATTGCCCTAGGGAATAGCAGTTCCTGAATTTGTACTTAAATGCTTCCCCTTTGTTTTAATAAAACAATGGGGATCAATAAGGAGAATAGGAACAATATGAATGTCCACACTCACACACTTCACATTTGCCCTAATAGGAAAAAAAATCCTAGCGTTGAAAGTAATAGAACTCATTGTAAGTGAAATAATAACTTGTTGCACGAGGTTCGTGGAGCTGCATCAGATGGATAAAGAGGCAGGGAGGATGTGAGGGGAGGTCTAATAAAAGCTTTAGCACAGAAGTAAGCATAGAATGCCTGTCACCAAGACTGTAGAGTAGACTCTAGAATTTGGGGTACATTTCTTATAATGAAGACTGGCTTCATTTAAACTTCTGCTATGACAGCTTTTAAGCCTTGTGCTATACTAGTTGCAAAAGCCATCTCCAGCCTATTATGTGCTGATAGATTTTTAACCACGACAACCCGGCTTTAATAGACACAAGGCTTTGATTTCAAATCTGCCTCCAAAGAGTAAGACTTAAACTGGTTTATGCTTATGTTGTTGCCTGGAACGTATGCATTTTATTTTCTAATACTGATATGGCACTTACTGGGCACCATTTTAAATGAAACAATTAATAATGTGTAGTGATGAACATTTATAACCACTATGAAATATTCTCTTTTTGCTGATATAAAGCTTATAGATTATAGTCTGTTTAACATATCTAAAGTATAGATAAGTATACATTAGAAGTATATATGTGTGAATATATATATGTGTGTGTGTTAAAGCATACATACATAGAATACATGTGTGCGAAAAATATATATGGCTACATTGTAGTATACAGTAAGTGGATTTATTTTGCCAACTGAAATAAGGCAGGGTGAAATATTGGTGTTGGGGCTTACTCTTTTCCCTTTCCTAAAAGTCACTGTGGATGGCTTATGGGATGACCAGCTAGTACTTATGGGATGACCAGCTAGTACTTATGCTGTGTGCTCGGTTGAGTGGCACAATATTTTGTGTCAGTGTGAAAAGGGCAAGACACTGTCCTGTGTCTGGACAAAGCAGGATGCACTGGGAAATGCCACCTGTGGTATTTCCTAAGTAGACCCCTTTTACAAGTTTGGGGGCAGAGTTATAGTTGCAGCCCCCCTACCAAATCTGAGTGGCACATTGTAATGGCAGAAAAACAGAACTAAGCTATATGGGAGACAGGCACACATCCAGAATTAGTGAATATTTTTGCATGAGTGAATGAAATCAATCTTTGGGTGCAGCATGGTTTTCTTCAACAGTTTTAATAACATGGTCCATAAATCTGGGGGGGGGTGTCCTCAAGATCCTTCCAGGGTATGAGGCTCAAATGATTTTAGAAGAGTACTGATACATTATTTGCCTTTTGTCCTGTTAACATTTTCACTAAAGGTGTAAAAGCAGCAGTGGTTTGTTAGCTCAAGACAAGGCAGTGGCACTAAGCTGTACTAGCAGTCATTGTATTGTTCACTGCCAAGCACTGACAGGAAAAAAAAAAAGAGTCCAGTTTCTTATAATAAGGTCCTTGATGAGGCAGTAAAAAAATATTAAATCTCAACCTTTAAGTACTTGTGCATAAATCACTTCTGCTACACACTGAAGTGCGATGGTTGTCTTGAGAAAAAGCACTTGTGCAGTTGCTTGAATTGCATGCCAGACAAGACATGTTTTCATGGAATATCTTTTTTTTCTTTTTTTAAAAAATGTTCTTATCCTTTTCATCTTCTTTCTTTTTTTGCAGTAGTGGAACTTGAACTTGAATGGCCTACCACTGAGCTACATCTATATCCCAAGCTCATTTTACTTTTTATTTTGAGACAAAGTCTTCATAAATTGCCCAGGTTGAACTTGAACTTGCTGTTCTCCTCCTGTCTTAGCCTCTCCACTAGCTGGGATTACAGGAGTGTACCACTACACCTGGATGCCCTTTTTAACTTAAAAGTATGACTGGGAGACATATTTGGTAATTCAGATTTGGGCTTTTGACAAACATTTTCTCAAAACTAAGCAAAATGAGTTTGTCAATTCAAGGAAAACAGCTGACAAGTATTTGTTTCCTATGATGGAATTTGAGTTTCCAAACAAAAGTTAGAATTTTGGAAAACTTGTATCTACCACTGTGAATATGACAGTTTCTCAATACTTAAAGGATTTTCTGACAAGACTGGTAAAAATACTAAAAAATATGATTTTTTTTGAATTTTTATAATTGACAGTGTAAAGTTTCAGAAGATTTTCACAACTCAGAATTCAATTTTTTTTATTTCTGCATATAAATAGATATATCTGTATATATTAATATATTTGTCTATATCTGCATCTGTATATCTTAGTTACTTTTCTTTCATTACTGAGACAAAATACCCAACACCCAAAGGAAACAGCTCCTGGCATGGCATCAGGAAGCAGAGAGATCAAGAGAAAAGTGACACTGCTATATACTGCTCCAGGCCACAACCACAGTGACTTACCTCTTCCCATCCTGCTCCACCTCCCAATACTACGATCAGTTATACACCCACCAATGAACTAATGGACTACTCCTGTGTCACACTCCTGTGATCTCGTGACCTCACAAAGGACTGCCTGTAGGCACACAAGGCTTTGTGAGGATTACACGCCTAGTATAAACCACAACACACTCCTTTTCCACGATCTACAGATTCTTTGCCCTGGTTTATTGCCTTTAGTCTTGGCTTCCCCCTCACCAAAAAAGAAAAAGGTTTTGACATGTCTTGTTCTCCCAGTTTTATACACCAGGAATTGAAGGGTCATCCTTTACTATTTCCTGTCACCTTCCACATCAAGCAGTCCAGTGAGCCCATCAGTTCTGTTTTCTGTTAGGGAATCAGCAGGAGAGAACCATTGCCAAATTTAGCTTTTGCAGTCAAATGCCTGGGTTCAAATTCCACCTGCACTATTTTTGTCCATAAACTTAAAAACTTAATGGATATGTAAGAACTGCATATGTTTGTGCAATGTATAATTACATGAGGTACTGTGCGATGTTTTGATACATGTATAGGTTGTGTACTAATCAAATCAGATTAAACATCTGTTTTTCCTCAAATATTATCATTTCTTTATGGTGAAAGCATGCAGAACTTTTCTTCATTTTTTGAAATACACAGTACATAATTGTTGCAGATAGTCACCCTACTGTGCAATAGCACTCCAGAATGTCTTGCTCTTATCTGTGACTTAGTAGCATGTGGTCAGTATTTCCCCATCCTTCCTGCTCTCCCCAGCCTCTGGCCATCACTGTTCTACTCTCAACTTTTATGAGATCAACTTTTGAAACATTCCTAACAGTGACATAGATGAGTTTCTTTGATTCTCTGGGCTTTAGAGTCTTCAACTGTAAAAGTAGCTTAATGATGATACTACTACCTTATAGAATTATTAAAGGAATTAAGCAATACAATATACAAGATGTTTAAAAAGGAATAATGTGTGATCTATCTTTTTCATTTAATGAGCACTTCCAGGTACACTACACTGCTCTAGGGATATAGTGGCAAACTTGCAATGTGCTAGTTCAGGCTCCAATCGTCTCTTATGTTGTCTGGTCACATCTTACTCTTTGCTTCTCTCTCTCTCTCTCTCTCTCTCTCTCTCTCTCTCTCTCTCTCTCTCTCTCTTTGTTCTAGCTTTTTCTAATTCACTATCACCCAATAGAGGAATATTTTCTGAACATCAGTCAGGTCATGCTGTTCTCTTCCCTAAAACTCTTCAATGGCTCTCCTTTGCCTACAAGGTAAAGTTTAATCTCTTTGCTATGACTTGTCATGGAGAATAACCCCTCCTTCCTCACTACTTTCTGATGGCCTGTATGTCTTAGCCATACTGGCTCTTCCTTAGAGATTTTCTATCCCATGTTCCTAAAATATTCTTCCTCTGCCTGTTAAAGCACTTAACCACTTGCACTGTACTAATTTCCTTACAAGCGTGTCTCTCCAAATGGGCTGTGAGTCTTAAGTACAGGCACTATATGCTAGTGACACTCATGTTTCTGTTGTGTACAGAAATCAGGAAAGACGATGGTTCAGAATGGTTGTGCAATGCACAGATGAATGAATAAACGAACAGCTCCTTCAGGCCCCTTCTCAGTTCAAGTCTGTCCTAAATTTATGATTCGTTCTTGTTTGTGGGTTCTCATGGGGACAGCCTAGTCACTAAAAGCCATCTCATGCAGGGTGCTGATCTAACAGTACAGATATGTGGCTGTCTCCTTTGAGAATTATGGTTCCTAAAAGTTGAGGAAGGGCCCAAATCTATGCCTTACCAAGTTCCCCCTGGGTTGATGATGGTCAGACACGTTTTGGCCTCACAGTGATGAGTTTATCTCCTCCTTTTCTCCTTTTGCAGATGAGGAATTTAAGGCCCAGAGATTAATTCCTTCAAGGTCACACAGCTTGTCAGTGACAAAACTGGGATCTGCTATACCAGTGTTCTCATCTATTACTGCACCCAGAGCAACTCCATTTTCCTCTGCTTTATATTTGGCAGCTCAGTCAGAGAGGGGTTGGATTTGTTGTTAATTGAGAGAGTGCAGGCTTGGTGCTACCTCTGCAGGCCTGTGTAAGGCAGTGTAGTGCAGTGGACCAAGTTCTGAGCAGGCCTCAAGAGACCTTGACTCCCTTCTGCCTTTGTCTCAAAGAGACTCATTGTAGCTGGGAGGGTGTGTGGAGGGGAAGTCATTTCTCTGCTTCGGTTTTGAGTTTCTTCCATTGTGGAATAGGCATAATTAGGCCTGTCTGTTTAATGAGCAAGGTTCCTATGTGGATAATCTATTTTTTTTCTCCATTGAGCCACGCACAGTGCCTTGCCTGTAGCGGGGTACACCAGTAAATGCTTAGGGAATGAATAAATGCAAGTGTTTTGGAAATGAGCAAGTGATGGGCGAATGTAAGCTATGACTAATAATAAATTCAGAAGCCAGCTGCTCCTGTTGCTTGGCCTTAATGGTAACCTGATTCAAAATGGTCCCTTACAGAATGGACCAAACCACCTTGACAGACTTTTGTTGTCAAATGTAAGGAAAAGACAACTTGCACTGACCAGTCATGTCTACAAGATGTTAAAAGAGCCAGCTAATTTGGTCGATTCTTTGAAAAAGCAAGGCCAACAGTATTAGGCTTTGTGCATCAAAGGAAGCTAAGTGGCTCGGAGCCTTTTCCATCGCTGCTCATTGGCTTGTCGCTATGTACACACAGCCATCCTTTCAGTTTGCACAAAATGGCTTATTTTCATTTTTGAAATGGCAGCCACGTGGGAGCCCCTGGTTGCTGTGGAGAAGACAGGGAGAGGCCCAGCTGGTTGACAGCCACTGGGCTCCTTGAGCCCTCCACTTTGCCTTGGCTGCCTTTGGGAGGCGGGAGTCCAAGGTTTTTATAGTTCCTCTCTCGAATTAGTGCCCGCAGACTCTACAGCTATGAACATGCAATTAGTCTTTGTTTGTGCACAAAAGGGAGCTTGACCCTTGCCCGTCTTTGATTGGCATGCACAACTCTTGTAGCTACTTACCTAAGGCCCTCTCCAAGGAGTGCAGCGTCTTGTTCCTGCACCTGCCTTCAGCTTTTCTCTTTTGTCACTTGTTTCACATAATATTCGGCCCAACTCGCAGCAAGATTGCAGGGATGAAGGCTTCATGCAGGCACAGTAAGATTTCCTGTTTTTTAGGGAGGTGGGGGAGTGAGTGGGAGGGAAGGAGGTTTGAATCTATAATCTGAGTTTTGGGTAATTGCTGAGCCCCAAAACACTTAGCAGGAGCCCAAAGAACTGGTTTTCATTAATAAATGAACACTTTTCTTGCTTTCAAAAGCAGACCTCCCCGGTCATAGAAAACAAGCTGCATGTACAAAGCTTTACATTTCTTTCTCAGCTCACCTGCTTTCTTACTCACATAGAAACTTGGTAGTTTTTTGAAAGACAATAGCTATGAAAAGCATGCAATTATTGTGCTCAGAATATTTCTCTCTAAAACTAAACTATGATTTCCGAGATACTAGAAAAGTGTTTATTAGCGGCCTGAATGAGATGGTGGTGGACTGCATTTTTAAAAAATGTTTTTGAAGAGCAGCGTTTGTTTTTAGCACACCCTCATTTCTTACTACCCATGCCTAAACGTACCATGCAGTATTAGAATAAACTATCCAGCTATGGCTCTTGGAGGAAAACTTGAAATCATAGCTGGTTTGAACTATAAGCATCTCCAACTCCCAAATCTGCAGAGAATATTTAATAAATGACTCAAAACAATAATTGCTTGCCTTTTTAAAATACCCATTTAGATTTGGGCCTGTTATTGGGTGCTTTGCATGAGTTTTCCCCTTGTCCTTAAAATAGCCCTCTATGTTGAATTTTATTGTCACTATTGGACAGATGAGAAAACTGATATTCAGAGATGTGACTTGCTTAACCATTTCTGAGTCACCAAGAGGTAGAACAGATGAATGAAATCAGGTTCCTATTTGTTGTTCTATGGCACATCACTGAGACTTTTTATTATTTTCTTTTGAAATACACATGCTAGATTTTACACAGTCAAACAATTTTATCCTTCAAAGCAGTCACTTGGGTGCCCTTCTACCACAGTGGCTGCTTTTGTCTTTGGTATGCTAATTTGAGCTGAGTCCTATACTATTCATCTGTCCCACTCCTTCTGATTTGTACCAATTTGCTGATCATGCTAGCTCTTCCCATATTGATCAGATAGTACTTTTGCACATGGTCCAAATCATGGTCACTTACAGCTTTTAAAAAAATCACCAACCACTAATTGTAAGAATTTACCACAAAGTGAGGATAGTCAGAAGAAACTACTCCCAGTTCTAGAGGTTATTCTAGAATAATTGTTCTTCTGAGAATCAGGTGGTGTATATGACATGGGTGTGTATGTTTTCAGTGACCCTCTTGGATGGCCAGCCATCCTCTGAGCTCTGCCTTGCTGAGGGAGACACGGGGTGATTGTAGGAGTTTGCCCTTTGGTATCATACTTCCTGTGTTTGCATCCTGGCTGTGCCACTTTAGCAGCTATGTGCTTTTGGGAAAATTATTTAATACCTCTAGTTTTAGTTTTCTTGCCTTAAAATGAGGATAATACTGACTACCCCAAAGTGTTGCTGTATGGGTTAAAGGGTCTTATTGCAGTACCCTAGGTACATAGTAAGTGCTTAAATAGATGCTAGCTTCCTATGCTCATCCCATCAGCTGATATGTTTAGTAAAACAAAATCTTTCTTTTTGTAGTCGTACCTCATCTATTCTGTGATTCATAGAAAATTTGTGCTGGAAGGACCCTTTAAACTAATCTTACCCCATGCTTTTCAAACTTCTTAACAGCAGCTCCTCTAGTGCAGAAGAAAACGAGTGGAATCTTGGTAACTACAAAAGCCGAGGTGGGGCTGCTGTGGCTTAAATGGGAGCGTCAAAAGCAGGAAGAAGCAGAGCTTGGGGGTTCCACCACTTCAGTTAACTTGTGCTGTCACCACTGCATCCTACCTCTCTGCTCTTCCATCATGGGCTACAACGCAAGTCCTAGCCAAACTTTAAGGCTCCACTTAAATGGGAGAAATCCCGTAATTTCAGAAAGAACAGTATCCCCAATAATTGCTTTTTCAAGTCTCTATTGATAACACATATCTCTACTAGATCATTTAACATATTTTCCTTTGCACTGGAGTTATTTTCATCTGTATCTAATCTTTACACCAAGTTCTTTAGGGGCAGGGCCCGTCTCTGAGTTATGTGTGTTTCCTGCAGTGCCTGACACATTAATTTACACATAGGAAGCCATCAGTTACTAGTCATTGGAGTTTTCGATGAACCCAAATCATAGTTAAGTCTAGGGAGCTTTGGGCAAGATTCCTAATAAAATAGAATGCATTCCTAAATTTTTCAAAGCTGTCGTCTTTAAAATATAATTTGAGATACTTCACAAACCCAAACTTTATTGATTTATGTCATCCTGGTATGATATCCTTCCTTGATTTCTTAAGCAAATAGAGCCATTCTGACCCTTCTTTGGCTTTTTCTCCATCATTTCAAGGAAAAGTGTCAGAAAAACCATCTTCAACACAGGTAATACCTCAAAACGTACAAACAATTTGAAAACCTTTAGACTAGGTATTACTGGCATGCCTCCAGTTAAAAACAGAACAGAGGAATGGGTGAATTCTGACAGATATCGATTTAATAAAGTCAACTGAGGAAGCTAGTATTAGAAACTTGTATCTAGAGTTCGAAATGCCATACTGGGAATAATCAAGGGAAATAATTAAAAAAGGCCTTGACAATATTTTGAGGCAAATATAAGTGAGATAAAACAACAGAGAATAGCAGGAAAATATAAGAAACTCAGGTCAATCTTTCTTCCGATATGTGTGAAATTAGTGTTATTGTGAGTATTGTTAAGCATGTAATCACCAAGTCTAGTAAGACAAAGAAAAAGAGAGTCCTTAAATGCAATAGTACTTCCAAAGGAAAATATTAAAGCATTTAAAGCCCTAAGCACTAAGTTTCATATATTATACAAAGGTACATAAGATTTACAGAAAATATTATTTTGCATCCCTTAAACATAAGCAAAGTAGGACACAGAGGTTACTAACTTCTACATTAGTCCTTTGTTCATGGTAGTGGTTAAAAATTGAGCATTCGATGAGGCTGGAAGGGCTTACACTAAATTTAAGATATGATGGTGTCAACATTTAGAGGAGTGAGTTCCATGTTTGTTTGTACAAGGATTCGTCCTATTATTTTGTAATCATGCTACATTCAACTCTTAGCTGATGATAAAAAGGGAAGGGGGAACAGAGCTCTAATGATGGTTGCATTTCCTCTTACAAAGCCATTGCAGGAGACTTTTTGTGTTGTGGATCTGGAATGCAAGTTGGATGCAACTTTCACTTTGGCTGTCATCAAGCCAGAGCTTCCACGCTTTTCAGCCTTGTGAAACAAGTACTAAAAGAATCACAGGATGACACATTCTGTGCAAACAGGGCTCTGTTCATACATTTTCAGAGCAGAGGTTAACTTGTAACACTTGTGCATGGAGTGAAGTTGCTGATACTAATGAGATGACAGCTTTAAAAATGCAGAAATTTTGCTTTGAAGGCAACAAAGAAAAATAAGTAAGATGTCTGGTTAATGCTTATTTCTGCTAGTGGAAGAAAGACTTTGTAAATCTTAGAAGCAGAAGACAGCACAATAAATACAATTTGCTCAAAATTTTCAATACCATCAGCTATTCATCATTCTACAAAATTTTCTCAAACATACCTGAGCTAATTTTTCCATAGGAGAACTTTCAAACCAATGATCTAGATAGTGTCTCTTCCATTCTACATTTGTTGCAGCAAATGTAAGCAGAAACTGAAAGGCTCACTATTGGGAGGGAACTGTGTGATATCCTGTATACAACTCCAGATTGAGTATTTTTATTCTAGATTGGTTCTGTGTGATCAGTTAAACCCATGCTGTACATACCCTTTAGAGAGCAGTTCCTTGCACGAAGATACCACATACATTTGTCATTGTTCCTATAGCAGAGTTGCTATTCCAGCTACTCTCCAAAATTTGATGTTCTGGAGCAACAGTGGTCCTCATCTGCAGTATGCCCACACTTTGGTGTGTCACCCTTGGGAACTGGGTTGCGAGTGATTTGTTCCTCCTGATAAACAATGAGCTGAAGTTTGTGCATGATTACCTGTTTTAGTGTGTTAGAACTAGTTCAGGTTTGTTCCTATGAGAATGTAGTATTCTGAAGTGCTTACTGGATTGGGAGAGAACAAGGTAGGAGCTTAGATGATCTCTGAGAATTGGCTATGTGTATGAGCTGCTTCTATCAAGTTTGTCCCACTGGATATAAAATGAGGGCAATTATGCGATTCCACGGTTTCTATGAGAAAAACAGATACGAATTGTAACCCTCTTGCAGGAAGATAATCTAATCCCTGTGTCTACTTACTCAACCACTATACTACTTCAGTAACTACTGGAGAAATTGACAAGAATTTACACTAACTATGTGCAACTGTATTCCTTCCAATCTACTTGGAAGGCTCAATGACAGAGGCTATTCATTTGTTCAATCACTCAGCGAGCACATATTGAGTTCTTTTTTTAGGTACCAAAGCACTACTTCATAGGAAAGAGAAAGAATTTGCACCTTGTGGTACTTAAAAATTAAAATGAATCTTATTATTTTGAGTGAAGGGCACAGAATGTGCAAAGAGAGATTGGGGAAATGTAGGTTTTTACGGTAAAAAGATCCAAAGTGTCTGAAAGCCAGGGAATTTGGAGAGCTCTTGGGATATGCAGCTAGAGAGTTTGGAAGGATCCTAGCTTAGCCTCCAGTGTTTTAGAACTCAGAGGTGCCTACCTGTGCTCCTATCCTGTGATATGCATTGGTCTGTCACAACACCTATTTAATAAATTCCAACAGAATTCATTTGCATGTGGGTCTGTCGATCCCATGGGGAGACTGGTGGCAGCAGTGTATAGCTGTTACATAAAGTGCTATTTTTCCCACACTTAAAAAGTTGGCACATAATTCATATTGCAAAATGCAAACTCAGCACACTCACAAAGTTGGGCAACCTTACTACAATCCAATTCTTGATCTTTTTTTCTTTTTTATTACTGGGAATTTAACCCAGGGCCTTTGCACCGAGCTACAGCATCATCCCTTTTTTATTTTTTGTTTTAAGGCCAGGGTCTCGCTAAGTCATTAAGTTGCCAACACTGGGCCCAAACTTGTGATTCCCCCTGCCTTAACCTCCCAGGGTGCTGGAATTATATGATGCACTACCATGCCTGGATCCAAACACTTTCTCAGTCCAAAAAGAAATCTTCCTTCTTGGTCACTCTTCATTTCTTCCACTTCAATCCCTTAGGCAACCATGAATCTACTTCCTCTCTATACAGATTCCCCTAATCTAAATATCGCACATAAACAGAATTGTATGATATAAAGCCTATGGATGTGACTTCTTTCACTTAGAAGAATGTTTTCAAGGTCTATCTATGTTGCCGCATATATGAATACTTTGTTCCTTTTTGTTGCCAAATAATATTGCATTGTAAGGCTATGTCATACTTCGTTGGTCTGTTCATCAGGTCATGGACATGGGAGTTGTCTTCACATTCTAGTTATTGTGAATAATACTGAAAGACCCAGTCATGTACAAGTTCTTTTGTGTACATGTGTTTTCATTTCTCTTAGGTATGTACTTTGAGTTGAAATTTCCAAATCATGTGATAAATCTGTGTTGAACTTTTTGAGGGCCTACAGAATTGTATTCCAAAGTGGTAGCAGAATTTTATAATCCAAACTGAAATAGACAGTGGATCACATTTATTGATATCTTCACCGACAAGCTATGGCTCTTTGTTTTACCATCATTTTAGCCCACCTAATAGGTTCAAAATAGTATCTCTTTGTAGGTTTTTCTTTTCTTTTTCTTTTTCTTGGCTTTTCTTTTTTAAAGCACTGGGGATTGAATCCAGGATTTTAAAATAAGCTACCTTCCTAGTCCCATTTTATTTTTAATGTTAGAGTAGAGTCTCACTAAATTGCTAAGTTGCTTTGGCTGGGCTGAATCTTTTGATCCTCCTGCCTCAGCCTTCCAGAATGCTATGATCACAGGTATGTACCATCATGCCCAGCTTCTCATTGGGATTTTGATTGGTATTTTCCTATAACTAAAAAGCTTCGTGTATTTATTGAGACTTTTTGTATCTTCATTTCAAAATGGTCTAATCAGATTTTTTGGGCAATTTAAATTAGATTATTTGTCTTTTTTGTTGAATTGTGTTATAAGGGTTCTTTATATATTCTGGATAGAAGATCCTTATGATTTGCAAATGGTCTCTATGTGTTGACTTTTCACTTTCTTGATGGTGTCTCTTGAGGCATAAAAGCATTTAATATTGACAAGGTCCCATTTATCTATTTTTTTTACTTTGGATGTTTTATAGAGACAGTGCTGATTTAAAGACAAAATACACCTTGGAAATAGCCACTGGCCATTAGAGTGTGCTAAGGGTTAACTTGTGGTTGGAATCCTGGACAGGGAAAGACTGAATTATCTTTAATCCTATTACTGGATTTAGATAAAGTTTTATAATTAGATAATCATTATCTAGTTGACAACAATTCTGTTAACATGGTGTAGAGAGGGGCTGGACTAGAATGGAAAGAGTTACCCTCTGGGTCTATTTTCAATGCCCTCAGATTTTGGGGATAGAGATGTGAGGGTTGGACAAGGGCAAGGGTATTTTGCTGTGCTTAAAATCAGCTTTGAATCCGAGGACTGATTTAAAAAACTCACTGTTTAAACCTTTGACCTTGATCTGAACTGAATCAAATTTCCATTTGAAAATAAAGAGGGCCCCTCTTTATTGATAAAATTCTAATATTTTAACTTGGGAAATTGGTTTAAAATGGAACACAGTTTAAAAACCAAGCTGTTGATAACTGCAGCTCGGGGTCCTGCTGTATATAAAACAATGAAGCAGTTTTGAAGTTTTGAAAGTGAGTTCATCATTGTGCCAAGTGGGTCTTTGCTAACTTCTGTCGTTTGCTCCTTAGCCTCTCTGTGCATGTGACCATTTTATTCATAGAATCTTCCACTCTCAGAATTAGGACTCTTAGAAGTCATCTAATCCAAGCCACACCCCTTTTCCAGATTTTCACCAATGAGTGGCTTGTGGTCAAGAGATTGACAGTAGCCATGAGGACATGGGCGGTTTAAGGAGTTGTGCCTGCTTGAGATAGGACAGACACTGAAGGAAGGGAAAAGATGAATTAAGGAAGGGGGACTGAGTTAGAGCAAAATAAATGGGGCTTGCACATTCGATGGAAGAAGACCAGCTCTGGAGACCTAGCTGTGAAATAAGACGTGTATATTGCCAAATCCCTGCCAGTTGTACTTAGTCACTCCCTTCTCTGCCATCCTATCTCATTTTATGTGGAGTTTTGTCTTGGTGCTGATCACTAACTGTCTTACAATATTGTTACCTGTGACTAAGCAGCTCCTGGAGGAAAAAAAGCTGTGGCCTCACCCATCTCTGCAGTCCTTCTAGGGGTTGACACTCAGGACGTTGCACTGGCAATGTTATATATATGAGCTTTGGGATCAGTTGGCTGACTTTTAGCTTCAAAAGTTCCAGATTAGAAATCTCTACTGGGGTTTGACAGATTATATGACCTTGGGCAAGTTACTTAACCTTAGACTGAGCAATGAATAGCTGCAAGGATGAGAGCTGATCAGAGTGCTTGGGGCTTGGTTTACCCTAGGTGCTGATATTTGAATTAGTAGGCTTTGAGAAATGCTTCTTGGGATTTTTCACATGGGGCAGGCAGAGGGGCTCTGACCTGCCAGAGGCCATTACTACAGTTGGTTGCTGATAGTGCTTCAGTTGTATTTCATTCTCATGCCTCATAGGGGTGATGTTGTGACTCTAGTGGCTTACTCAAGTTCAGCAAACTCCATGGTATATAGCTCAGTTGCTAGGCAGACCTCTTTAATTTCTTTCACCTGTCCCTCAATAGGCATCCACATGTCAGGTTTTACCAGTGCAACACCTTAGCTTTGGGGCTTTGGCAGGTGGATCTCATCCTGAGGAGTCAGAATGCACCCCTCCAGCTTCCTGTTCCCTTCCAAGGCCCAACCTGAGATATCATACCCTAAGGGATCTTCTGTTATTGTGTTTCAGACACAATGGCAAGTTCCTTTGTTATTAGCAATCATAATCATCCTTGCGATTGCTATCATGAACTATTTCTTCTCCAAAAGTATACCTGTCTCCTCTCTGCTAGGTGTTAAGAGTAGAAGGCTGAAAGAGAGAGAGAGAGAGAGAGAGAGAGAGAGAGAGAGAGAGAGAGAGAGAGAGAGAGAGTTCTGTCCTGTGAGAACATACAGTATAGTGCAGCAGAACAGGAATTACAAGACAGTGTGGTGTTGCTACTGTATGGGAAACACACGGATGTCATGGGAGACAGAGGTAGAGCACCATTTTCTTCCTTGGGAGTTTTCAGAAAGATGCCCAGAGGATATCTGATCTGAACCCTTATATGAGACTTAAAAGAGAAGTCAACTTATCAGACAAAACAAAAAGGGGAGTTTAGCCTAACTGGGGGCAATAGCATGTGCAAAGGCAAGGAGTGGGAGATGAGTTTGTCTTTTGGTATAAGATGTGAAGAAGGAAACCTGGTATGATAACAATAATAGCAGGAAACCACATCACAGCACTTATCATATATTGGGCACTGTGTTCCTCTTTTAATGAATGATACTCATTTAAATGTCAAAACAAGAACGCTAATCATTTTAACAGCTAAAATTTAATTGAGTCTGTTTCACGCAGTAGACACTAGACTGGGCATTTTTTGCACACTGTCTAATTTCACCTTCACTAAGATGTCCTATTACCAGATTAGGCAGATGAGGTTCAGAGAGACTTGAGTCATAGGTCCTAGGTGATAAGGAGAGCAATCAGCCAACATGGGATTCGAACACAGAGACTTTCTGATTCTTGACCAGTCAGCTGCAGAAAGAAAACTATTTGTTTTCAGGGCTCATTGGGCAGACTATATCATTGTGAAAGTGACCTCACATCGGGCGACGTGGCCTAGCCAATCATTCAGCCTCCTCTCTGAGGAATTCTTTTTAAAGTAAGAGTGGGTTATAATAAAATAATTCATAGCAGAGTGGATCCTGAAGCCCACAGTGTGGTGAAAACTGTCGCTACAGTTTGAGAAGAATCTGTTTATTTCAGAATTGAGGGATCAGAAAATTTCATTAGGTGTAAGCTCTACATTCATGTGAAACTCCAGGGCCCTGCAATGTTTTTTTACGAAATACTAAATTCCCACCTAGCCAAAGTAAACAGAATATCACAGTTTGGGCTCCAATGCCAGCAGTGAAATTCTAGAGCAACTTTCCCGACCATCAAAATCCAGTTTCTTCCTTGATGAAGTTCAAAGTGCTTAACTTAGGTTGCATCTAGTTGTACTCCTCTGGCACTTAGGAGGTCACCTCTGTGATTCTGATTGTGGCTGCAGCGTTAGATCCATTCGCATGTACACCTGGATTCTGGCCTTGACTTTGACACTCATTCACTTTGTGCCTACAGGCAAGTCCTTTAATGTCACCAAAATTAATTTCCTACTCTGTCATGTGGAAATCTTAGTACTCACCTTTCTTACCTCACAGGACTGTGGGGGATAAACTGATATAAAATGAAGGCTTGGGGTTTCAGAATGCAAAAACATGAAATAAATGTAAAGGGTGATTATTATTCTCTGTCCTTCAGCTTGTCTCCTGTAGTCACATTTTTAAACTCATCAAACATAAGAATACAACGGTTCCCTTATGATTTGGGAACTTGAGACCATGAGTCTTTTTGCCTTGATGAGCATTTGCCAAGGGGCCCATTTTTGTGCTTCTGGCAAGTTCTTTATTAGGCCTTGGCAGCTGCTTATTTCTTTCGTATTATTATGATTTCATTTTGTACAATTTTTGGAGAGTGCTTTACTTCCATCCTTCTTTTGAAAACAGTAGCACTTAGTTGTCATCAGAGCTTATAAATAGCAGCAAAGGCTCCAAGCAGAGTCCAGCAGATTCATTTCACTTGTGTGCGTGAATGAAGCCACTAATGGCAGTAATTGTTGGGGGGCAGGCTTTATAAACTGAGGACAAGTGAGTGAGTCATGGTACAGGGGCTGACCCCTCACCTGGGTAGCTTCTGAGGACACCTGCCCTGGGTCATTAAGGCCTCTTGTCCAATTGACATAGCCTGACTGCCTCTGCTAGTGGGGGTGAACAAAGCTAAGCTTTTACTGACTGGAGTGCAAGGATGAATACAATTGGGCTCTTCGGCCAGGACCGACCCAGACAGCTGCTTGTGCAAGGGGATTTCAAATGAACGTGTTTCTATTTAGAACGTGTATGTTTTGACTGAATTTGAAGAAAAGCATGAGGTGGTTCCCCCTTTGGAAAACAAACTAATTATGTAGTCCTGTGTTGTCTGGTAGGAGGAAGCCGGATGCATCCACAACAGCACTTCATGGAAGGAATTTTGTTCCTTGTTGAATGTGAGACTCTTCTATAGGATCCCAGCTGGTGCTTTTTCAAAGTCACAGAGCTGGTGGCCCAGGAATACCCTTTAGGGAAACTTTGAACAATGTAAATATTCTCTTTATGTTGGGCATTAGCACTCCATAATTTTTTGTTCTCAGTTTGGATTGACACATTTTGGGTTTTCCCTAGAGTTTGGATCTCATATGGTTACAGTATTTGCTATTCTGTGTGCAATTAAAAAGGTTCCAGGGAGGCTAGAGCTGGTGGACCAAGTGACAAACCCAAGCAGTTACTGGACTGAACCATTTGCATTTCCATTCAGGTCATGCTGTCTCAGCCAAGCTGTTGACTTAGCACTGTTGTGACTTGGGTGGCTTTGACTCTTCCATTCAGGCTTTAGAAACATCATTGAGTTAACAGGCCACACACCAATTCACCCTTCTCCCTCCCTACACTTCAGGCCCTTTGTGTTAGATAAGGAGGCCTTTCCCTGCTACAAAAAAGGTAGCAGGCCTAAGGTTCCATGAGCTCTGTGCTCCTATACCACCCCCAATTTTGTCTTTGTGCAAGGCTGCTTTTGTTTCTCTCCAAGAATTAAAAGTTAATTGATACCTCAAATGGATGTTGGCCACAAAGCATTTCACCATCCAATACAGTCCTGCATCCCATTAGATTAACCTTCTTCTGCAGTTCATTGTAAATAAACATCCCACAACAAAAAAAGCTTACCTACCTGAAGCATTGTATTCATTTGGGTTCTGCAATAGGGTTAAAATTGTATGACAATGTCACAGGGTTTATTAATTTAGATTAATGACTCTTGGAGCTCTGTTTTCCTTTGCCTTTTCTATTTGTCACAGACTGGTGAACATGTATTTCCAAATGTCTGAATTTATCAGGCTACCTAGAGTTCTTCCAGAGAAGGCTGGTCATCTCAGCCCTATTCCTTTAATTGTAATATAGCAAATTATCTCAAGTGGATCAAATGTTAGATCCAGATATAGTAATCTAGCATAAATGGACTACCTGTTCACGTTATTCTTATGATAATATTTTATTTGCAGAGAAGAGAAACATGGTTATTTTTCCTAAACATGGAAGAAAAACTTTTCGTAGAGTCAGCTGAAAGCATAGTGAAATTCATTCAGTTAAATTGACAAAAAGAAAGGACACACTCAAATTAGACCATTGCTTTTACCCAGGGATACAAAGGTTTGCAAAGGAGACCTTTATCAGTGACCTGAATATGGGTTTCAATAAGTTGTTCTAGAACCTTGGAGTTTAGGGACTCTTAAGATATTTTTCACACTGAGAAAATCCCTTCCAAAACAAAATAAAAAACAAAAATAAAAACAAAAATAACACCCTAAAAATAAACAAAACTTTCCCAGTTAGCTAGTTTCTGTTCATCTTACTAAGGTCACACAAATTGAATAATTTTTATTGACATTTGAAGAGTGAGTTTTCTTTTTCCTGTAGGTCAGGCTAATTAACATTAGTTCACTAATGTGATAAGAGTGTTCCTGGAGATTTAATGTATTCTTCATCAGAATTGCTACTTCTATTCCAGATGGTCCCACCTACCACATAATGCTTCCCACACCTCTTTAAGTATCAAAATGAAATTGTGACTTCCCAAATAAGATACAAATGATCAATAAGCACATGAAAAGATGCACAACATGCTCAGTCATAAGAGGTGTGCAAATTTAAGACCAGAATGAGAGATTACTGTATACCTATTAGGATGACTAGTATTGAAAAGTCAGATAATAGAAGCTGTTGGTCAAGATGTGGAGAAGGAGGACTTTAAAATGGCACAGCCACTTTAAAAATCAGACTGGCAGTTCTTCAGAGTGTAAAACATAGTGTTACTCTATGTTCTATCAATTCTACTCCCTAGGTGTGTACTGAAGAGAATTGAAAACATGTCTACAGAAAAATGTGTATCTGCAGTATTTTTAGCATTAGGTGTGATAGGCAAAAAGTAAAAACAACTCAAATGCCCATCCCTGGATAAATGGAACATGATCTGTACTTATAATGTAATATTATTTAGCCATTTGTCTTAGTTACTTTTCTCTTATTGCTGAGACAAGTTACCAAATGCCCAAAGTTAAAAAGGGAAAGATTTATTTATCTCACAGTTTGTAGAGCTTTCAGTCCATAATCAGTTGGCTCCCAGAGAGGGTAACACAGCAGACAGACATACCAGAGGAGAAATGATTCATGGTGGGCAGAAGGTAGCAAAGAAAGCAAGAGAATTTAACAGCTGTTTTCTGCCTCTTTCATACTCTATCTAGGCTACCAGACTGAGGGGGAAAGGTGCTAAACCAATCAGAGGACTGATATAGTGATCACATACCCTTAATCCCAGTATCACACACTCTAGATTTAGTCACCTCTGAAAAGGCCCCATCTATAACTATATGAAGCTTTGTGGGAACATCTAGACACAAAACACAACATTCCACCCCTGGCCCCATAAAGACTCGCATACATTCCTTTGGAAAAAAGGTATTTAGTCCATCTCCCTAAATTACCAAAGTCCTAACAGATTCAGCACTTCTGAAAAGTCCAAGTCCTAAGCCTCCTCTTAGACTGAAGGCAAACTCTTAGCTGTGGGCCCCTGCACAAATGAGAAAGAAAGTTAAAAAAATTCCAACATTCAATGACACACATAGGCATTACCATTCCGAAATGTACAAAGAGGGGGATACAAAGGAGTGAGAACAATGCAAGTCCAAATCCAACAGAGCAAACATTAAGTCCTGTACTTCCTGTCCAGCATTCCCAGAAATCTGTGGCAAGATGTGAACTCCAAAGGGCTTGGGTGGCTCCACTCTCATGGAATTGACAGTGGTTGTAGTTCCCATGATTTCTCTCTTGGGCTGGCTCTGCTCCCTCCTTGCAGTTTTCCTTAGATCACCCATGTTTCTGGAAACTTCTGGGGTCTCTTCTATACTTTTGGTTTCACACACACGCACACACACACACACACATAGCTTCATACAATGTCCTGTCATCAACATACTGCCTGGCCTCTGAGGCCTTCTTTTGAACTCCAGATGGAAGCCTTCCTAAACATACAACTCTTGCATTCTGCATTGCCTAAGGCCAGCACTATGTAGATGATATCAAGGTCTGCTGCCAACTGGAGTAGTAGCCAGGCTGTTTTCTTTTGGCTGTAGGGGTGGAGAGCCTGGACTGTGGCACATTCTGAACCTAATCCTGAGGAGCAAGTTCTCTAGGCCACCATCATTCTGTAACATGGTGCTCTGGGGCTCTCTTTTCAAAGCAAAGTCTATCATCTTTGCAACACTGAGGTTGCAAAGATTGAAGTCTTCCTGTTTTGTTTTTTCTTTTTTCTTTTTGGTACCAGGAATCAAACTCACAACCTCACACTTTCCAGGTAGGTGCATTTGCCATTGAGCCACTGAGCCCAGCCTTACTGGTTCTTGTGATGGTCTCAGGCCATCTTTTCTATTGTCTTCTGAATTACTTAGTTTTTTCTTGCTAGTCTTTTCAGCACCCAATTTTTCTTGTTTCATCTTTGCAAGCTGCAACTTTACTGAAGCTTCCTTTCTGGCCAAACACAACATTGTGAATCATTCTGGTGAGTTATTTGCTTTTGATTCTCAACATAAATCTAGTTAAAAGCCCCCAACGTTAGCTATGCTACCACTTCAACATTAGCCTGCCTTGACATTTCTTCTGGCTGATTATTTAGTCCATGTTCCGTAATCGCAGTCTCAGGCAAAGTCTCTGGACATGAGCAAAATGCAGGCAAACTTTCTGCCAAGATATGTCACACATGTTCTGGAGTACAACAGGCAATGGAGTCCTTCTTCGTGTCAAAAAAAACTCCTGGGCCTGGTGTTTACCTACATTGTTTCTATCAGCATTCTTGTCTTCTGAGCTTTGACAAGAATATTCTATTAAGTACATCCTAAGGCATTCCAACTTTACTATTTTAGCCAGAACCTCCAAACCATTCCTAACTTTTCTCCTTCCCAAAAGTCAATTCTAAAGACCCCTAAACTACAAGGTCAAGTACAGTTACAAAAATGACCCCACTTCACTGGTACCAAATTCTGTCTTGGTTACTTTTCTTCTGTTACTGAGATAAAATACTCCACATCCAAATTTAAAGGGGGAAAGGTTTGTCTCACAGTTTTCAGAGCTTTCAGTCCACAATCAGCTGACTCCAAGGAAAGGTGGTATGGCAGATAGGCACAGCAGAGGAGAAACGGTTCACAATGGGAAGAAGGTAGCAAAGAAAGCAAGGGAATTTGGCAGCTTTTTTCTGCCCATTTTATACTCTAGGCTAGCAGGCTTAAGGTGCTGCAAAAACAATCAGAAGACTGATGTAGTAATCCCACACCCATAATCCCAGCATCACACACACTAGATTCAGCCATCTCTGTAAAGAGCCCCACCTATGACCAAATGAGGTTTTGGAGAGACACCTAGGCACAAACCACAACACCACTGAAAGGAATGAAGTGCTAATACATACTATAATATGACTGAACCTTGAAAGCATCATGATAAAATGAAAGAAACCAGACAAAAAGGGAGCACATAGGTATGTAATGCTCAGGAAAGATCAATCCATAGACACAGAAAGTAAGGTTTTGCCAGGAGTGGGGAGGAGAAAAATAGTTGTATTGGTGGTAGTAAGTAATAGCTAAGAGATGTGCAGTTGGTTTTTTGTGATAATGAAAGTGCTCTAAAATTGATAATGGTGTTGGATGCACAACCCTGTCAATGTACTAAGAATCATCCAATTGTGTACTTTAAATGGGAAAATTGTATGGTATGCAGATTATATCTCAAAAAAAAACTATTAAAATCTCAAAGCCATGACTTTGGATGCAGACAAGCACTGTTTTATTGACCATATTCAAAACTTTAAGAGTATCTAAAATAAGCTTATAGAAAGACCATCATATATAGTTTCTTTGAAACAGGTACTCAAGGGTTTGAGTATGTTTGAGTGGCTTATTATTTTTGGTATTTTTATGTAATATACATTTAGATTAAACCAAATAAATCCTTATTAGTTTTCTGAATTATACATAAAATGTGTGATGCTGTTTAATTATGGTTGTATGTAAATATTCTTGTTTCATGGTCAAAGTATGGTGCTAGGATAATTTTGTGGGTTGAACTTTTCAGCCTTAAATATTTTCTCTGAGCTGTAGTCAAGTTTTTCAAAACTCTAGGATGGCAATGAAAGAATGAAGGCATTCAGAGATATTTAATCATAAAATAAACTGAATATTTCCTTCTGAAAGGAGAATAGTCCCATATACTTTTATACCAGAAGATTAAACCATAATGTCATGCCTTTTTTCTAGCATGAATCTTTCCTGTCACTTTAGCACAGAAATTGAAGGGACAGATATACCTTACCACTTTTCCCCAAAATAATAGTGACTAGTACTTCTGAGATCTTGCCATGTATCATGTGTTGTCCTAAATGATTTACCCTGTGAGCTAGATTTTATTATTACTTCTGCTTTACAGACTGTGAAACTGAAGCATTTAAGCTTACCCATCAACCAAATCTTAAACCTGAGATTTGAATCCAAGTCTATGTGATACCAGAATCCTGCTGTAACTACACTATTACAACCCTTTGGCTTTCAGACTACCATTTTTTCTAAGGGTAAGAATTGAATTTAGGACTTTGCACTGAGCTACATCTTATGTCATTTGTAAAAATCAAAAGGTTTTGAGACAGTATTTCATTACTGTGATCCTCCTGCCTCAGCCTCCCAGAATGCTGGGATTACAACATATATGTTTCACTATGCTCAACTCAATTTCAGACTACTTAGTTAACCTTTTTTGTTTTTATGGAATGTTTTTGGTTCTGGGACTTCAAGCCTCAGTCCTAATCTGGATTTTTATATGGAAGAGTCCCTATGGGGGATTATTTTGTCACACCTTTACAGGAGACATTTGGAAATGTCTAAACATGTTTCTGATGATCACAACTGGGCCTTGGAGTGGGGAATACTAGTGGCATCTAGTGAGTAGAGGTCAGGGATGCTGCTAAACAGGGCAGTAAGAAAGTGCCTGCTGAGTCATTTTGAGCCTGACATAAAAGGAAAAATTAGTACCAATCCTACCTTTATTTACAGATTTGGTATTTTGTTCCTCATGGATATTTTGGGCATTAATTTTGATCCTTTACAATATATTAAATCATCATTTATCTTCATTACTGAGCTTTTTTGATGTTCCCTTGAACTTTGTGCTCAATGATGTGCCCCACTCACTTCATACTCCTTGCCCTAATTTTAGCCCTGTTGCTAAACATTTTGCGATGCATAGGAAAGCCCCTGAAACCAAGCATCAAGTCCAAAATGTTAGTGGTGCCCCAGGTGGAGAAACTCCATTCAGAAGTTGTTTTTTTTTTTTTTTGTACTGGGAATTGAACTCAGGACCTTGTGCTTGCCAGGCAGGTACTGTGCCACTGAGCTATATCCCTGGTCCTCCATTTTGAATTACTGGAGGAAGTCTGTCCGTGGAAGGACATGGGGAGAAGAAAAGGGAAACACAGTAATGCAAGTCCTAACAACAGCCACAGTTCGCTAAACTTTTGCTGGTTCACATGTATTATTTCAAACAGGTGCTGCGATCTTTTACCAAACCCCCTTTAGAAAGCAACTAGAGTTGTCCCCTAGTTATTTACTAAGCTACTGAAGCGCACTTGGGTAGGGTCACAGAAACAGCATACCGTATTCCTCCAACCTTAAGTGTCGAGTGGGTTTTAGTTCTGCCAACAACGGAAATAGGCATCAAATCTTCTCCTTGAAAGAAACCAGTCCAATAAACTTGGGAGACTTTTGGCTAAAGATTGTCCCTGATGTAACTTTTGGGGCTGCCAGGAGAGACAATAATTGCAAATCAAATGCTCCGGAGTGTTTTTCTCATCAAAGATCCAATCCAAAAATGGCCATCTGAGATGAATACACAGTTCTCAGATGAAGAAATACAAATGGCAAATTAATACATGAAAAAATATTCATCATCATTGGTCATTAGAGAGATGCAAATGAAAACCACACTGAGATTCCATCTCACTCCAGAAAGAATGGCCAGGATCAAGAAAACTACCAACAAGAACTGCTGGAGAGGCTGTGGGGGAAGAGGAACTCTTTTGCACTGATGGTGGGAGTGCAGACTTGTGCAACTACTGTGGAGGTCAGTCTGGAGATTCCTCAAAAAGCTGGTATTGGAGGTCCCATTTGACCCAGCTATACCACTCCTAGGTAAATTCCCAGAAGAGCGGAAAACATCATACCACAGTAATATATGTGCACCCATGTTTATAGCAGCACAATTTGTAATAGCCAGATCTTGGAAACAACCTAAGTGCCCATCAATCGAGGAATGGGTAAACAAATTTTGGTATTTTTATACAATGGAGTACTACTCAGCTATAAAGATTGATCACATTGAGATATTTATAAGTAAATGCAAGCAACTCGAGACCATACTCATAAGTGAAATAATTCAAAATCACATGTGTAAATACTGTATAGTCTCCCTAGTGTAAGAAATGGTAAGAGTACATAAGACACAAAAATCCCAGTAAATATAGTGAAAGGATAAGAATCCACTTAAAGGGGAAAAAGTAATATCTCAGGGTAAAGGAGGAAAAAGAAAAAGGATGGGGAAAGAAAAAAATATCTAAAATTATGTAAACACACTTAGGATAGCTAAGATTATGGTGCTACAATTTCTATAAGTTCTTGAAACAAAAAATTAACATTGATAGGATTGGAACAATTTTGTGTGTTAGTGTCTGGTGATCTGAGGAACTCTTGAAGATCATTATGTAAAACAACAACCCTAGTTATGCTCATACCACCTTGTTTTGAAGGCCTGTATTGTCAGTGTTTTGGGCTCTTTGTTGTTGTTATTTATTTGTCTTTTTTGTTTCATGTTTTTCTTGGAATTTTTTTGTTTTGTTTTTTTTCCTCTAATACAGAAAGGATTGATATACATGTAGAGACTCATACATGCATAGAAATTCTCCTAAACTGTTTATGAGAATCGGTTATATAATGCATGATGAATAAAAAGACAATTTGTAGAAAAAGACACTAAGGTACCCAGTGCTGATTCCGTAGCATCATGCTGTGAAATCCAGCAATACTATTATTCTTTGTTCAAAGTGATTTTAGTCTGTTTTGTATTGTTTGATTTCAACATACATGAAGATATGGACAGCTATTTTGAAGAGAACAAGAGACATTATGGCAGCCATTGTTGACTTCCCTATTGTCTGGTTTAAAGGCCTATAATGCCTTCATCATTCTGTTCTGATCAGTTTAATACTATTTTGTTTTGTATTAATTCATTGTGTGTGAAGATATGGATAATTATTTAGAAGAAAATAAGGGACAATATGATAGACAAAAAAAATACAAATTTGATCAAGAGTGTTCATTTAATGCCCCATAGATGTTTTTAGAAAATACTTTTGTATTTGCTTCATGCTTCTTTGAACAGTAAGCCATGTGGCACATGAGGTAGTGGGCAGTGAGAGCCAACAGGCACAGTCCAGACCCCTAGGCTTTAGACAAATTAGTTAACCTCCCCAAGTCAGAGAAGCCTGAAACATTTCTACTGGGAGGGAATAAATTAGATTTCATCACCTTTAGCTGCAAATGGTCATAATAATAGTAACAGTAAATTATATGCAACTTGTAAAGTCCTTTAATGCTTTTACCACAATAATCTCTCCCACACCTCCTCATAACTTTAAGTCTTTCAAGCTGTTGACTTGTCTCTCCAGCTTTTTCCAAAGTGGGCCTTCACCTTATTCCTAAAGCCATCTGGGCTGGTTTAGCTCAACTGAGCCTAGAGCTAATGAGGCCAAGGTCAGGGCTGCATCCCCATAGGGAGCTGTTACTTTTGCTCCCTTCTTTGGCCCTAGCCTGCTTCCCTAACCCGACCAGCTGGCTTTCTAGCATGTGTCTGTTCCAAGGGGGGTAAGAAGGGAAGGAAGGATTGTGGTCAGGGACTCTGACTACCAGCAAAACAGCTGAAAGCCTGAGTCTATCTGAACAGAGTAGCACATGAAATTCACCGGTCCACTGTGCCTTGAAGACAGATGATCAGCACTCATGGTCATACAAAGACAAATGATAACAATACAGATTACAGTCCCCCTTTCCTAAGTGTCTGTTCCTGTTAGAGACTGGCAGCTACTTTCTGATGCTCTAATGTGGCCCTTGATTATTGAAGACCATGTAACTGAAGCCTGCTGTTGTCAGCAATGTTATGGCAAGAACCTTCTGTGAAGCTTGCAGCCAAGGTTAAGTGTTGGGAGGAGGCTCTCCGTTAGTAGCATCCCATTACTGTTGCTATGATACATTTGGTACATTGACTGCAAGGCATGAACACAAAACCCTCCGTGATCCAAGTTGCAGACAGCTTTCTTGCAGCTATTGATTTAGCTTCTGTTGAATGTGTTTGTTGTAAAGGGTATTTGCTGACCCACTACACCTGTACCACAGAGCTGCACATGGTTTATCATTTTGATTGTAAACATATTACCAATAGCTGAAGTCCCCAGCAAAGAGATAGTTTATACTAGGACTTCCTGATTTCATTAATTAGCATCAAAATAGGAGTGGCATCAATTTAAATATTTTCAAAACTAGTGTTTACATTGTGTTCAGTTTTCATCTCTGTGTAAATGAAATTGGTCTACTTTTACTTTTAGAGGCAGTTTATAATTTCAAGGCATTGCCCAGAGCAACAGATGCAAGAAAAGAGAAACTACATCCTGCATGAATAAAATTACACATAGACAAGGTTAAAGAAATGTCAGGAGGAAGGGCTAATGGGTGCTTGAGAACATTGCTAGGCATAGCTTTTTATTATGGAAAATTTCTGACACATAAAAAGATTAATACAATGAACCTATAATTTGCTTGTCATGGCCATTCCTGCTTCATGTCTCTCTCAACCCACCCCCTTTCCCAATTATTTTGAAGCAAACTCAAAATGTCTTTGTCCATAAATAATTTAATAAGGATCTCTGCAGCATAAAGACTTCAGGACCATTTTAAATAGGCTTGCAAAGGGACAGGAAATCCTGTGATGGGAGAAAAATCTCACCTGAGTAGTGTCAGCTCTCCTGGTACAACTTTTGGGTCATGAAAACATTTAAAATTTGAATAATTGATTGGAGAGGCCCGAAGGGACTGATGATGTTTGGGGGTCCTTAGAGGAATATCATTAGATGAAACAAAAGTGCTGGTACCTGGACAGACATTCCAGAAGATGTCTGCCACCACACAGCCTACAGCTGGGAAGTAATAAAAAAAGAAGTGTTGACCAATGATAAGAAGAGTAATTTAGGGGCCGAGGATATAGCTCGTAAATGCCAGTCTGGCAATCACAGGGTCCTGAGTTTGATTCCTGGTACTGAAAAAAAAGAGTAGTTTATTAAAGGGAGTATAACAAACAAGATTTGAATATGATGCTTTTATTTCTGCAAAAGTTGTCTCCAAATCATCATGGCAGTCATTAACATTTATTGAAAATTCACCATGAGAAGATATAGATAAATGGAGGCATTAATTATCTCTTATAATGCTCCAAGCATCTGTGATATGTACTATTATTGCCACTTTCCAGATGTGGAAACTGAGACCTAGAGAGACCTTAAGGGCAAGGCAGTGAGTGGAATGCAACAATCTGACTCCACTGACATTGTTCCCACTATGCTACCCTTCCTTTCAGCTAGTTTTGAGGGAAGTTTAATAGTTAATAAAGATTTAGAAAATGTACATGGAGTGATCAAAATATACAGTGAATCTTAAAAGAATATTTTTAATGTAGTACAATACATGATGCCATGAATCCGCTTATTTCAAAACTTATCCCATCATTTTTGCCACTTTCTGAAGCAATTCTGGAAGTCCTCTTTTATGTCTTTATCAGTCATGATAAAAAAATATGGTGACTGCTGCTGCCAGGTGGGTGCTGCCTAACAGAAGGGCAGGCTCATAAAAGCATTACAGCGTCCTCATCCAATGTATTCACCAGATCTGGCACCCTATGACTCTAGTTCTTCCCTAAAATCAAAATGATCATGAAAGAGAAATGGTCTGAATTGATTCTGGCCATCAAGGTAGCCAGGAAAGCACAACTAAAGACATCTACGAAAGACTCGAAAAGTGCTAAGAATGATGGGATGATTTGCTGGAAGTGAAGGAAAGTATTTTCAGGAGAACTGAATGGCAATGTGTCTTTTACCATAATAATATTTAAACACTCATTATAATTTTTGACCATGTACATAGTCATAAACTAAAGGGCATGGAATTTTATCAGAAAATCAGCTAAAGCTCAAGCCAGACAGGTCATTTGGAACACATGCCTGTATTTACTCACTCAAATATTCATTCCATCTGTGAACATTATAGGAGCACCTACCACTAAAATATATGTCAGACAGTATAGTATGCCAGGTGTCTCCTGCCTTGAGTGCAAACTCTTTGCTTTAGGATGAGCCCAATGTGTAATAGCTAAATCTTAGAAACAACCAAAATGCCTGTTAACTGCAGAGTGGATGAAAAAGATGTGGGATTTTTATACAATGAAATATTACTCAGCCATAAAAAGGATGATCTTGAGGCCTTTATAGATAAATGGAAGCAACTGGAGACTATTCTCATAAGTGAAATAAGTAAGAATCATATTTTTAAATATGACATTGTCTCTCTAGTGTAAAAAGTAATAAAAACTGTAGGAGTAATAAGTTCTGAAATGTGTAATAGCTATTGTAAAAAGAGGGAAGAAAATGCTCTAAATTATATAGATATGTGTATGTTTAAGTGTGTAAGATAGATGACCACATTACTAAGTTTTTGTTGCATCATTGAACAGAACAGTTTGCACTCTCATTGTTTGATTGTATACTTTTTATGTTTTAATTTCATAACTTGAACAACTATTTCTAAGATGACAGTATGTAGTTTATCAACTAGTGACCTCTTGGCGTTAATTTTTTTTTGAAATTCTGTATTATTTCTACCCTTTTTTCTGTTTTGCTTTTTTATTAAATAAAAAAATTTCTTTGGAATAAAAAAATTTCTTTGGAATAAAAGCAAAGAGCTGAAGTTCATGCAGTAATTTTGACTTGTTGGGTTGTAAGCAACAGAGACTTTCCTTAATTAGCTTAGGTAAAATGGAAGCTATTCTAGGTTCTGGAATTATCAAAGAACCCATAGTTAAGGATGCATTCAGTTTCAGGAATGACTTGGGACCAAACACTGCATTGATGACCCAGATTTTTCTAACTCTTTCCCTCTTGCCTCTGCCCTTTCTACATGTCAGCTTGATTCCTACTTCTGTTCTGCAGGCTGCCGGACAACAGATGGCTCTCCCTGGTGCCTGCATTTATATTCTATGTCCAGCTACTCAGCGTGAGACCAAGTTTCTCTTGGTCCCAATTCCAAATGCATGGACAGCTGCCTGCCCACCAGTCAGTCAACTGTGGTTGTACAAACATGGCTACCAGTAGCTGTGCTTGCATCTGGGAAGATAGAAGTGGGAGGGGCCATACCCAGGAAAGGGATGGAAAGAGGAGGCCAGAGAGGAAATCTCACAGGAATTCAGTGAAGCAGTTGGGAACAAATATTACAGAAGCAC
Source organism: Hydrochoerus hydrochaeris (assembly GCA_004027455.1). NCBI lineage: Eukaryota > Metazoa > Chordata > Mammalia > Rodentia > Hydrochaeridae > Hydrochoerus > Hydrochoerus hydrochaeris. The sequence goes on along the minus strand of PVLA01004191.1, from coordinate 137,740 downwards.
ATTAAATTACACATGTTCAAGTTTCTTATTCTTTTTGAAATATAGAGATAAAATGAACTACTACTCTAATATTTGCCACTTTTTCATAGGTACAATCAAGACAAATGTCATAGGCTATAGCTTCAAATGCCCTGTCTTGAGTCGAGTTAGAAACATTTGAATTCAATTTCAGTTGGTTTACAAAATCTAAAAACATTCTCACTCCATACCTAATTTTTATTTCTGGTACTTACGAGTCTTTGGCTAGAAGGAGCAAGTTATAAACCTTAAGCTTAACCAAGTTCTGAAGATTACAAAATAAATTAGTTCAGGATAGGAATAGAACTTTGTGGTAGAGCACTTATCTAACATGTGTGAGTCCAAGGTTCAATCCTCAGCACCACAAAAAGTCAACCAACCAAACAACAACAGTAAAAATCAGAGCTCTTTGATTCCTACCGTTAGGAATATACAATGAATAATACATGTATTTGTCCTTTAGCACTAGTAATTGTACTTTTCTGTCAGTATAAAAAAAGAAATTATCTTTGTATCCATTAGGAATGAACAGCATGAAAATGACATTTAAACAATCCATTTAAAATAACATCATAAAAGAATAAAACAGTACAAAGTAATTTAAAAATAAGTCTAAAACTTATACTCTGCAATCCACAAAATGTTCTTGAAAGAAATCAAAGATGTAATCAAATGGAAAGACATCCTATGCTTGTGTATTAGACAATACTGTCAAAATTGTGATACTCGCAAGGTGATCTACAGATTTAGTGCAATCCCCATCAGAAATACAGCTTACTTTTTTTGCAAAAAATATACAAGTTTATCCCAAAATTAAAACTGCAATGCAAGATAACCAGAATAGCCAAGCGAGTCTTCACTGAAGCACAAAAGTAATGAACTAGCATTTCTTTAATTCAAGACTTCTACAAAGCTACAGAATTCAAGTCAGTGTGATAATGGTGTAAGAACAGACATGTACATTGATGGGATGAATATACAGGCCAGAAATAAATGCTCACATTTATGCTGTGGTCCCTTGATATGCAACAAGGATGCCAAGACAACTGAGCAGGAAAAGAACAGCTTTTTCTGGTTTTTTTTTTTTGTGTGTGTTTGTTTGTTTGTTTGTTTGTTTCACACAGTCTCACTAAGGTATCCAAGCTGGTATTGAATTTGCTGTATAGTCCAGCCTGCCCCCTGTCACACAAGAGCTGGGATTTTAGGAATGTGCCACCACATCCAACACAAAGAGCCTTTCCAAGCACAAGCAAAAGATGAGCCCAGTTTATTTTTATTTGTATTTTTTCATTTCTAAAGTTTTATTTACTGGACAGCATGCAAAAAGGTATTAATATGAGTGGAGAGACAATCTTAGTGAACTCCAAAGCTTATGCACTTTTATAAAGTCTTCAAAAGCTACAAACATCTCAAAATGCAGAAATAAAATTATGATGTTCTGATTAATAAAGCAAGAACACTTTCAGGAAACTTTCGTTTCTTAGCATATATTAATACATGTATATATATATGTATTTTACTTCGCTCTTTATTTGTGTATGGTTTTCAAATACAAGAGAAGCCATGTGGTATTTAAGCTTGTGTGTCTGATTTATTTCCCCAGGTGCATTCATATCCCTACAGATGATTCAAGCTTGTATTTCCTTGTAGGACAGAAGTAACACATAATGTGTATGTGCCACTTTTTTATCACTTGGTGGACATATAGGCTGCTTCAGATTTAGTACCATAAATTGTGCTGCTATGAATGTGAGTATACATGTATCACTGTAATATGATGTCTTTAATTTTAGGGAAGGCACCTAGTAAGGGAATATCTGGGTCAAGTGGAACTTCCAGTTTTAGTTACTTGAGGCATCTCCATGATGATTTCCACAGTGGTTGTGATATTTTACATTTTCATTAACAATGTACAAGGGTTCCCTTTTCCCTAGCAGCATAGGCAACATTGATTATTATTTGATTTCTTGATGATGGCCATTTTTTCTGAAGTGAGATGGAATCTCATTGTTATGTTAATTTGCATTCTTCTAATGACCAGTGATTTTGAACATGTTTTTCATATACTTATTGCCCATGTTTGCTTCTTATGTGAAGTGTCTATTTCAGTGGGCCATTTTTTGAATGTGTCTTTTGATTTGGTGGGTATAATGTTTTTGAGTTCTTTATAAACTCTAGATATTAGTCCTCTGTCAAAGGACAGCTGGCAAAACTTGATTGTCTCTGTACTTTGTTGGTTGTTTCCTTTGCTGCGTGGAAGATTTTTATTTTTATATATGATCCCATGTATTGATCTGGGTGTTACCTCTTGTGGAGTTGGGGTTCTCTTCAGAAAGTCATGGACAACACCTCAAGAGTTTTATGTACTGTATCTTCCAACAGGTAAAATTTTTCTGTTTCAATATTTAGTTCTTTGGTGGATTTCAATTTTAGTTTAATACATGGTGAGAGATAATGAGTCTAGATTCAAGGTTCTGCATGTGAATAGCTCCTTTTCCTAACACCATTTGTTAAAGAGGCTGTTTTTCCTCCAGCATAAGGTTTTGGCCCCCTTATCAAAGATCAGGCAGGGGTTGCCTGGGGTTATTTTTTTATCTTCCATTCTATTCCATTGATCTATAGGTCCATTCTTTTGCCAATACTGTGCTATTTTTGTCATTGTAATTGTGTAATTAACATTGAAGTGCTGTATTGTGGTGCATCCTGCCTCAGTCTTGTTGTTCAGGATTGCTTTTGCTATTCTAGTTCGATTCTGGTACCATATGAATTTAAGTGGGGTTTTTATTTTTTGTCTTTTTGAGATAGGGTTTTACTATACAGTTCAGGCTGGCCTTGAACTCACTTTGTAGCCTAGGCTGGTCTCAAATTCAGAGATCTTCCTGCCTCCACTTCCCAAGTGCTGAGATTATAGGCATACACCACCACATGTGGCAGTGTTGCTTTTCTTTTTTTAAATTTTTTTAATTTTAAAGAATAAAACAAAAGAGGACATATCTAAGCAGATCAGAACAGAACAATGTAAGCAACACAGAACTTGACAACAAGACAATTGACTACAGACAGTAGCTATCATAATGTCTTTCTTTGAAATAGTTAAACTTAGCTTTATACACAATAATGTTAAACATAACAAAATAGAATAAAACCTCTCAAGAGAATGAAAGCATTGCAAGGTATTCTGAACCAAATAACCAGAGATAGACAATGGCTATTATATTATCTCATTTTCCATAAAAATTTTATTTATGCTATCATACATATTAAAATCCAGTAAGACACAATGTGATAGAACCAATGGTAATAGAAAAACAAGAGCATGGTAGGACTTCAGAGCAAGATGATATCAAATCAATAATGGCTGCCATATTGTCTTTTCTTCAAAGTAACTATTCATACCATCACATATGTTAAGATGAAACAAAACAGAATAAAACCATTCCAACCAATGAATGAAAACATAAGACTTCAAAGTAATATAATGGTGAACCATGATTACCAGAAAATCTTCTGTTCTCTTACCATTTCTTACACTAGAGAGACTATATGGTATTTATACATGTGAGTTTGATTTATTTCAGTTATGAGTGTGGTCTCAAGTTACATCCATTTATTTATAAATATCTCAATGTGGTCATTCTTTATAGCTAATTAGTACTCCATTGTATAAAAGTACCACAATTTTTTTTATCCATTCCTCGATTGACAGGCACTTAGGTTATTTCCAAGATCTGGCTATTACAAATTGTGCTGCTATAAACATGGGTGTACATATATCACTGTGGTAAGATGTTTTCAGTTCTTCCGGGAATATGCCTAAGAGTGGAATAGCTGGGTCAAATGGGACCTTCAACCCCAGCTTTTTGAGGAATCTCCAGATAGACCACCACAGTGGTGGCACCAATTTTCATGCCCACCAACAGTGCAGAAGAGTTCCTTTTCCCCCACATTCTCTCCAGCATTTGTTGCTGGTATTTTTGTTAATCCTGGCCATTCTTTCTGGAATGAGATGGAATCTCAGTGTGGTTTTAATTTGCATTTCTCTAATGACCAATGATGATGAACATTTTTTCATGTATTTATTTGCCATTAATATTTCTTCATCTGAGAACTGTGTGTTCATCTCAGATACCCATTTTTGGATTGGGTCTTTGAATTTCAAGGGTCTAGTTTTTTTTAATTCTTCATAAGTTCAGACAGAAGTCCTTTGTCTGAGGGACAATTCACTAAGATTTTTTTCCCAGTTTGTTGGTTTTCTTTTCACTCTGCTGGAGATTTCTTTTGACATGCAGAAACTCTTTAATAAGGTGTGATCCCAGTTATTGATTCTGGGAAGTATTTCCCATGCAGGTTGGTTCTTGTTCAAGAATTCTCTACCATCCCCTATGTCTTCAAGTTTTTTACCTACTTTGTCTTCCAACAGATTTGGTGTTTCTGTTTTAATATTAAGATCTTTGATCCATTTAGATTTTAGTTTAGTATATGTTGGCACACAGAAAAATCTCATTATTAGCAGCAATTAGTTGACCCTGGGAATATCAAGAAAATCAGCAATAGTAATATTATCCAAGACAAATTGGGTATTGACATACCATAAGAACAGATAATATAACATTCTTAACCATAGAAAAGAAATTCATGATTGTAGTATACACAAAGATAATTCAGATATTGACATATAGCAAATATATACTAAATCCTCTAACTATACCTTGCCTAATAATAGAATGGAATTCAGCATTAATAACATAAAGTTAACTATCAAAAGATTAATAAAACTTTATGGTTATTGTCTTAGTTACTTTTTACTTGTTGCTGGGACAAAATACCCAACACCCAAAATGAAGGAAGAAATGGTTTATTTCTTACAGTTCTTGGAGATTTCAGACCGTACTCAGTTGGCTTCCAGTGGCAGGGTGGCATGGTGGGGCCACCATTCATGGCCAGCTGCAAACAGGAAGCATGAACAGGCAAGAGAGAGAGAGACACCTTCTTCCCACCATTACATCATATCCTGGCTCCACCTATAGGTGGGTGTAGCACTCACATCATCAATCCAAGTGTTAGATAATGAAGCAATCACAGATGCTAGATTTGGTTAATTTTATAATTCATGAGGCTTGAGGGCCACTGACATAAACCATGACAGTTAAAATATTAAAAATATAGGGATTGGGGAATGGGATAATGGAAGAATAAAAATGGAAAAATTATACAATGGGAGTTGAGAAGGAAGAGAGAGAAGTGAGAGAAATAATTCTATTTAAAAAATGCAAACCACATGGGAAATACTTCAAATGGGATCTCATATTACAAAAAAGTTTTTGTACTTCAAAGAAAATGACCAACAAAGTGAAAAGAAAACATACAGAATGGGAAGAATCTTAGCCAACAATCCCTCAGACAAAGGACTTATATACATAACATATAAAAAACTGAAAAACATCAAGCCCCCCAAATTCAAAGGCCCTCTCCAAAAATGGGAATCTGAGATGAACACACAGTTCTCAGAGAAAGATATACAAATGGCAAATAAATACATGAAGAAATGTTCACCATCGCTGGTCATTTGAGAAATGCAAATTAAAACAGCACTGAGATTTTATCTCACCCTGGAAAGAATGGCTGCCATCAAGAAAACATCTGATAAAAATGTTGCTGAAGATGTGGGGGAAAAGGAACACTTCTCTCCTGTTGGTGGGAATGAAGACTGATGCAGCCACTATGGAAATCACTATGGAGATTCCTCAAAAAACTAGGATAGGAAGTCCCATTCAATCCAGCTATTCCCCTCCTAGAGATTTTCCCAGAAACACTGAAAAGGTCATATCACAGTGATACATGTGCACCCATGTTCATAGCAGCACAATTTGTGATAGTGAAATCTTGGAAAAAACCAAAATGAATATCAGCTGCAGAGTGGATGAAACAAATGTGGTATTTTTATACAATGGAATACTACTCAACTATAAAAAGAATGATCTTAGTGACCTTCTTACAATCTGGGGAGCCAAGGCCATGTGAAGTGAATTCTAACCTGCCAGCCCTGGCCCAGGGAGACATTGGGACAATTGTTCCCAGGATTTGAGTGCCCACCTGGCTCCCTAGAGCTCTGGAATAGGCTCAGGAGGTTTCATGGGCCTGAGTGGACTATGCCCAGTGACCTTTTTCAATCAGGCCATGCAAGGTGAGTTCCAGCCCACTGGTGTTGGCCTGGAGAGACTTTGGGACCATTGTACCCAGGGGTTGAGTGCCCGCCCAGCTCCCTAAAACACTGGACTAGGCTCTGGCGGTTTTGTGAGCCTGAGGGTACCATGTCCAGCGAGCTTTTTACAATCTACGGAGCCAAGGCTGTGAGAGGTGAGTTCCAGCACAAGGCTGCATGAGGTGAGCTCCAGCCCACTGATGCTGGCCCGGGGAGACTTTGGGACCATTGCTTCCAGCTGTTGAGTGCCTGCCCAGCTTCCTAAAACACTGGACTTGGCACGTGAGGTCCTGTGGGTCTGACTGGGCCATGCTCAGCAACCTTCATTCAGTCCCAAGAACTGAGGGCACAGGAGGTGATTTCCAAAACGACAGGGGGAAGCTTTGAAACATCACTCGAAACACAGAAATACAGGACAATGACAAGACTAAAGACCAAAATGCAATCTCAAACTTTCGGCCCATCCCAAGAAAGACTAGGGGACATGAACATAGAAGAAAATATAAGCCATACACTTGAAATGCCTGAAATGATAACAGAAATAAAGAATCAACTCAAGAAGCTATAAATGAACTCAAATCTGAAATGATCTCCCAGGTAAAAGAAGAAATGAAAGAAGTAGTGAAAGAAATATTGAACACATCTAAAAAAGGCACAGCTAAAAAAGTAGAAGAAAAAAGCAAAAAGATAGAATCTCTAAATGAGCAGTATAAGAAACAAACACAATGCATGAAGCAGATTAAAAAAGATATACAGGACATCAAAAATTCTACTGAAAGTTGCCAAAACTGCCTCAACAAAAGTGAAGATAGAATTTCAGACCTCAAAGATAAGATTGCAGTTAGTGAACAGGAAAGGAAAGATCATTTAAAAATAATAAGGAATAAGGAAACAACAATTCAACAGCTGCAAGATGATGCAAAGAAAAACAGCATAAGATTAATAAGGATACATGAAAAAGAACAGGACAACACAAATGATATCAAGAGGCTATTTACAGAAGTAATAGCTGAAAATTTCCCAAACATGAGAATGGAAACTGACATACAGATTAGTGAAGCATATAGAGCTCCAAATAGCTATAACCAAAATAAAACTACACTCAGACATGTAATAATCACCATCCCAGAAATCCAACATAAGAACAGAATATTAAAAGCTGTTAGAAGAGACAGATCACCTATAAAGGAAAACCTATCAGAATCACAGCAGACTTCTCAACACAAACAATGAAGTTAAGAAGAGCATGGAGTGAAGTATTTCAAATCCTAAAGGAAAATGACTTCCAACCCAGATGGATGTACCCTGCAAAACTGTCCTTCCAAATGGATGGAGAAATCAGTCCAGGACAAAGAACACCTGAAGAACTTCATGACCACCAAACCAACCCTGCAAAGATTACTGAAAGACATTCTAGGTACACAAAGGAAAAAATCACTAAGCAAGGCAGACAGACAGAATGGAAAGGTAAAGATGCAATAGCAAAAATGTAACATGTCAACAATAAACCAATATATGACAGTTATAACCATTACTATAAATGGCTTCAATTCACAAATTCAAAGAAACAGACTGGCAAAATGGATCAAGAATATTCAACCATATTCTGTCTACAAGAAACCCATCTAACCCAAAAGGAAACTCATAGACTGAAAGTCAAAGGATGGAAAACAAAACTCTATGCAACAGGAACTCAAAAAAAAGTGGGGGTAGCTATTCTGTTTGCAGACCATGTGAACTTCAAACCAAGAATGGTCTGAAGAGATAAGGATTGTCACTACATACTACTTAGGGGCAAATTTAAACAGGAAGAGATAAAAATCTTAAATATATAAGTACCAAATTCCAGAGCATCCAGCTATGCAAAGCAAGTATTACCAGAAATGAAAAATCAAATAAGCAATAACACAATTATAACAGGAGACCTTAACATGCCATTGACACAAGGGGACAGATCAACTAGACAGCAAATCAGCAAAGAAATAACAGAACTCAATCATACCTGTGAACAAATGGACTTGATAGATGTATACAGAGTGTTCAATCCAACAACATCAGAATATACATTCTTCTCAGCAGCACATGGGGCATTCTCTAAAATTGACCATATACTAACCCACAGAACATATTTAAGTAAATGCAAAAGAATTGAAATTATCCCATGCATGTTATCGGATCATAGCACCATGAAAATGGAAATTAATGATAAAAGAAACTGCAGAAACCCCACAAACACATGGAAATTGAATAATACACTCTTGAGCAATCAGTGGGTCACAGAGTAAATTAAAGAAGAAATATCTACAAGCAAATGAAAATACAAATACAACTTGCCACAATCTGTGGGATGCAATGAAAGTAGTCCTCAGAGGAAAATTTATTGCACTGAGATCCCACATCAGGAAAACAGAACCAACACAAATAAACAACCTGATACTACACTTCAAACATCTAGAAAAAAAAGAGCAAGCCAAGTCCAAAGCCAAAAGCAGGGAGGAAACTATAAAGATCAGAGCAGAAATTAATGCAATAGGGGCTAATAAAACAATACAAAGAACCAATAAATCAAAGAGTTGGTTCTTTGAAAGAATAAATAAAAGTGATAAGCCCCTAGTCAGCCTTATTTAAAAAAGGAAAGAAAAAACTCAAATTCATGCAATAAGGAATGAAAAATGTCAAATCACTACAGACTCTGTGGAAATACAGAAGATCATCAACACCTATTTCAAAAACCTCTACTCTCATAGGGTCAATAACAGAAGAAATGGACAGATTCCTAGAAACATATGAACTGCCAAAGCTGGGTCAAGAAGATGTAAAAATGCTAAATAACCCAATTTCTAATGAAAGTGAAAATGTAATCAAGTCCCTACCAACAAAGAAGAGCCTGGGCCCAGATGGATTCACTGCAGAATTCTACAAGAAATACAAAGAAGTCTTAGTGAGACACTCCTCAAACTCTTCAATGAAATTGAAAGGGAAGCAATTTTCCCTAAGTCATTCCTGGAAGCAAATATCACTCTAGTACCAAAACCTGAGAGAGGCCCAACTAAAAAAGAGAACTACAGGCCAATCTCCCTAATGAACATAGATACAAAAATTCTCAGTAAAATATTGGCAAACAGGATGCAGCAAATCATCAAGATTATATAGCATGACCAAGTGAGATTCATCCCAGGCATGCAGGGATGGTTCAACATATGTAAATCAATCAATGTAATCCACCATATCAATAGAGCCAAAAGTAAGAATGACAAGATCATTTCCATAGATGCAGAAAAAGCTTTTGATAATTTCCAACACTCATTCATGATAAGAACTGTACAGAGAATTGGAATAGCTGGTCTTTACCTCAATATGATAAAGGCCATCCATGACAAACCAACAACCTGCATCATATTAAATGGCCCAAAACTGAAAGCCTTTACTTTAAAATCAGGCATAAGACAAGGATGTCCCTTATCACCACTGCTATTAAACATAGTACTGAAAATAATAGCCAGAGCAATTAGACAAGAGAGAGAAATAAAAGGAGTAAAATAGGAAAAGAGCAAGTTAAATTATCATTATTTGCAGATGACATGATACTCTACATAGAAGACCCCCAAACCTCTGTTGAAAGTCTCCTAGATATAATAAATAAATTCAGCAATGTAGCTGGATACAAAGTTAATACTCAAAAATTAATAGCATTTCTATACACTAACAAAAATCCCTGAGAGAGAAATAAGAGAAGCCAGGCCATTCACACTAGCATCCAAAAAAAATGAAATACTCAAGAATTAATCTAACAAAAGAAGTAAAAGAGCTATACAGGGAATATTATATTACCCTGAAAGAGAAATCAAAGTGAACCTCAAAAAATTGAAAGACATCCCTTGTTCATGGACAGGAAGAATAAATATTGCTAAAATGGCCATTCTCCCAAAATTGTTATACAGATTCAGTGCAATCCCAATGAAAATACCACTAACATACCTCATAGATCTAGAGAAATCACTCCTAAAATTCATCTGGAACCAGAAGAGACCTAGAATAGCAAAGGCAATTCTAAGCAGAAAAACCAAGGCAGGAGGCATCACAATCCCTGACATGAAGTTATACTACAAAGCTACTGTATTAAAATCAACATGCTACTGGAATAAAACAAATCTGAAGATCAATGGGATAGATTGGAAAATATAAGCACAATTACAAACACACTCAACCACCTTATCTTTGATAAAGGTGCCAAACATGTTCAATGGACGAACGATAGTCTCTTTAATAAATGGTGATGGAAAAACTGGCTATCCATATGCTGAAAACTAAAACTAGACCATGCCTAGCACCATGTACTAAACTAAAATCTAAATGGATCAAAGATCTAAATATTAAAACAAACACTAAATCTGTTGGAAGACAAGGTAGGTAAAAATCTTAAAGACATAGGGGTAGGTAGACAATTCATGAACAAGAGTCAAACTACACAGGAAATACTTGCCAGAATCAGTAACTGGGAACACGTCTTGTTAAAGAGTTTCTTCATGTAGAAAGAAATCTCCAGCATAGTGAAAAGAAAACCCTCAAACTGGGAAAATTCTTATGAACTGTCCCTCAGACAAAGGACTTCTGTCTAGAGCTTATAAAGAATTAAAAACAAATCAGACCCCCGAAGTTCAAAGAGCCAATCCAAAAATGGGCATCTGAAATGAATACACAGTTCTCAGATGAAGAAATACAAATGCAAACAAATACATAAAAAATGTTCATCATCATTAGTCATTAGAGAAATGGAAATTAAAACCACACTGAGATTCCATCTCACTCCAGAAAAAATGGTCAGGATCAAAAAAACTACCAACAACAAATGCTGGAGAGGCTGTGGGGAAAAAGGAACTCTTCTACACTGTTGGTGAGTGTAGACTGGTGCAACCACTGTGGAGGTCAATCTGGAGATTCCTCAAAAAGCTGGGGTTGGAGGTCCCATTTGACCCAACTATTCCACTCTTAGGCATATTCCCAGAAGAGCTGAAAACATCATACCACAGTGGTATATGTGCACCCATGTTTATAGCGGCACAATTTGTAATATCCAGATCTTGCAAACACCCTAAGTGCCCATCAACTGAGGAATAGATAAAAATGTTGTGGCATTTTTATATGATGGATACTACTCAGCTATAAAGAAGGATCACATTGAGATTTTTATAGGTGAATGGATGCAACTTGAGGTTGTACTGATAAATGACATAAATCAAACTCACATGTATATAGTCCCCCTAGTGTAAGAAATGGTAAGAGTACATAAAATTTTATAGTAATCATGATTCCCTGTTACATTGCTTTGAAGCCCTATAATGTTTTCATTCATTGGTTATAATGGTTTTATTCTGTTTTGTTTGATTTTAATATGTGTGATGGCATGAACAGCTATTGAAGAAAACAAGATATTATGGAAGCCATTACTGATTTAATACCATCTTTCTCTGAAGTCCTATCATAATTTTGTTCTTCTATTACTATTGGTTCTATCATGTTGTGTCCTATTGGTTTTAGTATGTGTGATAGTATATACAAATTCTTTATGAAAAATGAGATATTATAGTGGCCATTATTCATTTTCTGTTATTTGGTTCAGAATGCCCTGTAGTACTTTCATTATCTTGAATGGTTTTATACTATTTTGTTATGTTTGATATTGTTGTGTGTGAAGCTATGCTCAGCTATTTCAAAGAAAGTGACATTATGCTAGCTACTATTAATATCTGGTTATCTTGTTGTGAAGTGCTGTGTTGCTTACATTGTTCTGTTCTGATCTCCTTTGTTCTTTGCTCTTGTTTTATTCTCTTTAAAATACAATTTAAAAGAAAAAAAGGATGATCTTGAGGCCTTTATAGGTAAATGGAGGCAACTTGAAAATATCATCATTAGTGAAATGAACAAGACTCACATGACAAAATATCACATTATCTCTCTAGTGTAAAAAATAATAAAATCTCACAGAATAATGGGACCCAAAAAGCATAATAGATATTGTGAAAGTGAAAGGGAAAGAAAGTGTTCTAAAGAGTATAACGGTATGTATAGTGTGTAAGATAGATGGTCAGAGTACTGAGTTTCCATTGGATCATTAAACAGAAGGATTTGTATTGTCAATTTTTGAGTGTCTAGCCACTATTTATGCTCTGATTTTGTGACTTTGGCAACTATTTTTTAGGACAACAATGAGTAATGTATCAACTAGTGATTCTATGATGATAATTTTTTTAATTTGTCATTTTTCTACCCTTCTTTTCTGTTTTTCTATTTTGTTCAATTCTGTTTTCTTTCTTCAAAAAAGGAGAGAAAATTATGCAATATAAAAATTCTATTCAAGATTAGAAGGATATTTATAGAATTAGATAAAGATAATAACAAAAAATGAAAAATAGAAGATAAAATAAAATAGAGGAAGGAATAAGAAATAGATATAATAATATAATGAATAAAATACAGAAAATTACAAGAAAAATTAAAAGGAGAAAAGAAAGGGAAAAAGATAAGAATCATGAAAAAATAAGACCAAAAAAGGAAGACAGACAAAAAATATTCCTAAGAACAACCAAATGAAGAATGAGAAAAGGTAAGAAAAATGTCCCAAAACAGGAAAAAAGCCACTATATTTTTGAATGAGTAGTTTTCTTTAAGGATCTGTTTTGTACTCCATCAATTCTCAGTTTTCTCTATGTAGCCTGCAGCCTTAGGCTTGTAAGGTGACCTCCCAATTCCACAGAGGCCTCTGTTTTTCCCAGACTGTGACAGTGTCCAAGCTGAGCTTTGTCCCTACTTTGGCTGGTAGATAAAAAGGCAGTGAGATTCCAGATTCATGCTGGATGTAGGCAGTAGGTTGAGGGTTTAAATACTCAATCCTGCCACTTTCAGACCTAGCGTAACTGAAATTGGGCCTGGCCTTCCACTGCAGGAAGTGGGGTTTGTGTCATTGCCTACCTGAACTCAAACCCCTCAAGTGGTCTCTTTTCAGCTGGTTCCTTTTCTATGACTGTCTCCTGTGGCTATCTCTCACCCAGGCTGGAAGATAACACTGGGAACAATGCAGTGAAACCATTCCCTGAGCTTTTCTGAGTTCCAGAGTCAAACAATCAACCCCTTCTAGGAATGGCACACTACTAAGTACTCTCTGGTGATGCGATGGGCACTTGTGCTGGTACCCCTAACTATTTATTACCTGCCATATGGGGGAGTCCCCTTAGAGTAAAGCCCCATGCTATTATGGGGGCCCCAGGACTCATCTTGATTCTGCAGAGCCAATCTCCTCTCTCCTAAAGCCAGGAGCTAGGAGCCAGGGAGAGACTGCAGGGAGAGAGTGGCAGTCTACTTCTCTTGTTTCCTTCCACGACTTGTTATTTTCCAGTGCCTGAGTTCCATTATTTTGGAGAAGCTGAATTTTGCTGCCACTCACCATTCCACCATCTTGATTCTACTAATTGTACTTCTAAAAGTAACACAAATCCAGCTCCAAAATTATGTTCAGACTTATTCTAATAACACATACCCCAAATGTACCCTGCATTCTTGTGATGTCTTTTACCTTTTAGTATTAGCTATTATTATACCTTACAAATGATACTGCAGCTTGTGTGCTCTATTTTGCCTATAACTGTCATGCCTTACTTCCTATGTGCTGCGGTTTTTACCTGCTTCAACCACTTTACATAGTTGTAATAATGTGTTCTTGAAATTGTCATGTTTCATTAATGGCCTGAAATATTTGGCCTGTGGGATCTGCTGGCAGTTAAAAAGTTACAGATGATATGAATGTGAACAGCCTGTCTGTGTTTCTCAATCTTTTCTTGGGAAAGATGCATCTTTTGTAAGAAAACGGGAGGTTCAACTTCTCAGGAAAGAACTCTGACTTTCTCATTAGAATCATGAAACTTCATTGAGGGGATGCATGTAAATGAGGGTTGTGGGGTCAGTCCCTCCGTCTTAAAGATAGAATGATCCTTTACATTCCAGTCTATGGCCTTCTGCACACCACCAGGAACTTCTTCAAAGATCCACCTTTGCTCTGTTCCCAACCTGTTTGTCCTATGTGAAAAAGAGTCAATAGTATTTTTATACTGTTTTGTCATCTGCAAATGACTCCCATGTTAATTATCTCATTTGATTTGAGCAGTCCAGTTTAGAAATAAGGCTACTTAGTATAACAGAGATTAGTAACCTGTCAATGGTTACAGAGTCAGTAAGTCATAAAGCCAAGACTAAAATCTAACGTTTTTAAGTCCTGCTCTTTTCTAAACATACCTACTTTGCTTCTCCCATGGATGTGTGTTGGAAAATATCCAAGCCAAAGAACACTGTGGCTGCTTGACTCACGGGAACCAGACAAAAATATTGAAAGAAGGTTGTGCCAAGTAGCTATAAGGAATTTGGTTCTTGGTTACTTTGGTAATTGTAGGTTCAGATTTCTCATGCTTGCATCAAAAATCTCACTCAAGGACTCTAAGCAGTGTCATGTAGAAAAACAGAGCCTCTTCAATTAAGATGTTTGAAGACCTTTGTTATCATTTACTTATCTAGTTCATCTTTCTATTCTATCTTACAGAAAAAGCAAACAGTACTTAGGGAAGTTAAATCCTTATATACAGATATGCCAGGCATGGTGGTGTACATTTATAATCCTAGCATCCTAGAAGACTAAAGCAGGAGGATCACAAATCCAAGCCCAACCTGGGTAGCTTAGTGACTTAGTGAGAACCTGTGTCAAAAAAAATTGAAAAAAAATAGACTAGGGTTGTAGCTCAATGCAAGGATTCTGGGTTCAATCCCCAGTAAAACGCGCACACACGTGCGTGCGCGCACACACACACACAGTCTTTATATACAGAATTTTATTCAGATGTATTCAGACATCATATGTACAGATTTAGGTTTGAGGAATTTCATAGCTATAATTTTAAAAAGTAGACTTCATTTCATGATTAAAAATGATCTGATCAACAAAATCCTGACAAAAAGCACTGAGATTCAGGAAGGGGATAAGCCTGTACAGAGGTTGTACAACATTTCTCTTACAAGTTTGTGTTCATCTTTCTGCTATTCTGTTATACGGATGCTGCTGAAAAGTTATTGTCTAAATTTTGATGAGAAAGAATACATTAGAGGATCTTGCCCTCTTTAATTCCCCCTTACTTATTCTTAACTAGAGACTTCAAGAAAGTGACAGTCAGGAGATGTTGAATGTCTCTAGTTTTTGTCAACATTCAATATAAATTCCAACCTCACTGTACTACTGCTCTTCTTCTGGACAAGGAAAAAGTGATGATTCTTGTGTAGTCAGAATTTTCTACACGTAAGTCCAAATGAAAGAGGACAGGGATTTTAATGGGTGATAATAGTAGCATTATGGCCATTTAGAAGCCTTTTAAGTGCATAGCAGTGTGGATGGTTTGCTTGATACATTCCCACCTGCACCAAACATTGTTATCTTCCTATTTCTTCTACCCTTTCCCACTCACCTGGAACCAAACACTTCCCTTTGTTGTATCTTATCTAGGAACAAGGAAATGCCACTAGCTACAGGTAAATATGACCTTTGTGAACTGGCAGAAAGCCTTCCTCACTGGGATGGTTTGGAGCTCTGGTTTCCAACATGAGATTCATTTCATAGTGGCTCAGCCAGACTTTATACTTAACCATGGATTCCTTGATAATTCTGGTGGTTTGTTGACGCCACTATGCCTCATGCTAATAAAAGCCTTATTTTATGGTTTTGTAGAAGCCTGATCAAAATCTTTCAAGATATAGAGTGAAATCCTATAATATTAAAAGTGTAATTAACAGATATTTATGATGGAAAATAATCATACTGACTGCTAAGTTGATAAACTTCATAAAATTTCATTAGATTAATAGGTTTAGGATATTGTAAGTAAAGATGAATACAGTAACTATATAAAAATATGATAGATAAAATGCAAAATAAATTCCTTGTATTACCTGAAATTTGAATTTCAGATAAATAATAAATAACTTTTTTAGCATGTTTATCTGATGCAATATTTGGAACCCACTTACACTATAAAAACATTTATCATTTAACTGTAATTCAGATTTAACTAGCATCCTGTACTTCTGTTTGCTTAACCTGGCAAACCCAGGGGAAAAAAACCTACTGTTTCCCCATGATATGAAGCAATAAAGTGAAGTAGCCATGGATCTTAGAGCACAACTCAATTGAAATAAATCTGTTAGTAATGGGCAGTCAACTGGAAAGGAGTATGTCTCCACAGAATTTCTATTGGTCTATTGTACGAATTATCAGTTGTACATACAGATGTGCTGTATATGCTTTTAGACATCCTCTGAGTTTGACAGTTCCATATTGTGATTAACTATACAGCAGCACAGGGAATCTTGGAGCAGTGTGTCTTCCAGCTGTGACAAAGAGCCACACAGCAATCAAGAAGAATCACAAAGGCTTACCAGGCATATGTTTGGATTTCTTTTGCTGCTATTAGAAAAGACTACAGATCTGTAAAAGTGATTAGTCCACAATACTCAATAGCTTCAACCAGGATCAAAAACATTGATAGTGTTCCTTGAATTGCTTTTAAGGTGTAGTGAATTTGGGGATTCATTTAGGAAAGGAGTAATTAATAATGAGAGTAGTAGTGGCAATTAGTGTTTGTTAAAGGTCTGATATGGGCCAGACATCGTGGCTGGTTCTTGACTTCCTCCTGGACTCTGTCTAGTTATAGTCTCTAAGTCAAGTCTAAGCTCTTAGTCAATCCATAAATGATGATCTTCAGACAGAAATATCTCAACTTAAAATATGGCTCGGGCCTTCAGAAGTAATTTATACATGTGTGTTATGGAGTAATTGAGGAAAGTTACCTTGGCTTTCCCAAACTCACCCATAGGGTGCTATTGGTTTAGGGAAATCAAATTTAAGAATCAAGAAAATTACATTGGGGTGTAACTCAGTGGTAGAGCACTTGCCTAGCATATCTGAAGCCCTCAGCACCACAAATCAAAATGAACACCAAAGAAAACGAAAACCAGAAAACTGTGAAGAAATAAATCTCATCTTATTTTTTCATTATTTTATCCTTCATTTCAGAAAATTTTTAAGGCAACTTGTTAACTTTTGTGCTGCTTTCCATTCTTTCATGATCAGGTTTTAAACATCTTACTGGAACTGTGCAATTCAGTCATTTAGGTAGTTGGCAAACGCATTTAGACGGGCTCTTTTTGACTCTTGCCCTTAAGGAATATCACCTGGCCAGACAGAGACCAGTGAAACAGAATTGCCACAATGTCATTCCCTCAAAGACTTGGAAGTAATCCAGAGACTTAATCTGTACCAAAACAACTCAAAACAAGAAAACAGTATAAAGGATTCCATTCCCATCCATCCCTACACCAATTCATAAATGACTAGAAGTTTTGTCTTTTGCAAAATGGGTGCAGTCATCTCTTCTTGTTTTCCATGGAACTCAGAGAATTAACATCCTCTGGACTCTGCTCCTTTCAAGGAGGAAGAACTGGCTGCACTTTCTTAGCTGCCCCCTTTGTCACCTGATTTAGGATGAAAAGGAATTGTGAACTTTTGATGACTGCTCCAGTCAGAGCGAATCTGATGGCCTGTCCTCAGGTAGGAAGACAAACCTCTTGATGGCAAATCTCCTTTTATCAAATGGTTCTCCTGTTCCTCCACATATGCTGGCTCTCAGTCTTCCTGCTGACTTCAATTTGAAACCCCATTTTTCTGGATGAGGATTCAATAGGCTGAGGCCAGAGAAAGGAAGGGACTCACAGAGGAAGATAGCTGTTTAGTTACAGAGGGAATCCCAGATGCTATGCTTTCTGATTCCTATGCTAAAGATCTTGCATATTGTTTGCATATTGTACAGCTTTGTTTGTCTCACTATATTGCCCAGACCAATCTTGAACCCCTGGGTTCAAGTGATCCTTCCACTTCAGCCTTCCAAGTAGTCGGGGCTATGGGCACTCCACAGTGCCTAGCTTTTCCAACTTTCACAGTCTTCAGACCTGGTTTAGGTCCTCACAGTCTTTCTTTTGGTCTAGAAGCAGAATCTATAGAGTCTCTAATAGAGTATAGCCATCACTTAGCAAGAACAGAAGAATGTCCTGTGAGGAGCTTGAAAGAATACAATCTTTCATGACAGAGAGATTTTATATCTAATGATGCAAATTTGAAGCGTAAATCAGAGTAACAGTTCTTCTCCGGCAAAACAAAACAGTTAATGGTTAGTTATTATTCCTGGGGAAATATACTGAGTAAATGGATTTGGGGATTCTTTGAAGGAAGAAAGTAGAAAGCTTAGGGTGGGTGGTATAGTAATGATCAGGAACAAGAAATGGAATTGCAGAAGGTAGATTAACTGGGAACAATGACCTAGTCGCTTCTGTTGCTTGAAAAAAAGGAAGCTACAGTCCTCTTTAAATGCAATTGTATTCTTTAGATATATGTTCTGAGTGTACCCATTGATCCCCAATTTTATCTGAGCTCTCTTTGAATGAATCTGAAATTAAAACTAAACCATCTGAAAACAGCCAGCCAGAGAAAATGACAACCAACACAGTTATTTAGTGACACAGACCAAACGAATTTGTGTGGCATTTTGTAGACCCTTTGGTCATGCAAGCAAGGATCAATAATTAACATTTCCCAACTGCTTTAAAATTATTCATTGATCACAATAGCACATCCAGAAAGACATTTCCATATGAGAAGCATAAGGCTCTGATCTGTTTAGATCAGACCACCTGGTCCCCAATTGGCAGCCTCCAATTTACGAATGAATCATGTCATGTTGCAGACATTAGCGTGTGAGTCAGTTGGAACCTGGAACATGTTTTCCCATAGAAGCAGTATTATTTATGATGGTTAATTTCTTAGGCTAAGTAGCAAACTCTATTGCCTTACAATTATACCATGAATTGGCTTACAAATCTATTTAAATCATGTTGTAATTGAAGGACAATAGTGTTGGCCAGTTAGCCTAGGGAACTAAGTAGAGGAGTGGGACCCATAGGGGATTGATGTAAGTGCTGTTACAATTTAAATTGCAAGACTCAAACCTACATGGTAGCAAACCCTTCAAATTTAATTTGCCCTATTATTTCTCACTTGTAATAGGCTAAGATAAACTAACCTGGTACGGTGCTGTCACTGAGGAAGCTGCTGTAGGGAGATGGTCTGAGAAGCCAGCCTAATTCTATGGCTAGGGCACTGTCATTATATGGCTCTAGACTACTGGACAAGTCACTTCCCTTACTCGAGTGGCACTCAGGAAAGTGAACTAAAACCCATAGGGTTGCACTCCTAGCCTGAGTCTTCATCCAACCCCATCTGCCTAGGGCAAGGAGATAAAGAAATGGAAAACATTTGTTGAAATAACAACTTAATCATGTTCCTGCTTAAACACACACACATACACACACAGAGAGAGAGAGAGAGAGAGAGAGAGAGAGAGAGAGAGAGAGAGAGAGAGAGAAAGCTGTTTCTTAGTATCTGCAAGAGTGTTGTCTTGTGACCCTATATTGACACCAAAATCTTCAGTTGCTTCTGTCCTTTGTATGAGATGGTTCAGAATTTGCATATAACACATACATCTCCCTGTGTATGTTAAATAATCTGTAGATTATTTATAAAACCTATGTCAATGGAAAAGCTATGTAAGTGATTGGTTTACATACTATTCTTTAGGAGATAACACAAGAAAAAGTTAGCTCATGTCCAATACAGATGTGATTCCTTTGGCTGGTTAAATCCACAGTTACAGAGCCCCTAAATACTGAGGGCTGACTGTGTATGTGTATATATACATTTAGAAACATGTATATGAGTGTGGAAGTAATCATGTGTCCATTGTAAACAAACTATGGCCTAGAGAAATTAAAAAGAGAGAAGTCAAATTTGTACATAATTCTACCACCTAGGGATAATTGCTATTAATATTTTGATATATATGGTCAAATAGTTTTTCCTATATTTATGAATATGTACATATCTTTTTAAATGTTACAGTGAGGCCATGCTAATACTGACTGACGACTTTAAGAAAACCTTAATGATGGCATATGGAAGGTATTTTTCATGTTAAGAAATATACATCTACTTATTTCTAAAAAGGGTATTTATAAGCAGATCAGTATAGATCTACATTCAGCATTTTAAACAATTGCTTAGTGGACTATTGTATGGACAAACTGTCACTTGTCTAGCTATTCCCTTTTTTTCCAGGGGTAGTGTGTTGCTGGAGCCTGCTTGATTTGTGCTGGCTCCAGACAGCTAGTGTTAATATATGTTCCCACCTTCACATTCAGTAAGGTCACTTGGGTACCCTGAAATTGGCCAGGATAGGAGTATTCACACTGAAAATTAGCAAATGCTACAAGTAGATGCATTTTTTTCTTCCCAGAGAATGAGTGTACTAGCACATCATGCAGAGCCCTTTGGCTTATTCCCTGGCTTTGCTTTGCCTTGCTCAGCTGGTCTGGTGAAGGTGGATGGATGGGAGAAAATGAACTGACAACAAACAATCACAGTAACAACCAGTCCTCAAACCTTGATAACATAGATCCGTTTGTGGCTAATGCTCCTAATGCAAAGTGCAGGCATTGTATCTTAACAATGATGTGTAAATAAATAACAATAAGGTTTTGGAAGCCAAGTGCTTTAGCAAATAAATTAAAACTGTTATCTGTTAACCTAGGGATGAGTTTCAGATTGAATAGGTGACAGATGTGGGTTGCAAAACTAGTAGTAAGAAGAGTCTAAAAGAACACAACTGGTGCTTTTGGCTTTCTAGGGATTTTTGTTGTTTCTGTCACAAGAAGAATGCTGCCCAGAAGAACTGTCCCTGTGATCTCCAAATGTTTGCTTTGTTTACTGAGAGATTTTAACCTGTGGGATAACACTATGGAATAGGTGCAGCACTCCTGAATTCTTTTCTTGCCAGGATTTTTCCTTGTCTTCTCAGAATCCAGTTTTTGGAAAGAGTAAGAAAGAGGGCTGAGGAAATCTGGTACTTACCCTCAGGGAAGCCACAGATGTGTCACTTAGCTAGAACATGCTTTGCTTTTTGCCTTGACAAGGTAGCAAAGATAAGGGGTTGTTAATGGAAGGGTTGCTACCCATATTGGTTCACATCTCTCCATCTCTAATACAACACAGCACCTTGAGCACCTCAGAAACTGTGTTCCACAAATATCCTTCTATTTTTCTACATTGCTTTTAGCAGCATAGTGTGCTGATGAAGTATGTAGGACTCAAAGTCTAATAAATCTGGGTTCAGGCTTCAGCTCTGCCACTTATAAACTTTGCCCTTTGTGTGTTTCTCCTCACCTACTCTGAGCCTTGGGTTCTTCAGCTAGGCACAAGGGTAATGGTGTCTGTCTTATAGTTAAAATGTGGAATCCAATCGAGATGATACCTGTGAAAGATTGTCACAGTGTTCTGTACTTTGTAGAACTTTGCTACCATTATGATTTTCCTATCTTTGATGCATACTCTCCATATGTTTTACAGAAATGCTATCAAAATGATCCTGACTGCCCTCTTGTGCCCTTCTCTAAGGGATCCTTAAAATGGTCAAACCTCTGTTCTCATCATACTCATTTCTTGCTGTGCATGACATGCAATTTCTAGCCCATCTCTGCTTCAGCTTTTTCTCATGAACAACAGCTTTTGACTCCCCATCTTCCTAAGCCTGTCTCCTCCAGGGAGTCTTCCCTGTGCGCCCAGCCTAGAGCTTGCATGTGCTCTCTTTCCTGCTGTCCTCAGCAACACCACTCCTTCACCTTCCTCTCAGGATCACCCACTGGGTGCTAAATCGTGCACTACCTTGTGGCAGGCTCAGAGCTGTCACAGCACAGTTGCCGTCTAACCCATGTCATTTTTTCACTGCTTCAGAGTCCTCAGTGGAGCAGAAAGAGCATCATTGGTTTAGCTGTGCATTGGAAATAGGTTAACCTGACTTGGCAAATAAAAATACAGAATTCCAGGCTGGGGATTTAGCTCAACGGCATAAGTGCATGTCTTGCAAGCACACAGTTGTGAGTTCGATCCCCAGTAACAGTAAGAAAAAAAAAATACAGAATTCCCAGGAACAGTTAACGTGCTCATGGCAGGGGCATACTTTGTGGGTCTTGCTGCTGGACAGCTCTGAAACAAGGGTCATACACACATAACTGTCCCCCTGGATGACATGCGACAGTCCCATTGGGTGGTACAAGCTACCTGTTGGGACAGTCACACATATGCTACTGGTGGTTCAAGCCAGCAGGAATGTGTTAAATTTTACATGTCATACATATTTTTAAAAATATTTTAAAATGTTATTATTGATTATCACATAACTGCTGTGGCACAATGTGATGTTTTCATATATGTATACAGTATAGAATGATGAAATCAGGTTAGCATAGCACTTCATGTTATAGTACTTATCCTAAGGGTGAGAACTTTAAAAATTTACTCATCTAGCAATTTTAAGACTAATGAAAATTTTAGCATGGCTATATTGCAAGTATTATATGGAGCAGACTTGTAGTAAAAATTACATGTTGTTTTAGTAAACATTACACGTTGTTTATCTGAAATTCCAAAAGAAATAAATGTCCTGTATTTTATGTGACAATCCCAATTGGGAAGTGAGTACAAAGGTCCTAAAGAGTCACAAATCTTGTACATATGGGGACATTCAGGGACAACTTAACCATTTCATGAGTACTTCCTAACCAATCTTGCTTTGTGATTTCTCTGTGCACTGGGGCAAATATGTCCACTTGTGCATATGCTGCTTCCATCATTTTCTATCACAGGTACTATTCATATTTTTGACACCAAGATTTGCTTATTTATTTCTAACCAGTTTTCTGGGATACTACAGTAATGTCTTACTCTCACAAAGTCAGCATATTATGAAAAATTGACAGAATGAATTAAGCAACATGAGGCACCTTTTTCAAATTCACATCAAGGTGTCCTAGATAGAGGTGACTCTTGCCCCACTCTAGATTACCCACCAAAATATGTTTCAGCATTTTTCAAAGCATAAATTGTGACCCATTAATGAGCTGGAAAATCATTTCATCATGAGCCACACTGATAATAATGAAGATGATAGTGATGATGATGGTGTGGAAGAGAATAAAATGCCAGGGTATGTACCATGTAATACATTTGTTGCTTTTAGAAGTTTTGATTCAGTTTTATGTGATGTGTGTCTTTACTGGATGACAATAAAAATATATTTCTATTTCTGTTTCACTGTCAAAAAGTATGAAAGGGAGGCATATGGTGGTGAAAGAACTTGCATCTTGGGAGCAACAGTTCGGCATCCACGTCTTAGTTATGCTGTATGCTTGCTGTGTAACCTTGGGCAAATTACTTGACCCTTCTGAACCTTGGTTACCCTATCCGTAATTTGGGGATAATAATTGTACCTGCCTCTAGGGCTGTTCCAAGGATTTAATTAATTAATCTATGCAAAGCACTTAGCACAGGGCCTGGCATGTTGTAAGAGATCAATGCATTTTTTTTTTCTTTTATTATCAGTGATTAGCCGAGAGCTGAGAGGGTTGGAAGAGGCAGGCTCATTAACTGTGGGTGAGCAGTGACAGCTGACAGCCAGATGTGGAAAGAAAGAGAATTCATAATAATGCAAAAGCAGATGAGGTACAATAAAGGATATTCATGTTGATGACCCTAAGTCATCAGGAAAAGTTTAAATTGCTCCCAGAATGTTCCATTGGATAAGACAGACTTGTAAATACATTTAGAAGCATTTCTAGTAAAAATAATCTAGATAAACAGAATTTGAGCCCTTAAAAGAAAATGTAAATTAATTGGACAATGAATTTGCATGGGAAGTTTTCATTCCACTGCAAGTCAAGTGTGGTACTCCAGTCAGGAGTTTTGCAGACCCTCTGAAGGACCAGACAGAATGTGGCACTCTGTCTGGATCCACTGAACTGTCAGATTAGGGTCTCTCTGTTAGTCCTGGGGTCCCCATTCCCCAGACTTAAATGTGGGGGCAGCTCCTCTTCCCAGTCACAGAATGAGACATTTTAGCAAGCTGGATCAGCTCGCAGGCCAATACCGTGCATGGAGGAGGAGTGATCAACACATTAGCTTGCTCCTAACTGTCCTTGGGAGACGACAGATGGTAGCAGGTGCAGGTGAACTTGCAGTCCTCTTTCATAGCATGTTGCTGCTTACTAATACTTATCACATGCTGCAGTGTGTGTATGTGGGAGATACAGTGAGAGATAGAGACAGAGTGACAGAGACAGAGACATATAGAGACAGTGAAAGAGACAGATAGAGAGACAGAAAGACAGAGACAGAGAAAGAGAAAGAATGTGAATGCATGGATGAATGAATGATGGTATGGCCCAGAGCCTTACTAGGCTAGTGTTTCACAATTCTCCAGAGTATGAAGATTTCCTTAAAAAAAAAACTTTGCTGAGCATATCAAGCAGCTAATCATGGGGGGACCTTTCATAAAAATTTTAAAACTTATCCCCCATCACTTAATTCTATTTTGAATCTAGTGGCCTAGCGATCCAAAATTCATTTTGAAAGGCCAAGCTTTATCTCCATGTATGAACATGTGTGGAGACACTCTTTTAGCTGTTTTGCGGTTTTCATGAGCACCTAGAAGAGGTATTTCATTCCATCCTTTCAACTGTCACATTGGTGGCAGTAGTGACTGAGAAAAATATACATGGGCAAAAAAGTAATTGTGAATTCAACAGAAGTTTAAATGAATTAATCATTGGTGCATCAATCTACAATAAAAATACAGAACAAATATGAGCAAGACACTTTATTTTAATATACTGCCATTGATAGCTCCCTGCACTATTCCTTCTTTGCTGCTGAACATGCTATAATTATTTTATTTATTCATTTGTTAACTAATTTAATGCTTGTCTCCTCCACTATACTGTACTGTGAGTGCCATGTGACCAGGAAGTCTTCATTTCTGTTCACTTTTAGTGGTCCAAGGCTTAGCACACTATCCGGGACTCTACGGATGCTTATTAAACATCTACTAAGCGAGTGTATGAATGGCAGACAGTTAACTGCTTATGCAGCCTCTGGGCTTCTCCATGGATCTGGTGGAACCATTCCAATTTGAGCTTTCTTTAGTCCTCCCAAAGGCAAGAGGCAATCACCTACTAGGAAAAAAACTGTACACATGTGGAGAGGGTGAGACACACTCAAAAGGCTACATGAGAGGTGATGACATGAAGGAGGTTCCTAGGCAGATGGAGCTGCAGGAGCCTGGGATTTGCAGTGGGGAAGAAGAATGTGCCAGAAGGAGAGAGGAGGCTGGGGTGTCTACTGAGGACACTGATTATACATTACTAGCCTCTGAGAGGGTTGTACTTCTTGAGATACAGCACTTAAATCAAGCCTCATTTCTTATTTTGAATTGGTAATGCATTGATATGGGACACAATTCAAAAGCCATGAAGGCTACACAGTGAAAAGTATGCCTGTCTCTCACCTAGCCAGGCCTGCATTCTCAACCCAGCACCCTTCCTCCAGACAGCTGCTGTTACCAGTTCTTAGGATGACATTTAAGATAAGTTTGCTGATTCCATTTGTGTGAAAGGAAGAAAATGAGTAGAGAAAGTGATATTTTTGTATTTTTCACTCCCTAGAGATATATACCAGTAACCTCTTGTTGACCGACACTGATCATGTTTTTCTGTGAATGTGTGCATACATACATATTTGCACTTGCACACACACATGCACACAGTTCTCTCAGTTGGACTACAGAATATGAATTTGCAGTGTGGACCACTTTCTTTTTAAAAAATACAGCCTCTTTTCCTTCATCACACTGCTGCAAAAGTAAGTGACCTGAATAACCTACTATGTATATTTCCACACCTACATAATCATCTAGGGCACATGCACTACACATACAAAAGGGTTGTTTTGGTCATTTGATTTTACAATAGGGGCATCCAAGTATATGCACTACTGCGGTTGCTTTTCTCTCTTAATAATACACCATGGAAATCACATCATTCCTTTAGATGGTGGTATAAAAGGCCCTCGTTTGGATGAGCAATTCATGCAGCCATCTGGCTCACAAATACTTTCCATTTCTAGTGCTTTTAGTTATGTGGAATCGATTCCTGAGAGTGGCACTGCTGGGTTGAAGTTTATCCATATATTTAAAGTTAGTAGATAATGCCAGATTCTACTTCAGATGGACTTTAACAATTCACATGTCTACCAGCAATATATGAATAGACTTTCTCCAACATTTTAGCATTTGCTTTTGTAAAAATCAAATTGAAGGCAGCCCTTCAAGTTGTTCTCAGTTATTTGTTGACCCAAGTTATGAAATATTTTAACTCTGAAAATACTTGAAAAATTCACCTTGCAAACTGGAGTCCTAAGTAGGAAAATGCTTTGATTTTATCCATTTCATTTTACACATTTTGGGTTACATATTCAACTTAATAGCTACCAGCTGCTGAGAATTTCTGCTGCTTCCAACATTTACTAGCCATTATTGTATTTACACCCGAGTGGCTGAGGGAACATTCTTACTCCTTCCATTTTACAAATGAATACATTTGAGCACTGAGAAGTTGGAAGATTTAGCAAAGGTCACATAGCCAGGAAGTGGCAGAGTGGGTCAAGTTCAGCACAGGCTTCTTATTCATAGTGCACTAGACTTTGAATAGCAGGTATGCCTTCGGGCTGCTGGAGGTTGAGGCTAGGCCTGTTGTAGGTAGAGGTAACTCTTAACCCTTTATAGATACAGCAAAGAATGAACTGGTGAGATAGCCAGCATCCCAGCTACAGCAGGTTTGGACCTTGCCAGCTGGATGTGAATGTCTATGTCTTGTAGCTCCTGATTTCAGAAGTGTCTCTTTAGCTAAGGGAAGTCCCAGTCCCAGGAAGACAGGCTCAAGTCCATTTGTGCAGTGTACATTGGGAAACTGGATTAATCTCTTCAGGAATTCAAAGTCTTTCCCAAAGTGCTCTTCTTCCAGGCCAGTTTACTGCCACCAGGAGCTTTCCAGGCTCACTCAGCAAAATAAGGCGCTGGAGAGCTGGAGGGGGGGGGTATCTAACAGTGATTCGTCACCAGACCTGAGTCTGTTTTCATCCCACAGCTCTCTTTCTGTGCCTACAGGACCAGATCAGGATGCATTCTTTAATGTCACTGTGATAGCAGAAGTACTTATGCAAATGGATTCACAGAGGCTATTAATTTCCTCAGCACAGAATTCCAGCCAACTCTTATGAGAGAAAGTGAAGGACACATTACAATTCTACACCAAGAGATACTTGTAAAGAGTTAATCAGATGCAGATTGGTTCGTCAAATAAAAGGAATCACTGATATTAATGCTTTAGCTGGAAATTGTCTCACCTTGAAAGGGTAATCAAAATAACTATCATTTATTGAGCACCCAGTAAATGGAAGGCGATTTGCATACATTATCTCATTTGATCTTCACTGTGACTCTAATGAGGTAGGTACCAAGATGGTGCCCATTTTGGAGATGAGATAATTGAGGCTGGGCAAATAAGATAACTTTCTGCCTACAATTTTACAATGAGTCAATGGTGGGAACTGGGGTTGGAAATCAGCAAAGTCTCAGGCTTCCTTAGAATCCCTGCTTTCTTTTTTTGCTAGATTAATCAGGCTTCTGGAATCATCCTTTTCCCTTGGGCGGTTGTATCTAAGCATCATCAAACAATCCTAGTAACAAGAGTTTTCATGTACTACAGACCTGCTCTATGCTAGAAACTTCTCATCTATCCTGTCTGCATGACCTTAATACCTGAGCTTTTTGTTCCAGCTCTAGCGGGAAAATTCTCTTCAGCAAAACAGATTAATATGCTTTATATTTATTTGCAGAGATGATTGTTTTCACATAGGCTGTCACAGACAGACCTTGTGTCTGACTCCTGATCAGTACAAAACAGCACTATGTTCTTGTTGTCTCTAGGTCCTAAGGAACAAATAAATTATGGCAAAAATCCTCAAGGAGATTATTCCTGTGGTGTAAACCAATAATGATAGTGGAACAACTTAGGATGCAAGAATGAAACTGAATTTTCAAGAGAGAAACTTTAAGTCCCAGGTCTTCCATTTTTAAGTTGTGTGTCCTTGTACAAAGAAACTGCAAAATCTCTATGAGCTGTTCAAATGTGTGGGACAATTAGAATGGGAATACACAAGAACTCAACTAGCATTTGAAGAAATCTGAAAATTCCTCAAATTTGGCAACAACAAAACTTACATATTTATGAACTGAGTAAACCCCAAACAAGGTAAACCAAATTATATCCATGCCAAGTTATAGAAAATTGAAGATAAATTGAAAGCAGTGAGAAAAAAAATGTACCTTAATTTTAGGAGAAAACAAATTAACAGTTCATTTCTCATCAGAATCATGGAACCTGAAGCCTTGCACACACTACTACTGTGTTACAGCCCTAGTCCTAACACAGAAGTTTTCAAGTGCTGAAAGAAAAGTACTGCCAACCAAGAATTTCATATTGAACAAATCATCTTTTAAAAGTGAGAGGGAAAGCAGGACATTTTGAGATAAAACTGAAAATGAAGAAACAAATGACTAAAGAAAATTGCTTAAACAAAAAGGAAATGATGAAAGAAGGTATCATGAAATATCAAAAAGGAAGAAAGAACAAGAAAGTGGAAAAATACATTAAACTAGATTTTTGAGTTTTCTAAATTATGTTTGACAGGTAAAAATTTTAACAGTCAATGTACTGAAAAGAAATATTTGAGGCAATTATATTGTAGATAAAGGAAAGTGAAAACACATAAAGCAAAAGTAAGTTTGCAATACTTCACTTGAACTAATAACATGATATTAGTGGATTGTGATGAGTTATATATGTAAAATATAATGGAGCAGCTACTTACAAGTGTATATAAAGAGGTACACTTAAAAGCACTGCAGATAAATAAAATTGAGAATCTAAAAATGTATAAGTAACATACAAATAGTTAAAAAAAGAGAAAATACAATTTTAAATGGCATATCTAAGTCTTAATATATTGATAGTTACATTAAATATAAATGGTCTAAATTAATCACATAAAATAAAGAGATTATATATGTAAATGGATGCAATGTGAGGCCATATAAGATCTTAAGTGAAATAAATCAAACTCACATATGATTTTCTCCCAAAGTATGAGAAACTATAAGAATAAATAAGGAACAAAATGTACAATAGATATTGTGTAATGAGAAGAAATTATTCAAAAAGGAAGAGAAACTAGTGTGGGGGAGAGGGGAAATGAAGGAAGGAGAAAGGATAAAAAACTAGTTATATTATTAGTTCCATTGAAAAGAAAGGTTTGTACTTATGTTGTTTGGAGAATTTCTTATGCCCCTATCTTGTACTCTGAGTAACTACTTTGAAGATAATAACACACAGTTTAATAATTATTGTTATTCTCCTACTATTTTGTCAAGAAAATTTTATTTATTCCATGAAATAAAAAAAAACAGGGATTTCCAGAATGAATTTAAGAAAGCACAACCTAACAATATGCTATATATAAAAATCTGATTTTAAATTCAGTGACATCAGTAGGTTCAAATAAAAGGATATAACAAATACCATGCACTTCTGAATTTTTAA
The DNA here is from genome assembly GCA_004027455.1 of Hydrochoerus hydrochaeris. Lineage (NCBI taxonomy): Eukaryota > Metazoa > Chordata > Mammalia > Rodentia > Hydrochaeridae > Hydrochoerus > Hydrochoerus hydrochaeris. Next base: position 107,838 of record PVLA01004191.1, on the reverse strand, counting down.
AAAGTAACAGTACCTATGTTAATAAAGTATAAAATAAGTTTGAGAGTAATATAACTTTTCCAGTGTCATAGCATGATATAAATGTCAATCCAGTAAGAAGACAAAGTACAAGTAAATATATATTCATCAAAATGCAGTTATAAACACATGTATCAAAAACAGACAGAATGAAAGAAGTAGACAACAGTTATAGTTAGCAGCTTGAATATTTATTCCTGAACAATTGCTAGAACCACACATAAAATCAGAATGATATAAAGAAATCAATATCACCATCATCTGCAGACTACCCATTAGAATTTTAAACTTAAAATACACATTATTTTCAAATGCCCACCAAACATTATTATGGGGTATCCATCTGAAATCAGAAAAGAAACCTCAAATAATTTTTATTGATATATGCTTCATGTACATATTGGATAATGATCAACTCAGTGTAATTAATGTATCTAATACCTTAAGCTTTTATCATTTCTTTATATAAGTACCTTTAAAATCGTTCCTTCTTATTATTTTGACACACATAATGCATTATTGTTAATTGTATTTACCCTACTATGGCTTACAACACCAAAATTTATTTCTGCTATCCACAATAACATTATGCTTGTTACCCAACCTCTTCCCATTTCCCCTCCCTGCTATTCTGCTCAGTCTCTGTTGACCACTTTTCTACTCTTATTCTATATGACTAACATTTCAGATTTCATATATGATTGAGATCACATGGTGTTTGTCTTTCTCTGCCTGACTTATTTCACTTAACCTAATGTCCTCCGAGTTCACTGATGCTGTCACAAATGACAAGATTCCATGCTTTTTTATGGTTGAATAGTATTCAAATTTTTCTTTATCCATTCCTCTGAAGATGGGTGCATAGGTTGACCTATATCTTTGTTGTGAACAATCCTGCAATAAATATAGGATTGCAGTTGACTCTTTGAAATGGTCATTCCTTTTCCTTTGGATATATGCCCATAGTGGTACTGCTGATTCATATGGTAATTCTATTTTGGGTATTTCAAAGAACTGTTTTCTGGGTACTGTTTTCCATAGTGGTTGCACTAATTTACATTCCCACTAATAGTATGTAAGGGTTCACCTTTCTTTACATCCTTGTCAGCATTTGTTATTGTTTATCTTTTTGATAATAGTCACTGTAAGTGAGAGGAAGTGGTATGTGATTGTGATTTTGATTTGCATTTGCCTGATGGTTAGTGATACTGAGCATTGTTTAATCTATTATTCGTTTATATTATCTTACTTTGAGAAATGTCTCTTCAGATCATTCACCCAATTTAAAAATTTGGGTTATAGGGTTTTTTGTTGTCTTAGTTACTTTTCTCTTATTGCTGAAACAAAATATCTAATACCCAAAGTTAAAGGAGGAAAGGTTTATTTAGCTCACTGTTTGTAGAAGTTTCAATCTACAACCAGCTGGCACCAAGGCAGGGTGGCACATGGCAGTGGATCAACAGTTCATGGGGAAAGACAGCAAAATCAACAAGGGAGGGGAAGACAAGACTCTTTCTGCCTCTTATATTGAATACAGGCTACATGATCTAGGGCGAGTAAAGCACTCACACTCTTATTTCCAGCCAGACCTATGCCAAAACAATCAGTGGACACCCTTAATCTCAGCATCACATACTCGATTCAGCCACCTCCTAAAAAGCCCTTTGGCAGGATGAGGTTTTGGAGGAACATCTAGAGACAAACCATAACATTTGCTATTGAGTTATTGAATTTCTTATATATTCTGAATATTAACCCATTTCAAGTATATAGACAGAAAATACTCTCCCTCATTTTCTAGATTATCTCTTGTCTCTGTTGATTGTTTGTTTTTCTATGCAGAATCTATTTTTTTAAAGCTTGAAATAATCTGCTTTGAATATTTCTCCTTTTTAGCCTTACTTTTGAGGGTCATATAAAAATTATTTGCCCAGCACAATATCTTGATTAATTTATATGATGAATTCTACAAATAAAAGTTTGTAAACACTCCATCCCAAAACAGCAGAACATGCAGAGCATTTATTATGAGTTTACTGTGTAGCAGAAAAAAACCCAAAATAATTTTCAATTTAAAAATATTTTTAGAAATTAAATTAAGTCTTTAATCCTTGCCACATCCTGCTTAAATTTTGCAGTCTATAATATGAAGCTGCTCTAATCCCATGGTAGTTTCACCCTGCTGCTTCTCACTTCTGAGCCATTGTTTCTGGTGGAACTCTGCTTTGCCACCTTCACGAAGCTTTTCCTGTCAGCTCTATGCTATGTTAGGTGATCTTCACCTGTGCTTCCACTACACAAGTGCATTCCTTTTTACTGCAGTATTGTGTAATATCTAAACTGCTCTCTCTCTCTCTCTCTCTCTCTCTCTCTCTCTCTCTCTCTCTCTCTCCCACACACACACACCTCAGTAGAATGTGCAGTCCTTGTGGGAAGGAACTGGGTATCATCCATTGTAGTGTAATCAGCACTGTCTTAGGGTGTGCATGTTTACCATCCTTCACAACCAAAGATGAACAAACACTACACAAATACAACTAGAATTTTATTAATGAATAGATTTCTTCAAACAGGGAATAGTGTTTCATTGAATTGAATGGTTACTAGATTTAAATAACGAAGTTGAATTATGTTGGCACTGATTAAAGGAAAATCCTGATTTTCAATATAAACAAAGGCAATGTGAAATTAAATTAGTCTCAAAGGAAAGGGAGCCTGTTGAGTAGTCTTTCAGTTTCCCACCTCCCCATATCCTACTACACATCTAGACGACAAGAAAAAAACAAACAAACAATTCCTAGCAGGCCTTAGTAGCAAGCCCAAATGTTATACCCTGATGCCAAGTCTTAGCACTTTGCTTGACTGGTGTTAATGAAAAAGATCCTCCTCCCTTCCCACACACTCAGTATTTGGCCTTGCAAGGATTCCTACTTCGCTTTTTTTTATTTCGTAGAAGTAGAATTTGGCAAAATTTCTTTAACTTTCAATCAATTCTATAAAGGTTCATTTTAATTAATGTGGAAAGATTCTGTTCTTTCATTCTGAGTGCTGATGAAAGATAACGAATAAAGAGTGTTGAGTAGAAACAAATTTACAACCTATTAAAGATGAGCCTGCAGGTACAGGAATATAGGTCAGTGGCATAGTTTCTACCTGGCACTTGTGAGGTCCTGAGTCCAATTCCTGATACAAAAAAGAGCCTCATTACCAAAATATCAAAGATGCACAAAAAATACCTTAAGGAAAATTATCATGGATATAAACAATCAGAATATGGTGAATTAATAAATTCATTCAGAATAAAATGATTTTATGGGAAAATCTGTCAAAGATTTAAAAATAAATATGTTTAGGGTGCCCAATGAGGTAAACAAATGTTTAAAGTAGCAGGAAATTATAAAGCAAACAAGCAGAAATGAAATAAATGAAAAGTGAAACCAGATGAATATTAATGAACCAAGTTGAAATGTAAAAGTAAAAAAGTCATTTAAATGATAAGTCTAAGAAAGTGTAAATTTTTGACTGTACACAAAAAAATAGCAAATTGCAATATAGTACTGAGGAATTCTGAATATTGCATAGAAAGAGAAGGATATGTTTAAGATATTACAGTATAGATTGAGAAGCTTTAGTAAATATCTTTTAGGAAGAGAATTACAGAGAAATATTTGAAGATATAATAACTTTAAAAGTTTTCAGGATTGAATATCTATGTTCTCAATTCTGAAGTGTATTTCAGTATTGAGAAGTACAAATGAAAATAAGTACGTAACTAGATGCGTTATAATAAAACTGAAAGACATTAAAAATTAGAGTAATATCTTCAAAACTATAAGAAAGAAAAGATTGATTACCTGTGAAAGAATCTGTTAGACTCACAGTATATTTATCATCAATAAAAAGTATTACCTTCAACATATGAAATAAAATTCTCGAGAGTGAGGGTACCTGAAAGTATTTTTAGACATGCACAGGCTAATCAAATTTATAGCTCAGTGATTCTCACTGTCTTAGACTCTTTTCATTGGGACCAAATACCAGACATCTACACCTTAAAAGCAGGAAAGGTTTATTTTATTCCATAATTTTGAAGTTTATTCTGTGGTTGGCAGTCTCCAGTACATACTCACATGGTGGAAGGGTCTGAGCAAGGAAAGCTGCTCATAATCAGGGCAGCCAGCAAATAGAGAAGAGAGGAGCAGGGGATAGAAATACACTTTCCAGGTCACACCCCCAGTGACCTGCCCCTTCTAAGCAGGCCCCACTTCCTAACAACACATTCATCTCTAATGTCATTTGTGGTACAGTCATCTATGACACAGTCACCTTCTTTTTTTATTTCATTTTTATTTTAAAGAGAATAAAACAAAGAGGACAGATCTAAGCAGATCAGAACAGAACAATGTAAGCAACACAGCACTTCACATCAAGACAATTGGATATTAACGGTAGCTATCATAATGTCTCTTTCTTTGAAATAGTTGAGCTTAGCTTTACACACAATAATGTCAAACATAACAAAATAGAATAAAACCACTCAAGAGAATGGAAGTATTGCAAGGCATTCTGAACTAAATAACAGAAGATGAACAATGGCTACTATATTATCTCATTTTCCATAAAAAATTTCTTTATACTATCTTTTTTTAAAATTTTATTTAAAGAGGAAAAAAAAGCAAAACAGAAAAAGGCGTAGAAACAATACAGAATTTCAGAAAAAAAGTAGTAAGAAATCACTAGTTGATAAATTACATATTGTCTTCTTAGACCTAGTTGTTAAAGTTACAAAATTAAAGCATACAAAGTGGACATTCAAACAGTGAGACTGCAAAGAATTTCAATGATCCAGTAACAACTTAGCAACATGGTTATCAATCCTACACACTTAAACATACATGAAGCCATATCCTCTAGAGCACTTTCTTTTCTTCTTTTACTTTTTCAGTCCATTATCTGTTTAGTTATATCCTGTTTCAGGTTGCTCAGTACCTTACTGACTTGTTTTGTTGTTGGTGTATACTTTTTAATCAACTTATATAATTCTGTTGCCTTGTTTTTGAGTTTCTCCTCATCCATGATCCATGGATCAGCTTTGGTGGAGTTGAGACATTTTTGGAGATATTTTGCTACTTTCTTATCTACTTTTTTTTTGAAGGTAGCAAAATACAGCAGAATGAGACAGAACAAATCCATGTGACTGCAGTGCAGTAAAACTACCACAGAGCCTCACAGCAGGTTACCAAGATATGAGCAATGGGCTCAATAGTACAGCCCATTTTGTTCACATTACCTGTTCTTTCAATCAGGTAGAGGAAAATGGAAGGAAATATCGAACTTATAAAAACAGAATATTGAATAAAGCAGTACCACTAATCAAAACTGAGCAAAACAGTGATAAAAATATTTACCTTCAAAAAGATGGTAGAAGGAAATCCCCCTTATTTGCCATGCTGCATACATTCATCCTCCCAAAAGATACTCAGACCACCAGCACCGACTTGCTAAGTTGGGAGGAAGGATGGATCAAAGTCTGATGCTTAGCCTGCACACCGGCAGGCCCCCATCTACTTACCAGGGTGGCGAGTAGGCTGCCTGTTCTCCCAGCACCCAAAGTTCCAACATGATGCAGAGCTCAGGATTAGCTGATAGTTCTCACCCTGGTGTGCCAGTGGCTTGCTAGGCCCCCAGCTGCTTACCAGGGTGGTGAGTAGGCCGCCTGTTCTCCTAGCGCCCAAAGTTCCAACATGATGCAGAGCTCAGGAATCGCTGATAGTTCTCGCCCTGGTGCGCCAGTGGCTTGCCAGGCCCCCAGCTGCTTACCAGGGTGGTGAGTAGGCTGCCTCTTTATATTATCATACATACTAAAATCCAATAAGACACAGCGTGATAGAACCAATGGTAATTGAAAAACAAAAGCATGGTACAACTTCAGAGAAAGATGATATCAAATCAACAATGGCTACCATACTGTCTTTTCTTCAAAGTAACTATTCATACCATCACATATATTAAGATCAAACAAAACAGAATAAAACCACTGCAACCAATGAATGAAAACCTAAGATTTCAAAGCAATATAACGGTGAACCATGATTACCATAAAATCTTCTGTACTCTTACCATTTCTTACACCAGTGAGACTATATGGTATTTATACATGTGAGTTTGATTTATTTCACTTATGAATATGGATTCAAGTTGCATCCATTTATTTATAAATATCTCAATGTGATCATTCTTTATAGCTGAGTAGTATCCGTCATATAAAAGTACCACAATTTTTTTATCCATTCGTCAGTTGATGGGCACTTAGGTTGTTTCCAAGATCTGGCTATTACAAATTGTGCTGCTATAAACATGGGTGCACATATATCACTGTGGTAAGATGTTTTCAGTTCTTCTGGGAATATGCCTAAGAGTGGAACAGCTGGGTCAGATGGGACCTCCGACCCCAGCTTTTTGAGGAATCTCCAGATAGACTACCACAGTGGTGGCACCAGTTTACACTCCCACCAACAGTGCAGAAGAGTTCCATTTCCCCCACAGCCTCTTCAGCATTTGTTGTTGGTAGTTTTTTGATCCTGGCCATTCTTTCTGGAGTGAGATGGAATCTCAGGACACAATCACCTTATAAACATTCCCTCTGAGTGCATGAAGCCTTTGGGAACATTCTAGACCTGTGCTATAACATGACATGCACTAAAGGAATTCTTAAAATATATACTTACTAAAAATATACTATATTCAGTGACCCTGGTGCTATAACTTCCTGTATTGCTGGAGTGGCCACACAGTGAGTACTGCACCTATACTATTGTGTGCCACACTTCTTTTGGACTCTATAGTAATATTCCATTGCATGGTCCCAGATGCAGAAGGGCTCTCTGATCCTGCAACCATACACATCATGTCAAAAGTCATCAGTTATAGTGGAAGAAGCTAAAGGGAATCTACCATTACACAACTGCACCCAAAGCCATGTCACCCCAAGACATATATTGAGGTTAAAGCATTACTATGAAAGCATTTCTAGGAATAAATTTAGCCAAGGAAATAAAAGACTTGTACAGTGCAAATTGCAAAACTCCAGTGAAAGAAATTGAAGAAGATGGAAAAAAAGAACTTTTAGACTCATGGGTTGTTTTGGAAGAATTAATATTACTAAATGACCATAATACCTAAAGCAATTTACAGATTCACTGTGATCAAAACACCAATGAGATTCTTCACAGAATTAGAAAAAAACAATCCTAAAATTCACATGGAAGGACAAAAGATCACTAATAGCCAGAAAATTCTTGAACAAAAAGCACAAAACTGGAGGCATCACAGTATGCGATTTTGATATACTACACAGGTAGCAGCAAAGTAACAGCAGAAGCAACAGCTGCAGCAAACTTTCTTTCTGTTCCTTATATTCCATCTTGGGCACACCCAGGGTAGGCAACCTTAATGCCAGCATCACACACCTTAGATCCAGCCACCTCTGAAAAGCCCCACGTATGCCTGCTTGAGGCTTTAGGGGGACATCTAGATACAACGGGTATAATACAACAAGTGTAATAACCAAAATGCTGTGGTAGTGGCATGAAAAGAGACACATTGGCAAAAAGAATAGAAAACCCCCAAAAAAGTCTGCACATCTATGGCCAACTATCAATGAAGACCTGAAAAAAATACATTGGAGAAATGACATCCTCTTCAATAAATATTCTTGGATATCCATATGCAGAAGAAAAAGAACTTTGTGTAAAAAAAATCAAAATGGTTAAAGACCATAATGTAAGACTCAAACTATGAAACTACTAAAAGACAACATGGGGAAATACTTCAAGACATATATAGGTAATGGTTTTTTGATAAAACCTTAAAAAATACAGAAGACAAAAACAAAAATAGACATGAATAGAAATAGGTAATATAATTGACATCTGTCAAACCAGGAAGCCTGTATAAAGCAAAGGAAACAATGAACAGGGTGAAGAAACAACCTACAGAATGGGAGAAAATCTTTGCCAACAATTCATTTGAGAGAGAATTGCTCTCCAAAATATGTAAGAAACTGAAAGCATTCAACAACAACAAAAAACACACAATCCAGTTGAAAAATGGGCAAAGGATCATCTCAAAAGAAGGAATTCAAACAGCCAACAAATATTTGGGGAAAAAATTTCAATATCATTGGCCATCAGGGAAATGCAAATCAAAACTACATTGATATATCATGTCATCCCAGTTAGAGTATTGATTACTAGAGTCTGAGAAGGGTGGTGAGGGCTGGGAGTGTGGCAGAGGAGGGAGGCTGAACAATGGGTACTAAAACATAGTTACATAGAGGAATGAATTCTAGTGTTGCACAGCACAAGAGGGCTGACTATAATTCCTAGTAACCTGTCATATATATTTTATAAAGGACTAAGCCACACAAACATGCACAATTGGTAGATGTTAATTAAAAAGATGTACTTAATAAGGAAAATGAAGTTTTAAAATATAAAAGCAGTATTAAATACAGAAATAGGTAATAAATTCATGTATTTATTTTGATAGAAAATTACTTTCACATTTAAGAATATATAAAAGTATTGCTCTAGATAAAATCTGTAATGTTGGAATATTGTGTATAGTGAAAACACGCTATGGTCTAGGTCATATTATGTAAGTGAATAAAAATCCCAAATAATTTTAGAGTGTATTAGAGCCAGGTGTAATTTTACATATTCATAGACTAGGAAAATAGCTTGTAAGTACAAGAAATATTATCTATAGACTCAAATATGGAAAAAATAAAGAAAATTGTGTAAATCAAACTGAAAATAGAAAAGAGAAAAATGAAGCAAAGAAAGCCATGCTAAAAGGAAAAAAGAAATAAAATGAGAGAATAATTTCTAAAAATGTCAGCAATCACCATAAATGCTAACAAATTAAATTTTATAGAAGTTATAAAAGACAATACCAAATTATTTTGATATATATTCTAGCCATTTTCTGTATATAACCTAAAACTAAACCAGCAAATTTTAAATTAAAGAATAAAATAAATATATGCCATGTAAATTCTCACCAAAAGTGAAGTGAAAGAATAATAATATCACATAAGTAGAACTTACTAATTTAATAGAGAAAAACACTGAATAAAATATATTATTTAGATATAATCATAGATTTTATGACCATAATTTCTATGCTCCTAACCTTGAAATCTATTAAGCAAAAACTGATGGATATAAAGGGATACTTTACTAAGTCTACAATTGCAGTGGAAGATTTTAGCATACCTTTCTTCAAAATAGACAGATCAATTGAGATAAATATCTAAAAGAAGATCCAAAGTCACTCAGCTTATTAAGGATGAGAAAAATTTTCCAACACACGTGGAAAGATAATCAACAGTTTCCAAATGACAAGGTGAAGTAGTTTTTGATGTTATCTGACAAAGACTTTAAAATAGCTATAAAATGCTGCTTAAAAAACAGGGCAGCTATTTTTAGATAAACTCATCCAAGAAATAGAGGATATAAAGAGGAGACAAATAGAAATTGTAGATCTAAACAATACAACTAAAATTAAAAACTCAGTGCATAGATTCCAAAGTAGAATGGCAGTGACAGAAAAAAAATCAATGATTTTAATAAAAAACAGGAAAAATATAATCAGAATAAAAGACAGAAAAAATGTTTTTTGAAAGTGAACAATGTTTCCAGAACATGTAAAATAATACCAAAACTTTAACATTCCCTTAATAGATTTCCAAAGAGAGGTAATACAAGGCAGAAAACAGTGAAAAATAGTGACTGAAAACTTTCTGAATATGGTGAAAGATATAAATCTAGAGATTACAAAAATTCAGAGAACCACTGGTACCATCCATAAAAATAAATGATAACTTATAAATTAGACTTTATCAAAGTCAAAAAATTTGGCTATGAATAGGACTATCTTGCCCAGTTAAGAGAATACAAAATAGCCTTGGAGAATATACTTGCATATCATGTATCCATTAACAAACTTGTAAGTAGATTATATAAAGAACTCTCAAAACTAAATAACAAAGAACAAACCAATTTCATAAACAGAGCAAAGCACTTGGACAGAAACCTCACAAAAGAAGATATATGTACAGCAAATAAGTAAAAGAAAAGAGACTTCATTAGCCGTTACAGATATGCTAATTAAGCCATAGTGAGAATCCGCAGCACATACGTGGCTAAAGTTTAGGATTGGCTGTGGCCTGCAGTCACCTATGCTCCACCTTGCAAGCTGAAAGGGCATGCGGGAATTCCATCACATGGGGAAGCCTTGATGTGTTGCCCTGAGACTGGTAGAGCCCTGCCCAGTGACCACAAGTGGCTGGGATTCACCTAGTAAGATCTGTATAAGGACCTCCACTCAAACGGGTTAACTCCCTGCATTAGGGATAGATATTCCCAACCCAAGAAATAGTTGAGACCTTGCCTTTGGCTTTCTTAAGGAAATATAGGAAAAAGACAAAAACAAAAGAGCAAAATGCAATCTCAAATCTCCAGCCCATCCCAAGCAAACATAGGAGACATGGACATAGAAGAAAATGTAAGTCATTCACTTGAAACTCCTGAAATGATAGCAAATGAAGTAAAGAAACAACTCTGGGAAGCTATAAAAGAACTCAGTTCAGAAATGATCTCCCAGGTAAAAGAAGAAATGATAAATGTAATGAAAGAAATGCTGAACACATCTAAAGAAGACATAGTTAAAAAATTAGAGAAACAATGCCAAAAGATGGAAATGAAAAATATAAAGATGAATGAAAAATATAAGAAAAAAACAGAATGCATGAAACAGATTTAGAGAGATATACAGGAAATCAAAAATTCCACTGCAAGTTGGCAAAACTGCCTCAATGAAAGTGAAGATAGAATTTCAGCCTTTGAAGACAAGGTTGCAGCTATTGAACAGGAATGACAATATCTTTTACAAATAACAAGGAACCAAGAAAGAACAATTCAACAGCTGCAAGATGATGCAAAGAAAAACAATATAAGACTGATAGGTATAAACAAAAAAGAAGGTGAAAACAGAAATTATATCAAGAGGCTATTTACAGAAGTAATAGCTGAAAATTTCCAAAACATGAGACTGGAAACTGAGATGTGGATAAGAGAAGCAAGTAGAACTCCAAATAGCCATAAACAAAATAAAACTATACCCAGACATATAATAATCACCATCTGAGAAATACAATATAAGAACAGAATATTAAAAGCTGTTAGAGAGAAAAGACACATCACTTATAAAGGAAAACCTATGAGAATCACAGCAGACTTCTCAATACAAACAATGAAGATAAGAAAAGCATGGAGTGAAGCATTTCAGATCCTAAAGAACAATTTCCAACCCAGATTGATGTACTATGCAAAACTGTCCTTCAAAATGGATGAAGAAATAAGATAAGTCCATGACAAAGAACAGCTGAAGAACTTCATGACCAACAAACCAACCCTACAAAGAATACTGAAAGACATTCTAGGTAGACACAGGAAAAAACCACTAATCAAGGCAAACAATTTTACAAACTAAAAGGTAAATCAGAGGGAAAGGTAAAGGATCAACAGCAGAAAGATATCATGTCAAAAATAAAGCAACATATATCTGTTATAACCATGAATGTAACAGTAGGACCCCACCACTTAAATGGCCTCAATTCACCAATTAAAAGAAACAGACTAGGTCAGAGATTTAGCTCAGCAGCATAAGTGCTCACCTGGCAAGTACAAGGTTGTGAGTTTGATACCTGGTACAGAATAAAAGAAAGAAGGAAGAAGAAGAAAAAGAAGAAGAAGAAAAAGAAGAAGAAGAAGAAGAAGAAGAAGAAGAAGAAGAAGAAGAAGAAGAAGAAGAAGAAGAAGAAGAAGAAAGGAAAGAAAGAAAGAAAGAAAGAAAGAAAGAAAGAAAGAAAGAAAGAAAGAAAAGAGACTGGCAGAATGGATCAAGAAATAACATCCAACCATATGCTGTATACAAGACACCCATATAACCCAAAAGGAAACTCATAGACTGAAAGTCAAAGGGCGGAAAACAATACTCCATGCAATAGGAATGCAAAAAAAGTGGGGATAACTCTTCTGTTTGCAGACAATGTAAACTCCAAACCAAGAATGATCAAAGGAGATAAAGAAGGTCTTTGCATACTAGTTAGTGGAAGGCTTCAAGAGGAAGAGATAACAATCTTAAATATAGATGCACCAAGTTCAGGAGCACACAGCTAAACAAAACAAATATTAACAGAAAAGAAAAATCAAACAAGCAATAACACAATTATAATGGGAGACCATAACACCCCTTTGACACAAAGAGAAAGATCAACTCTACAGAAAATAAGCAAAGAAATGGCAGAATTAAATCATACCTGTGAACAAATGGACTTATTGGATGTATACAGAGTGTTCAAACCAACAACATCAGAATATATGTTCTTCTCAGCAGCACATGGGACATTCTCTAAAATAGACCACATATTAGCCCACAGAACATGCTTAGTAAATGAAAAATATTTGTAATTGTCCCATGTATGTTATCAGATCATAGCACAATGAAACTAGAAATTAATGACAAAAGAAACTGCAAAAACCCCACAAACACATGGAAACTGAATAATACACTTCTGAGTAATCAGTGAGTCACAAAGGAAATTAAAGAAGAAATTATGCAAATGAAAATACAATTAAAACTTACCAGACCCTGTGGAATGTAATGAAAGCAGTCCTCAGAGGAAAATTTATTGCAGTGAATACCCACATTAGGAAAATAGAACAAACACAAATAAACAACCTGATGCTATACCTCAAACATCTAGCAAAAGAAGAGCAAGTCAAGCCCAAAGCCAAAGGAAGGGAGGAAATTTTAAAGCTCAGAGCAGAAATCAATGCAATAAAGACTAAGAAATCAATGAGTCAAAGAGTTGGTTCTATGAAAGAATAAATAAAACTGATAAGTCCCTAACAAATTTTATTTTAAAAAGGAAAGAAAAAACTCAAATTTATGCAATAAGGAAGTAAAAGATGAAATCACTACAGATCCTGTGGAAATTCAGAACTTCATCAGTACCTATTTCAAAAACCTCTACTGTTAAATGCTTGATAACACAGAAGAAATGGACACATTACTAGAAAAATATGAATTACCAAAGCTGTGTCAAGAAGATGTAAAATTGATGAATAACCCAATTTCAATTAATAAAATTGAAAATGTAATCGAAACTTTACCAACAAAGAAAAAAGTAGGTCCAGATGGATTCACTGTGGAATTCTACAAGAAATTCAAAGAAGACTTAATGCTGATATTCCTCAAACTCTTCAATAAAATTGTAAAGGAAGCAATTCTCCCTAACTCATTCTTGTGTTGGGAGAAAGACTGAACCAAAAAAGAGTACTACAGGGCAGACTCCCTAATGAAAATAGAAGCAAAAATTCTCAATAAAATACAGGCAAACTAAATGCAAATCATCAAGAAGATTATACACCACAACCAAGTTGGATTCATCCCAGGAGTGCAGGGATGGTTCAACATACACAAATCAATAATTGTAATCCACGATATCAATACAGCCAAAAATAAGAACCACATTATTATTTCTATAGATGCAGAAAAAGCTTTTGATAAGATCCAACACTCATTCATGATAAGAACCTTAGAGAGAATTGGAATAGATGGTCTTTACCTCAATACAATAAAAGCCATCTATGACAAACCAACAGCCAACATCATATTAAACAGCCAAAAACTGAAAGTTTTTACTCTAAAATTAGGAACAGGACAAGGATGTCCATTATCACCACTCCTATTCAATACAGTGAGGGAAATACTAGCAAAAGCAATTAAACAAGAGAGAGATAAAAGGAGTAAGGATAGGAAAAGATGTCAAATTATCATTATTTGCAGATGACATGATACTCTACATAGACGATCCCAAAACTCCATTGAAACACTCTTGTATAATAACTAAATTCAGTAATGTAGCTGGATATAAAGACAACACTCAAAAATCATTAGCATTCCTATACACAAACAACAAATTCACTGAGAGAGGAATAAGAGAAGGTATACCCTTCACCATAGCATCCAAAAAATGAAATACTTAGGAATCAGTCTAACAAAAGAAGTAAAAGATTTGAGGAAATTTTTAATGCCCTAAAAAATGAAATTGAAGAAAATTTCAGAAAATGGTTAGATGTTCCTTGTTCATGGATAGGAAGAAAAAACATTGTGAAAATGGCATTCTCCCAAAACTGTTATACAGATTTAAAGCAATCCCAATCAAAATGCCACTAGAATACCTCACAGATCTGGAGAAGTCATTCCTAAAATTCATCTGGAATCAGAAAGACCTAGAATAGAAAAGGCAATACTGAGCAACAAAGGCAAGGCAGGAGGCATCACAATCCCTGAGTTGAAGTTATACTACAAAGCTACTGTAATAAAATCAGCATGACACTGGAATAAAAACAGACCTGAAGATCAATGGAATAGACTAGAAGAAACAACTACAACTACAAACACACTCAGCCCACTTATCTTTGATAAAGGGGCCAAAGATGTTCACTGGAAGAAAGATAGTCTCTTTAATAAATGGTGCTGGAAAAACTGGCTATCGATATGCTGAAAACTAAAACTAGACCAATGACTATTACTATGTACTTAAGCTAACATCAAAATTGATCAAAGATCTAAATATTAAAACAGAAACACTAAATCTTCTGGAAAACAAAGTAGATAGAAATCTTGAAGACATAGGGTTATGTAGAGAATTCATGAACAAAAATTGAACTGCATGGGAAATACTTCCCAGAATCAATAGCTGGGATATCATTTTATTAGAAAGTTTTTTCATGTTGAAAGAAATCTCCAAAGGACTAAAAAGGAAACTCATGGATTTTCAAAAAAATCTTAGTCAACTGTCCCTCAGACAAAGGACTTCTGCCTAGAACATATAAAGAATTATAAAAAATCAGGTCCCCGACATTCAAAGACCCAATCCAAAAATGGGCATCTGAAATGAACACACAGTTCTCAGATGAAGAAATACAAATGGCAAATTAATACATGAAAAAATGTTCAGCATCATTGGTCATTGGAGAAGTGCATTTTAAAACTTCACTGTGATTCCATCTCACTCCAGAAAGAATGGCCCGGATAAAGAAAACTACCAACAACAAATTCTGGAGAGGCTGTGGAGAAAAAGGAACTCTTCTGCACTCTTCGTGGAAGTGTAGACTGGTGCAACCACTGTGGAGGTCAATGTGGAGGTTCCTTAAAAAGCTGGGATTGGAAGTCCCATTTGACCCAGCTATTCCACTTCTGGGCATATTCCCAGAAGAACTGAAAACATCATATCACAGTGATATATGTGCACCCATGTTTACAGAAGTACAATTTGTAATAGCCAGATCTTGGAAACAACCTAAATGTCCATCAACTGAGGAATGGATACAAAAGATATGTTGCTTTTATAAAATGGCATACTACTCAGCAATAAAGAATGATCACATTGAGATATTTATAAGTAAGTGGATGTAACTTGAGACCATACTCATAAGTCAAATAAATCAAACTCACATATGTAAATACCATATTTCTCCCTAGTGTAATAAATGGTAAGAGTACATAAGAAACAAAATCCTCAGTAAATATATTGAAAGGGTAAGTAAATATCTACTCAAAGGGGAAAAATAATAATAATAATATATCAGGGAAAAGGAGAAAAAAGCAAAAGGAAGGGAAAAGAAAAAATATCTAAATTTGTATAAACATATTTTGGATAGCTAAGATGATTGTGCTACAAATTCTATCAAGTTCTTGAAACAAAACCGTTAACATCCATAGGACTGGAACAATTTTGCATGTTTGTGTCTGGTGATCTGAGGAACTCTTGAAGATCACTATGTAAAATAACAACTTTAGTTGTGTTCGCACAACCTTGTTTTTAAGGCCTGTATCATCATTATTTTAGGCTCTTTGTTATTGTTATTTGTATTTTTTGTTTCTTGTTTTTCTAGTAATGTTTTGTTTTGTTTTTCTCTCTAATATAGAAAGATTATGTACACATGTAGAGACATATACATGCCTAGAACTTTCCCTAAACAGTTTAAGAGAATCAGTTATATTAGGTGTGATTAAATGAATGGCTACTTTGAAGAAAAAGAAACATTATGGTATTCATTGCTGATTCCATCTTGTCATGCTATGAAATCTAGTAATGCTTATATTCTTTGTTCAGAGTGGTTTTAGTCTGTTTTGTATTGTTTAATTTCAATATATATGAAGAAATTGACAGCTATTTTGAAGAGAACAAGAGATATTATGGTAGCCATTTTTGATTTTCCTGTTGCCTGGTTTTGAAGGCCTGTAATGCCTTCATTACTCTATCAGTTTTACACTATTTTGTTTTGTATGAATTCATTGTGTGTGAAGATATGGACAACTATTTAGAAGTAAACAAGAGACATTGTGGTAGCCACTGTAGAGCTCCTGTTGTCTTGCTTTGAAATCTGTGTCATTTACATTGTTTTCTTCTTTGTTCTGTTTTGTTATATTTTGTTTTACCCTCTTTAAAATAAAAAAAAAGATTGGCCATATAACATGTTGTTAAGAGAACGTGATGTAGAAGATGTAGAAGTATCATGGACTACAAGTGGAAAATCATTTTGGTTCTGAAAATGTTAAAATATATGGTCCAACTATTCCAGTCCTAGGTATTTACCTAAGAGAAAAGAAAACCTGGTTCTATACAAAGATTTGTGCATGAATGCTCACAGCAACTGTCTCTGCAGTGGCTAAAAACTGAAAGAACTCAGATGTTTATCAACAGATGACTGGCCAAATGATTGTGTGTGGATTTTTTTAAGTGTATGATATCACTTGATAATGAAAAAGAATGCATTATTAATTAGACATGGTTGACTCTCAGAATGATTATGCTTAGTGAATGAAAGTAGGCACAAAAGAGCACTTACTCTGGAAATCTATTTATATAAAAACAAAACATTTAGTCCATAGAGAACAGACCATTAGTTTCTTGGAGATGAGAATAGAGAAGGCAAGGGAAAAGGGGATTATCAAGAAAAATGAAAAGCTTATTCAAAATTATGAAAGGATATTTTCATTATTTGGATTGATATGTATATATGTTGATACATGTTATTTTGAACCCTTTAAACTTTTTTCTTAGAAGTTAATCATACCCAGTGAAGGTATTCAAAACCTCTTTGATCTCTTTTGCAAAATATTGTAGTTTTCATTTTAAAGGGCTTTCACTTTTGGGAATTTTGTATGTATTTAATTTTTCTTGGTGATATTGTGAATGGTATTTTTTCCATAATGACTTTCTCAGTGGTTTCACTATTAGTACACAGAAATGCTATTGTTTTTAGTGTGTTGATTTTAATATCTTGAATAATTCAATAACAGGCAATGAAACTGAAGCAGTAATTTTAAAAAACCCTACCAACTAAGCAAAGTCCACGTCTAGATGGATTCACTGCTGAATTCCTTGACAACTTCAGGGAAGATCTAACAACAATGCTTCTCAAGCTCTTTAATAAATTTGGAATGGAATGTGGACCCCCAAAATCATCCCTGGAAGCTACCATTACCCTGGTTTCAAAATCAGACAAAGATCCAAACAAAAAAGCTAGAAGAATAGGTCAATCACTTTAATGAACATAGTTGCAAAACTCTTCAAAAAGATAATGGAAAAGAGAATCCAGTGAATCATCAAGAATATCATACATAATGACAAGTAGGCTTCATCCCAGGAATGCAAGACTGGGTCAACATAGGCAAATTAATAAATACATTACATCACATAAAGAGAAGCAAAAACTAAAATCACATGATCATCTCATTACAGTCACAAAGAAGTTTTTGACAAAATCTAAAATTCATTCATGAACAAACAATGAAGAAAATAAGTATGGAAGGACCGAATCTCAATCTAACGAAAGCCATTTAGAAAAACCTCCCGTAAACATCACATTAAATGAAGCAAAACTGAAAAATTTCACTCTAAAATCAGGAAAAAGACAATAAAGTTCAGTATTAACACTCCTGTTCGACACAGTATTTGAAATATTAGTCAGACCACTTAGGCAATATAAAGAAACAAAAGCGATATGTATATGAAAGGGAGAAATCAAATTGTTATAATTTGCATAGGATATTATCCTCTAAATAGAAGGCCCCAAAAAATCCACCAGAAGACTCATAATTAATAACCAATTTCAGTTATAAACTTCCCTCTTAGAAATGTTTCACATAAGTTCTGATATATTGTACTGGCTTTATTGGTTAGTACTAGAAACTGTCTGAATTTTTAAAATTTCTTTTGTAACATCTTATTTATTTAAGAGAGTGTTTAGTTTCCACATATTTGCATAATTTTTGTGTTTTCTTTTGTTGTTAATTTATAACTTCATTGTACTATAATCTGATAGTATGCATGATAAAGCTTCAATTCATTTACACTTATCAAGCAATCTTTATGTTATTTCTTATTATAGGATGTCTGATGTGCTGCTGAGAAGAATGTGTATTCTATTATTGTTGGGTGGAACACTAGATATCTATTAAGTCCATTTGTTCAAAGGTTTTGCTCACTTATTTCTTTATTGTTAGGTTGTTCGGTTCATTTGTGATAGTGGCTTATGGAGGGCTACCACTATAACTATGCTTATGTTTGTGTTTGTGTTTGTGTTACCTGGTCTTTTGTACCTAGAAGTGGTTGTCTTATGTGCTGTTCTTTGTTGCATACATGTTCATAATTATTATCTCTTTTTTTGCATTGTTCCCTTAACCAATAATGTAGTGACTTTCTTTGTACCTTTTGATCAGTTTTGGGCTGAAAACCACTTTGTCTGAATAAAAGATAGCTACATCTTTTTTGTGTGTGTTCTTGTTGCATGGAATGTTGCTTCCCATTCTTTGATTTTTTTGTCTATAAGGTTCCTTTTGGATTAAATGAGTTTCATTTATATAAAATCTGTGACCTGAATTTGTCTTTTGATCCATATTATCAGTCTGTGTCTATTGATTGGGAAATCAAGACCACTCATATTGAAAATTATTACTGATAAGTATTAATTTATTCCTGTCATTGCCTTATCTTCTTATTTCTGATTCCGTTTTTCTTCTATTTAACTGGTTACCCTGCTTGGTATATTGAATCTATTAGACCTTTTGACATTGTTAGCTCCATTGCCCCTTTCTAGGATATCTTTGAGAATTTGAGGGAATGCTGGTTTAATGGGCATGAATTTTGATAAGTGCTCTTTATCATGAAAACATCTAATTTCTTTATCAACTTTGCAAGATAGTTTTGCAGGATATATCAGTGAGGGTTCGAAATTGTTTTCCTAAAAGGATTAAAACAGTTCACTCCAAGCTTTCATGGTCTTTAAATTTTTTGCAGAGGAGTCTCCTGTAATTTGAATGGGTTTATCTTTACAAGCAATCCATTCCTTTTTTCTAACCTCTTTTAAGATTTTTGTTATTATGTTGGACTTCTGGGATTTTGACTATGTTGTGTTGTAGAGAGGGTCTTTTCTGATTGTGACCATTGGTGTTCTATATTCCTCACTTTCCTATGTGTTAAATTTTTTCCCCTTATTTGGAAAAGTTTTTTTGCTATTATTTTAGGAAACAGGGTTTTTTAATGTCATTTGTGCTATCATCTGACTTTACTAGTGTGAATTAATCTTAGTGTTTTTTGTGTCTTGTAGTAGCTAATGGATCCATTTTTCATGTCCTCTTGTGATTTTTTAAGGTATCTGTTATTAACTGGTCATTGACAATAGCCCTTTCATGTAGTTAGGATAATTTGTGCTCGCATTGGTCAAGTACGTTATTCATCCTTTTTTGTTTTGTTTTGTTTTGTTTTGTTTTGTTTTCTTTCTGAGACAGGGTCTTGCAAGCAATTCAGGCTGGCCTTGATCTTACTTTGTAGCCCAGGCAGGTGTTGAACTTTCAATGATCCTCCTACCTCAGTCTTCTGAGTGCTGGGGTTACTGTTGTTAATACATTTGATAGTTAATTTAATCTCCAAAATTTTATTTAGAGCCTTTTTATGACATTAATTCTTTTTCTATGCTAGTCATTCATGTTTGGTATCATTTTCTTTTTTGTTCTACTAGTTTTTATTAATGCATTCTATTGACTCACCAACCATTTTGTTTATTTGGTCCAATATCAGTTTACTTATATCATCTGTGAGCTTGCCAAATTCCTTGTTTTGTTTTGTTTTGTTTTGGTTATCTCCCGTGATGCTATTTGGAATAATTTTGGTACATAGCTTTTGGTTTTCTTACCTTTGATTCCCCAAGGATTAGCATGGGGCAAGTTTGGAGTTTTTGGAGGCATTTTGCTGATTTGTCCTCTCATGGTTGTTTTGGTGTATGTGTGTGTGTGTGTGTGTGTGTGTGTGTTTATGGCCTGTGGGATGGTCGTACTTGGAAGCTTTGTTTCTTCTCTGTAGACATCTTTAGTTAATATCCACTTTTCAGTCTTTTCCTCTATGCATGGTTATACACTGGCCATTGTCTCTATCTGAGAATCCAACCACCTCCATTTTCTTAGGATGGGAAGTTGGTGCATATTTGGCCCAGTACCCAGTTTTCCAGGAAAGGGTTATGGTATTTTTAATGGCCACAAAGCAATGTAGATATTTGTATCCCAAGAAAATCAATGAATAGCAACATCTATGTTAACTTGGCTATAGTAATAAAACCAAAATCAATTATAGTTTGAGTATTAGCAAACCCAATGGAACAAAAATGCACCACCTTTAATCACAGAGAATAGGTCTATAATAATTCTATGTACACTAAGAAAAACTAAATAGTAATCTACTATTAACCTATAGTAAATATCTAAATGGAACAACTTTATCCCTAACAATAGAACAGTATTGAACAGCAGTAGCATAAATTTAACTATTTACCTAGAGATTCATAAGCTTAATACTTATATTAGTAAGAGTAAAGGCAGTAGGCCACTAGAAAATGAAAAAAATGGAATTTGAAAAATTAATGGGATATGAGGGGGAGGAAAGAAAATCGATATATAGAGGTCCTACTGAGGAATAAAATGAAACTAATAGTGTTGGAGAAGAGTCCCAGGAAAGAATGAATAAAAAAATACAAAGATAAACAGCAAAATCCAGGTTATAAAATAAAGATAAAATGGAAGAGGCAAAAATTTAAATGGAGAAAAGATAAAAAGAGAGAAATTGAAAGAAGAATAAGGGGGAAAAATCTCCCAACCCTCCAAAACCCAATGAAGGAAATTTAAAAATAATAAAAAAGAAAAATTTTAAAAATTGAGTCAGGGAAAAAAAAATTCTGTTTCTGAATGAGTGGATTCTTTCCAAGATCTACCATCTTGGGAGCTAGCCAATCACAATTTTCTACATCCAGCTTTAGGGTCAATGAGTTTGAGTTGTCCTCCTTGTACCAGAGTTCTCTCTGTCCATTCTCCCCAGATTGTGGCTACTGTCTGAGCCATTACTTCGGTTGGTAAATAGGAATTGCAGTCAACCCTCTGGTCTCTGCTAGATGTAGGTTTTCAGGGGTTCAAGTGGACTGTTGGACATAAGGTCAACAGTTGTGGAGCTGGTTGCTCCCTTCTCCCTCCAAACATTTTCCTAGTCCAGGATCAGGTGAGTTGGTTAGTCTTTGCCTTAGATGTCTCTTGCCAAAGGGAAGCAAAATGTAGACTTGGAGTAGATGGCTGGTCACACCCTTGCATTAGAGGGCATGGGATTGCTTGCTTATGTTAGGGGGCACTACACATGTTGCCCAGATCTGTGTCTGTGTATTATTAAGGTAACAAACAAGGAACACATGCTATGTTTACAGATAATGTTCAAGTTCAGGAAACTTTTCTTTTCACACGTAGTATAAATTTTATTAGTCCCTAAATATTGCTCCCAGAATTTCATATTTTCTTTCACCGATTTAGTCTATTATAAAAAGCAAGTAATTAAACAGAACCACAGAACCTACATAAATATAGTTGTTCACTTTCTTTACAATCACTGTGCCATAAGTTTTACTCTATTTATTGATTGATTGATTGATGGATTGATTGGATTTTTTTACAGTGCTTGAGATTGAAATGACAACCTCACCCACACTATACAAATATTATAGTACTGAATCACTCCAAGATCCTAGACAATACATTTTAAATGTAAGCAAATGTATATTATATATTGCCACTGGACTTGCAGTCTGGAAATACATTCCAAGCAAGCTCAAACAATTTCAGAGATTTAGAAGAAAAATAACTTGTAGGGTAAAATGTTTCACAGAGATTTATCCATATTAAATTATGTGTAGAATAAGATCATTATTAAAAAACATACTAGTGGAAGCCCGCCTCAGGCATAAACTGCCTGGAACCTCACCCGTGGGCCTGCCCTGCCACTGGGAACTCAGCAGAAGCCTACATCAGGGGTAGGCTGCCCAGAACCTACCCCGTGGCCATGTCCTGCCACCTGGAACTTAGCAGAAGCCTGCATTAGGGGTAGGCTGCCTGGAACCACCCCCGTGGGCACACCCTGCCACCGGGAACTCAGCTGAAACCTGCATCAGGAGTAAACTGCCCAGAAACTCCCCCGTGTGCCTGCCCTGGCTCCAGGAACTCAGTGGAAGCCAGCATCAGCGGTAGGCTGCCTGGAAACTCCACCGTGGGCCTGCCATGCCACCGGGAACTCAGCGGAAGACTGCATCAGGAATAAGCTGCCTGGAACCTCCCCCGTGGGCCCACCTTTCCACTGGGAACTTAGCAGAAGCCTGCATCAGGGGTAAGCTGCCCAGGACCTCCCCCGAGGGCCTGCCCTGTCACCAGGAACATCCAGGAGGAACACCCAAGACTGAAAACTGCCCTGGACTGCTTCAGCTGGGCCTGCCCTCCCACCTGGAACATCAGAAGACCTCAGCAGGCTCCAGTTAGTGTGAAAAAATTTGGAACTTTGCTCCCAGGAGGTGAACCTTGGACTACAGCTTATTAACTGTATCAGTGTGGTAAGTATAAACCTAAAATAGAGCTGTACAGGGGAAAAATAGGGCCAGTAGTAAAACCCCCTCCAACTAACTGTAAGACATTGGTGTGTCTGAAAAGAGTGTGTGTGATCCCCTCCTACACATAGAAAACACCAGGCAGAGTGAAAATGACGAAACAAAAAAGCAAAATGCAGTCTTAAACATATAGTTTACCAGAACCAAGTATAGGAAACATTGAAATAGAGGACCCCAAAAGTAACACACCGAGAATCTCTGAAAAGATAGAAAGCGAAATAAAAAAACAACTGCATCAGGCTATAGAGGAAATCAAATTAGAAGTTGTAAAGATAGAAATAACAACTTTAGTAGAGGAGTTGTTGAATATAGCTAAAGAAGAACTAGAGAAAAAAAGTACATGAGCATGCGAAACTGATTGAAACTTTGAATGAACAATATAGAAAACAAGCAGAATTCATGAAACAAACTAAATAGATATCCAAGAAACAAAAAATTCTATTGAAAATGTGCAAAACTGCATAAAGGAAGCTGAGGATAGGATTTCAGACCTTGAGGACAGGATCACAATTACTGATGAGCAAATGACAGAACTTTTAAAAATAACAAAGCAGCATGAAATGACAATCCAGAAGCTTCATGATGATGGCAACAGCAACAATATAAGAATAATGGGCATTAACAAAGATACAGGAGTCCAGGAAAATGACATACATGAAGTATTTACAGAAATAATAGCAGAAAACATCCCAAACATGGGGAAAGAATCTGATATGCAGATAAGTGAGGCAAATAGAACACCAAACAGTCACAATCAACATAAATCCACAGTGAGACACATAATAATTAAGATCTCAGACATACAGCATAAAAACAGAATACTAAAAGCTGTCAGAGAAAAGACACAGCTCACTTATCAAGGAAAGCCCATTAGATTCATGGCAGACTTTTCAGCACAAACCTTCAATCAAGAAGAACTAGGAGTGAGGTATTTCAAGCCCTGAAAGAAAACAATCTTCAACCCAGACTTATGTACCCAGCAAAACTTTCATTCAAATTTAATGGCAAAACAAGACACTTCCATGACAAAGAACAATTGAAGAAATTCATGTCCACGAAACAAATCCTAGAAAGAGTACTGAAAGACATACTAACTAGACAGAGATAAAAATGACCACAATCTCCAAAACAACAACAGAAAGAAATCACCAGGTAAGATAAGCAATTAAATAAGAGGAAAAGCAGAAAGAAACAACTGGAACATAACATGGCAAAGTCAAGCCAGTACATATCAGTGATATCCATAAAAATAAATGGCCTCAATTCACCTATAAAAAGAAATAGATTGACAGAATGGATCAAGAAACAGGACCCCATAATATGCTGTATAAAAGAAACACATCCGACCCAAAAGGAAATGCATAGATTAAAAGTCAAAGGATGGAAATAGTATTCCATGCAACAGGAACCCAGAAAAAAGCATGGGTAGCAGACAAAGTGAACTTCAAACCTAAAATGATTAAAAGAGATACAGAAGGTCACTACATACTTGTTAGTCATAAAATTCAAGAGGAAGAACTAACAATTATAAATATATATGCACCAAATACAGGAGCACACAACTATATAAGACAGATACTAATGGACATGAAAAACCAAATACACAAGAACACAGTTATAACAGGAGATCTTAACAGCCCATTGTCACAAAGAGATAGATCAACTAGACAACAAGTCAGTAAAGAAATAATAGAACTGAATCATACCTGTGAGTAATTGGACTTAGTAGATGTTTACAAGAGTGTTCCACCCAACCACATCAGAATACACATTCTTTTCAGCTGCACATGGGACATTCTCCAAAATAGACCATATATTATCCCATAAAACATTCCTATATAAATGCAAGGTATTGAAATCATACCATGCATAATATCTGACCATAGTGCACTAAAATTGGAAATTAATGGCAAAAAATTGTAAAACCTACATAAATGCATGGAAATAAGATAACAGCCTTTTGAACAACCAGTGGGCTACAGATGAAATTAAAGAAGAAATAAAGCAATACCTACAATTCAATGAAAACACAGAAACAACATACTGTAATCTGTGGGATGCGATGAAAGCAGTCTTAAGAGGGAAATATATAGCAATAAACTGTCATATCAAGAAAACAGAATGAGCACAAATAAGCCACCTAATGCTCCATCTCAAGCTTCTAGAAAAAGAAGAGCAAGCTAAACCAAAAGCTCATAGAAGACAGGAAATTGTAAAATTAGAGCAGAAATCAATGCAATTGAAACTAAAAATCAATACGAAGAATTAATGAATCAAAAAGCTGGTTTTTTGAGAGAATAAAGAAAACTGACAAATCCCTAGATAACCTTATCAAGAGAAAGAAAGAAAAAACAAAAATTCATGCAATAAGAACTGAAAAGGGAGAAGTTACTACAGATCCCATGGAAATTCAAAAGATCATGAATACCTACTTCGAAAATCTCTACTCACATAGAGTGGAAAACACAGAGGAAATGGACAGATTTCTACAAACATATGAACTACCAAAGCTGAACCAAGAAGATATAGCAATTTTGAACAACCCAATATTAGCTATTGAAATTGAAAATGTAATTAAAAACTTACTAACAAAAAAAGCCCAGGTCTGGATCGATTTACAGCTGAATTCTACAAGAAATTTAGAGAAGATTTGATGCCAATACTCCTTAAACTCTTCAAAGAAATTGAGAAAAATGCAGTCCTCCCTAAATAATTCCTGCAGGTAAGTATTACTCTGATACCAAAACCAGAGAAAGATCCAACCAAAGAAGAGAACTATAGTCCAATCTCACTAATGAACATTGATGCAAAAGATTCTCAACAAAATACTGACAAATGGAATGCAGCAAATCATCAAGAAGATTATACATCATGACCAAGTGGGGTTCATTCCAAGAATGCAGGGATGGTTTAACGTACAAAAATCAATAAATGTAATACACCACATCAACAAAGCCAAAAACAAAAACCACATGGTCATCTTAATAGATGCAGAAAAAGCATTCGAAAAAGTCCAACACATGTTCATGATAAAAACCCTTCAGAAACTCGGAATACATGACATCCACCTCAACCTTATAAAGGCCATCTATGACAAACCAACAGCCAACATTATACTAAGTGGACAAAAAACTGAAAGCTTTCACTTTAAAATCAGGAGCAAGACAAGGATGTCCACTATCACCACTCCTTTTCAATATAGCTCTGGAAACACTAGCTAGTGCAATCAGACAAGAGAGAGAAATAAAAGGACTAAAGACAGGAAAGGAAGAAGTTAAATTATCACTATTTGCAGATGACATGATACTCTATAGAGAAGACCCAAAAAACTCCATTAAAAGACTACTAGAAGTAATAAACAAGTTCAGCAGTGTAGCTGGATACAAAGTCAATTCTCAAAAATCAATAGCATTCCTGTACACAAACAAACAAACAAAAAAACTCACTGAGAGAGAAATTATGGAAATATCACCCTTTACAATAACATGTAAAAAAATAAAATACTTAGGAATCAAACTAACTAAAAATGTAAAAGACCTATATGCTGAAAATTATACTACTCTGAAAAAGGAGATTGAAGAGGATATTAGAAAATGGAAGGACATTCCTTGCTCTTGGTTAGGAAGAACCAACATTGTGAAAATAGCCATACTCCCAAAACTGTTAGGACTTAATGCAATCTTAATCAAAATACCACTGACATATCTCACAGATCTAGACAAAACACTTCTAAAATTCATTTGGAAACAGAAGAAACCTAGAATAGCAAAGGCACTTCTCGGCAACAAAAGCAAGGCAGGAGGCATCACAATTCCTGATTTGAAACAGTACTATAAAGCCACAGTGATAAAATCAGCTTGGTACTAGCAAAGGAGTGGACCTGAGGGTCAATGGAATAGATTAGAAGATCCAAGCACAACTACAAAGACACTCAGCCCCCTGATATTTGATAAAGGGGCTAAATATGTCCCCTGGAAGAAGGATAGTCTCTTTAATAAATGGTGTTGGAAAAATTGGCTCTCTACATGCCGAAGAATGAAACTAGATCCAAGCCTATCACCATCCACACCTCAGTATTAAAACAGAAACACTAAATCTACTGGAAGACAAGGTACGTAGAAATCTTGGAGACATAGGGGTAGGCAGAGAATTCACAAACAAAATGCAAACTGCATGGGAAACACCTCAAAGCATCAATAATTGAGATCTCATATTATTGAAAGGTTTCTGCACTTCAAAAGAAATCACCAACAGAGTGGAAAGAAAACCCACAGAGTGGGAAATAATTTTAACCAGCAACCCCTCGGACAAAGGACTTGTGTCCAGAATGTATAAAGAATTGAAAAAATCAAGCCCCCATATTCAAAGACCCTCTTCAAAAATGGGCCTCTGAGAAGAACACGCAGTTCTCAGAGAAAGATATACAAATGGCAAATAAATACATGAAGAAATGTTCACCATCACTGGTCATTTGAGAAATGCAAGTTAAAACAGCATTGAGATTCCACCTTACTCTGGAAAGAATAGCAGCCATCAAGAAATCAACTGATAATAAATGTTGGCGAGGCTGTGGGGAAAAAGGAACACTGCTCCACTGTTGGTGGGAATGTAGACTGGTGCAATCATTATGGAAATCCATATGGAGAATTCTCAGAAGACTAGGATTGGAATCCCCATTCAATCCAGCTATTTTCCTCCTGGGTATTTTCCCAGAAGAACTGAAAAGATCATATCACAGTAATATATGTGCACCCATGTTCATAGCTGCACAATTTGTGATTGTTAAATCCAGGAAACAACCAAGATGCCCATCAACTGCAGAGTGGATGAAAAAGATGTGGCATTTTTATACAATGGAATATTACTCAGCTATAAAAAGGATGATCTTGAGGCCTTCATAGATAAATGGAGACAAGTTGAGAATATCCTCATTAGTGAAATAAATAGGAATCATATTTATAAATATCATATTGTGTCTCTAGTGTAAAAAGTAAATAAGGACTACAAGTGTAATAAAACCAAAATTCACAATTGCTATTGTAAAAAAGAGAGGAAGAGAAAGTGCTCTAAGTGATATAACTGCATGTTTGTTTGAGTGTGTAAAGTAGATGACCATATTGATGAATCTTTGTTGGATCTTTGAACAGAACTGTTTGTAGTCTGACTGTTTGAATGTTTACTTTGTACCCTTTAACTTTATAACTTGAGCAACTACATCCAGGATGACAGTACATAATTTATAAATTACTGATTACTTAGTGGGGTTTTTTCTCATTTTCCTTTTTCTTTCTTTCTTTTAGAATTCTGTATTGTTGCTACCCTTTTTTCTGTTTCTTCTCTTTAAATAAAATTTTAAAAATGTATATTTGCTATTATAGAAAAAGAGGAAATAGGAAGTTCTATAAAAGGTATAGCTGCATGTATGTTTAGGTATGTGGGATTGATAATCATATTTCTAGGTTCTTGTTGGATTGTTGAACAGATCTGTTTGCACTCTCACTGCTTGAGTGTCCACTTTGTATGCTTTAATTTTGTAACTTGAATTACTATTTCTAAAAGAACAATATATAATTTATCAACTAGTGATTTCTTACTGTTTATCTTCTTTTCTTAAAATTATGTAATATTTCTGCCTTTTTCTGTTTTTTCTCTTTAAATAAAAAATACTAAAAATCAGATAATTTGCATTTTGTGTATTTTATTAAAAGTCAGTGTTCTTCAGAGTAATGTTTTAGAATTTAGACCAAAATATTTTTTTAGAGAAAAAGATTAGTACTCTTCAATTATGATGCCCATAAATATAAAACCAAATTTTACTGGGTTTTGTTATTCTATTTTAAAATTATCTATAAACAGTGTTTTCCTTTATCGCCATCAGGTGGTCAGACCAAGTTTACTGCTCCAACCTTTTGCCTCCCTTTTTTAATTATTATTTTATTTTTTTTTTTTTTTCGGTACCAGGGATCAAACTCGCAATCTCACGCTAGGAATTTAGCTCAGCAGTGTAAGTGCCTGGCAAACACGAGTTCATGAGTTCAATCCCCAGTACCAAAACAAAACAACAACAACAAAAAGCAGACCTGTATTTTTACTTTAGACAGGGTCTTAAGAAGCTGCCCATGTTAGCAATAAACTTGTGATGCTTTTTCCTCCACCTTCAGAGAACCTAGGATTACAGGGGCTGCAAGATTCTTAACAAGAAAGTAGCCTAATCAGTGTTGGGTTTGTGGTCTCCAAACTGCTATTCGAATCCTCAAGTGTTTCTGGAAGTGACTCTTAATAGGATGAATTTTTTGGTTTCCTAGAGTCTTTTAGTTGCTTAGATTATTGGGAAGCATTCAACATATACCACTATGACATGGAATATCTGGAAGGCATTTGTTTGCTATTTAGGGGATGTGTTATTGTCATACACCGTGCATCAAATGTTTATCTTATCTGGCCTCTGAAAATCTTGACCTTGAAATTGTTCCCCATCCCAAATACATACAGAAACACCAAATTCTTTTGATTCTTGTCCATGGCACAAAGTATTGAGGAAACTTGTCTTCATTTCTCAGTCTGCTCCTAGTCCTTTGCAAACAGTAGCATACTCTAGACTTCTTAGTCTGGCCCCCAGCCCTGCAAGAACAACCTCCTTCCTCACACACCTTCCTCTTTCCTTCCTTTCCTCCTTCCCCAGCACAGACACATGCACATCCATCTTATCTGCACATCTGATTGATTTTATTTCAGTCACCAGTATTCTCCTGTCCTGTAGGCCTCTGATTTAAAGACTCCTATAAGACTAGCCATTTCTTTACAGTTGCTTCAGGAGACTTTCTAGCTAGTTCCAAGGCTTTGACCCAGGCTCTACATTTACTAGCTGAACAGCTTGTTAGAGGGCATGGTTCAGTTTGCCAGTGTCCTTTATCTATTCCATCATTATTTCCACTTTGTACCTTGTCTTTCTCATGATAACAGACGAATATTGTCGGTATTATTGGCCCCCGAGGCTTTCTTGAACAGGTGTGAGATGACTGAGGAACTTCATCTCTCAGATTCC
This sequence comes from Hydrochoerus hydrochaeris, assembly GCA_004027455.1. Taxonomy (NCBI): domain Eukaryota; kingdom Metazoa; phylum Chordata; class Mammalia; order Rodentia; family Hydrochaeridae; genus Hydrochoerus; species Hydrochoerus hydrochaeris. The sequence goes on along the minus strand of PVLA01004191.1, from coordinate 77,667 downwards.
TTTGAAGGTTTTTGTTCTTCTTCACCTGCAAGGGTGACAGGGTGAGTGGGCAGGGACTGTGTAGAAAGCAAGGCAGTTTGTGAGCACAGATGTAGGTGGAGGAGGGGTTTGTGCTGGGCAGGGACAGGCTAGGGGTCTTATAGTGATCTCCGGGGTGGGGGAGATAAGGAACATGAGTAGGGCCTCTGACCTTGCCATTGTCTTTGGCCTTTTCATCACAAGAGGTCTTCTTTCTTTTCTTCTGTCTTTGTCTTGGGCATCGCTGTCTGGTGCTTGTGGTTGATAGCTGCATGTTATTCTTCCACTGTGTGCAGGTCTTGGCCTCCCATGGTATAACTTTGTATGTTTTTCTTCTCCTTGATGATCAGGGGCTCCAACCTTGAGCTTTATTACATAAGTCCATCCCCCAGCCAATGGTAACCCTGGAATGGCTTAGCTGTCACAAAGCACTCCTGACACCACTGTGGCAGTAGAGCTGGGACACAGGAGTGTCCAGGACTCTGTAGTTGAGTAAAGGGGATCCCACATGAATATCCATTCCAAAAAGACCGGCTTTTCCCCTCATTTCCCCTTTTACAATTCTGATAGATTAAATGGCAGAAAGAAAGTGATTTCTCTAAGACACTTTCCACTCAAATTCACGGGTTCATTCTGTTCTCCCTCATCCATTACTGGAAACTATTGTTTTGCAGGTCTTAGTAAATATCTCTCCAAAAAAATTTGGCCTTATTTTATTTCTATTCTCAACAAAGATATGAACTATACTAATTCTCTATAACAAATGCCAATCTTGTGCCTGTTTTGGTGACCCTTGAACTAAGGCTTTTTTTGGGGGTGAGAAAATATAAAAAATAGAGGTTCTTGTGAAAATAATGTGAAATGGAAATTTCAATGCCAATAAAGAAAATTTTATTAGAACAAGTTTTACTCACTCATTTGTTTTCTGTAACTCCTTTAACACTGCAATAAAATCGATCTGAAACACATAAAATATTTACTATTTGTACCTGCATGGAAGAAGTTTGTCAAATTCTAGCGGGTCATCCAATTTTGTTATTGTTTGGCAAGAAAATTTTAGCTTTCTATATCCTTCACGTCTTCATGTAAATTGTAGGATTAGCTTTTTAAAAATTTAATGTGAAAACCTGCTATGATTTCATTGTGATGGTATTAGATTTATAAATACATATAGAAAATATTTATATCTTAACAATATTGAGACTTTCAATCAGAGAATATATCATATCTCTCCATTTGTTTATGCCTACTTTGTTTCTGCAATGCTTTATAATTTCCAGGTTCTTTTTTTTTTTTTTTTTTGGTTTGGTTTTGGTGCCAGGGAGCAAACTCACAACTCACAAGGCAGGTAATTATGCCACTGAGCTAAATCTCCACCCCTAATTTTCAGTTTTTTAAAGGTAATATTATAGATTCATAGAGACGTTGCTTTTGATACTTTGATGTTGGCTCTTCCTATCATTATGAAGCAGAATTCACCAAGTTTTGGATTTTTTATCCACTAATAGAGAACGTGAGCTTGGTTTAGACCATCGTGAGACAGGGAACCAGGCCAGCACTGAGAGGGGAGTTCCAGCTCACTGGCGCAGGCCCAGAATAGTTTAGGACATCACTCCTGGTGCTTGGGTGCCTGTCCAGCCCCCTAGGACACTGGACTAGCCTGGAGAGGTTTCTTGAGCAAGAGTGGATCATGCCAAGTGACCTTTATTCAACTAGGGGAGCCAAGACCCTTGAGTCCTGGGAGCCAAGAGAGAAGGAGATGATTTCTAACATGCCCAGGGAAAGTTTTGGAATGAAAATATAGGAAAATGACAAAATGAAAGACCAAAATGCAACCTCAAACTTCCAGCCCATCCTAAAAAGCCTAGGAACCACATACATAGAAGGAAATACTAGTCATACAGCTGAAATACCTGAAATGATATGAACTGAAATAAAGAAGCAAGTACAGGAAGCTTTAAAGGAACTCAAATTAGAAATAAACTCCCAGGTAAAAGAAGAAATGATAAAAGTAGTGAAAGAAATAGTGAATTCATCTAAAGAAGACACAGCTAAAAAATTAGAGGAACAAAGCAAACAGATAGAATCCCTGAATGAACACTGTAAGAAACAAACAGAATACATGAAGCAGATACAAAGAGATATACAGGAAATAAAAACTCTATTGAAAGTTGCCAAAAACATCTCAATGAAAGTGAAGATAGAATTTCAGGACCCCGAAGATAAGATTGCAGCTAGTGAACAGGAAAGGAAAGATCTTTTAAAAACAACAAGGAATCAGGAAATAACAATTCAACAGTTGCAAGATGATGCAAATAAAAACAACATAAGATTAATACAGATAAATGAAAAAGAAGGGGACAACACCAATGATATCAAGATGCTATTTACAGAAGTAATAGCTGAAAATTTCCCAAACATAAGAATGGAAACTGACATACAGATTAGTGAAGCATATAGAACTTGAAACAGCCATAATTAAAATAAAACTACACCCAGACATATAATAATCATCATCCCAGAAATCCAACATAAGAACTGAAAATTAAAAGCTGTTAGAGAGAAAAGACAGATCACCTATAAAGGAAAACCTATCAGAATTACCGCAGACTTCTCAACACAAACAATGAAGTCAGGAAGCACATGGAGTGAAATATTTCAGATCCTAAAGGAAAATGACTTCCTACCCATACTGATGTACCTTGCAAAAACTGTCCTTCAAAATGGATGGAGAAATAAGATACTTACATGACAAAGAACAGCGGAAGAACTTCATGATCACCATGGCAACCTTTCAAAGAATACACAAAGGCATTCTAGATACACAGAGCAAAAAACCACTAACCAAGACAGACAATTAAAGAGAATGGAAAGGTAAAGATACAACAGCAGAAAGATAACATGTCAATAATAAAATGGTATACAACAGTTATAAGCATTAATGTAAATGGCCTCAATTTACCAATTAAAAGAAACAGACTGGCAGAACGGATCAAGAAACAATGTCCAACCATAGCTGTCTACAAGAAACCCATATAAAGTAAAAGGAAATTCATAGACTGAAAATCCAAGGATGGAAAACAATATTTCATGCAACAAGAACTCAAAAAAAGCAGGGTTAGCTATTCTGTTTGCAGACAATGTGAACTTCAAACCAAGAATGGTCCAAAGAGATAAAGAAAGTCATTACATACTAGTTACAGGAAAACCTCGAGAAAGAGATAACAATCTTAAATATATAAGCATCAAGTTCCAGAGCATCCAGATGTATAAAACAAGTCTTACCAGAAATGAAAAATCAAATCAACAATAACACAATTATAACAGGAGACCTTAACACACCATTGACACAAAGGGACAGACCAGCTAGACAAAAAAATCAGCAAAAAAATGACAGAACTCAATCACACCTGGGAACAAATGGACTTGATAGATGTATACAGAGTATTCCATCCAACAACATCAGAATATATATTCTTCTCAGCAGTACAAGGCACATTCTCTAAAATAGATTATATACTAACCCACAGAACATTTTTAAGTAAATGCAAAAGAATTTAAATTATCCCATGCATGTTATTGGATCATAGCACCATGAAATGGAAATTAATGATAGAAGAAACCACAGAAACCCCACAAACACATGGAAAGTGAATAATTTACTCTTGAGCATTCAATGAGTCACAGAGGAATTTAAAGAAGAAATTAAACAATATCTACAAACAAACAAAAATCCAAATAGAACTTACTGGAATCTGTGGGATACAATGAAAGCAGTCCTCAGAGGAAAATTTATTGCACTGAGTTCCCACATTAGGAAAACAGAACGAACACAAATAAACAACCTGATACTACACCTCAAACATCTAGAAAAAGAAGAGCAAGCCAAGCCCAGAGCCAAAGCAGGGAGGAAATTATAAAGATCAGAGCAGAAATTAATGCAATAGAGACTAAGAAAACAATACAAAGTATCAATGAATCACAGAATTGGTTCTTTGAAAGAATAAATAAAATTGATAAGCCCCTAGCCACCCTAATTTAAAAAAGGAAAGAAAAAACTAAAATTTAAGCAATATGGAATGAAAAAGGTGAAATTACTACCAACTCTGTGGAAATACAGATGATCATCAATACCTATTTTGAAAACCTCTACTCTTATAGGTTTGATAACACGGAAGAAATGGACAGATTCCTAGAAACATATGAACTGCCAAAGCTGGATCAAGAAGATGTAAAGCTGATGAGTAACCTAATTTCTATTAATGAAATTGAAAATGTAATTAAGTACTTACCAACAAAGAAGAGCCCAGGCCCAGACGGATTCACTGCAGAATTCTACAAGAAATACAAAGAAGACTTAATGACAACAGTCCTCAAACTCTTCAATGAAATCAAAAGGGAAGCAATTGTCCCTAAATCATTCTTGGAAGCAAATATCACTCTAGTACCAAAACCTGAGAAAGACCCAACTAAAAAAGAGAACTACAGGCCAATCTCCCTAATGAACATAGAAGCAAAAATTCTCAATAAAATATTGGCAAACAAGATGCTGCAAATCATCAAAAAGATTATACATCATAACCAAGTGGGATTCATCTCAGACATGCAGGGATGGCTCAACATATGTAAATCAATAAATGTAATCCACCATATCAATACAGCCAAAAGTAAGAATCACGTGATCATTTCTATAGATGCAGAAAAAGCTTTTGATAAGGTCCAACACTCATTCATGATAAGAACCATACAGAGAATTGGAATAGATGGCCTTTACCTCAATATGATAAAGGCCATCTATGACAAACCAACAGCCAGTGTCATATTAAATGGCCCAAAACTGAAAGCCTTTACTTTAAAATCAGGCATAAGATAAAGATGTCCCTTATCACCACTGCTATTAAACATAGTACTGGAAATAATAGCCAGGACAATTAGACAAGAGAGAGAAATAAAAGGAGTAAAGACAGGAAAAGAGAAAGTTAAATTGTCATTATTTGCAGATGACATGATACTCTACATAGAAGACCAGCAAAACTCCATTGAAAGACTCCTAGATGTAATAAATAAGTTCAGCAATGTAGCTGGATACAAAGTCAATACTCAAAAATCAGTAGCATTCCTATACACTAACAAAATCACTGAGAGAGAAATAAGAGAAGCCTTCACAATAGCTTCCAAAAAAATGAAATACTTAGGAATTAATCTAACTGAAGAAGTAAAAGAGCTGTACAGGGAAAATTATACCCTGAAAAAAGAAATTGAAGAGGACCTCAGAAAATGGAAAGACATCCCTTGTTCATGGATAGGAAGAATAAATATTGTGAAAATGGCCATTCTCAGGTTTAGCTCAGTGGCATAAGTGCCTGCTTGGCAAAGGTGAGGTCGTGAGTTCGATCCCCAGTACAAAAGAAAAAAAAAGGCCATTCTCCCAAAATTGCTATACAGATTCAATGCAATCCCAATGAAAATACCACTAACATACCTCATAGATCTAGAGAAATCACTCCTAAAATTCATTTGGAACCAAAAGAGACCTAGAATAGTAAAGGCAACTCTAAGCAGCAAATCCAAGGCAGGAGGCATCACATTCCCTGACTTTGAAGTTATACTACAAAGCTACTGTAATAAAATCAACCTGGTACTGGAATAAAAACAGATCTGAAGAGCAATTTGATATATTGGAAGATATAACCACAATTACAAACACACTCAACCACCTTATCTTTGATAAAGTGGCCAAATATGTTCACTGGAAGAAAGATAGTATGTTTAATAAATGGTGCTGAAAAAACTGGTTATCCATTTGCTGAAAACTAAAACTAGACCCATGCCTAGCATCATGCACTAAAGTAAAATCTAAATGGATCAAAGATTTAAATATTAAAACAGAAAAACTAAATCTGTTGGAAGACAAGGTAGGTAAAAGTCTTGAAGACATAGGGGTAGGTAGAGAATTCATGAAGAAGAACCAAGCCACATGGGAAATACTTCCCAGAATCAATAACTGGGATCACGTCTTATGAAAGAGTTTCTGCATGTTGAAAGAAATCTCCAGCATGGTGAAATGAAAACCTACAAACTGGGAAAAATCTTATAAACTGTCCCTCAGACAAAGGACTTCTGTCTAGAACTTATAAAGAATTTTAAAAAATCAGACCCCCGAAGTTCAAAGAGCCAATCCAAAAATGGGCATCTGAGATAAACAAATAGTTCTCAGATGAAGAAATATGAATGGCAAATAAATACATGAAAAAATCTTCATCATCATTGGTCATTAGAGAAATGCAAATTAAAGCCATAGTAAGATTCCATCTCACTCCAGAAAGAATGGCCAGGATCAACAAAACTACCAACAGCAAATGCTGGAGAGGCTATGGGAAAAAGGAACTCTTCTGCACTGTTGGTGGGAGTGTAGACTGATGCAACTACTGTGGAGGTCAGTCTGGAGATTTCTCAAAAATCTGGGATTGGAAGTCCCATTTGACCCAGCTATTCCAATCCTAGGCATAATCCCAGAAGAACTGAAAACATCTTACCACAGTGATATATGTGCACCCATGTTTATAGCAACACAATTTGTAATAGCCAGAACTTGGAAACAATCTAAGTGCCCATCACTGAGGAATTGATTTAAAAATTGTGGTACTTTTATATGATGGAGTACTACTCAGCTATAAAGAATGATCACATTGAGATATTTATAAATAAATGGATGCAACTTGAGACAATACTCATAAGGAAAATAAATCAAACTCACATGTATAAATACCGTATAGTCTCCCTAGTGTAAGTAATGGTAAGAGTACATAAGATTCTATGGTAATCATGGTTCCCCATTATATTGCTTTGAAGCCTTTTAATGCTTTTTATTCAATGATTGGAATGGTTTTATTTTGTTTTGTTTGATCTTATTATGTGTGATGGTATGAACAGCTACTTTAAACAAAACAACACATTATGCCAACCATTGCTGATTTAATATCAACTTGCTTTGAAGTCCTACCATGCTTTTGTTTTTCTATTTCCATTGGTTCTATCATGTTGTGTCTTATTGGATTTTAATGTCTTATAATATAAACAATTTTTTATGGTAAATGAAATATTGCAGTTCATCTTCTGTTATTTGGTTCAGAATGACTTGTATTAGTTTCATTCTCTTGAATGCTTTTATTCTATTTTGTTATATTTGATATTATTGTGTGTGAAGCTATGCTCAACTATTGCAAAGAAAGAGATATTATGATAGCTACTGTTGATATCCAATTGTCTTGTTGTGAAGTGCTGTGTTGCTTGCATTTTTCTGTTCTGATCTGCTTTATTCTGTCCTCTTTTGTATTATTCTCTGTAAAATAAAATTTTAAAAAATAAACATAATATTACATCTCCACTAAAAATTTGGTAGTAATTACCAGTAAAGCCAAAATGTTTTAGACATTTATTAATTTTCATATTTCCACTATGCATAAATTTCAGCCTTGTGATAGTTTTGGTAAACTGTTTTTCAAGAATGTTTGCTTTTCATCTAAATTGTCCCTTCTGGTAACATAAAATTCTTACAATATTCCCTTCATACGTTTTCAGTGTCTAACATTTTAAGGATGCCATCTAGACGATTTATGAAAATAATAATTTGTATTTTGTATCTTTTTCTTCATTGTTTTGCTTTACTTTTATCAATTTTATAAACCTTTTAAAATATAGGTTTTCTTGATTTTTTCTATAATATTTTGTTTTTCTATTTTATTAATATCTTCTCTTCTTTTTATTTTTCCTACATAATTTGGAGTTAATTTGTTCCTCATTTCATATCTCCTGAAAGTGAAATCTTATTCACTTTAAATCTGGATTATTTTCTAGTATTAATATAAAGCCTTCAGTATTCCACCTAAAACTCCTTTAGCAGCATCTCACAAAAATTGATATCTTGTTTTTTCCTATACAATTTGATTTGTCTTCTAAATGACTTCTAATTTCTTTTTAAAACATGGATTATGTAGAAGTATGGTTCTAATTTTCAAATATTGGGGTACCTTCTAGGTATGTTTCTGTTATTGACTTCTAATTTAATTCATTTGTGGCAAGAGGATATAATTTATGATTTAAATATTTTGAAATATATTAAAATTGATTTTGTGGCCCAGAATTTTGGTGTATCTTGGACTAGGTCAAAATTGCTTGATAATAGTTTTTAAATACTGTACATTGTTACTCTTTTGTCCACTTGATTGTCAATTATTAGTAGAAAAGAGTTTAAATCTCCAGGCATTGTTATAGACTCATCTATTTCTTTTTCTTGTTTTATAAAATTTTGCTCAGGGGCTGGGCATATAGCTCAGGAGCACAAACACCTGCCTGGCATGTGCAGGGGCCTTAGTTCAATTCCCAGTACCCAAAAAAATGCAGTGTGACCACTTAAGAGAAAATAAAATTTTGCTCCATATATTTTGTAGCTCTGATATTACTTGCATGCTAATTTTATTATCATGATACATTTTTCTACATTAATTAATGAAATAATCTACCTTTTCTCTGATAGCATTCCTTGATTTGAAGTCTTCTTTGCTTCATATTAATATAGCTACAACATCTTGTTTCATCCTTTCATCACAGCTATATTTTTTAAATTTCAAGTGTATTTCTTAAGAGCCTATGATTTGATTTTTTAAATCAAGTTCATCAACCTCTGTCTTTTAGTAGAGTATTTAATCCATTTGTATTTATTGGTATTATTGATACAGCATGTCTGAGTCTACCTGGTTTCTATTTTCCCCTTTTATATTTCTCATATTATTTCTTCTTTTCTATCTTGTATTGTGTTAATAAAGTTTTTCATTTTATCTCCTCTACTGGCTTTTTAGTAATAGATTATATTATTATTTTGTGGTTGTATCTTTATCATATTCTACATAGAACTAATAATATACCAATTAATGCATAACAACGTAACAATAGTATCATCCCTTCTGTGTTCCTCCTAAGTACACTCTTTTCTACATTTTTAACTTTATTTAAATCATAATCCTTGAAATACATTGTTATTTCATTCTTTCAATACTCAATTGTCTTTAAAATGTAAAAGAAGGAAAAATGGTTTTTACTGATCTCTTGCTTTATATTTGAATTTCCTTCTTGTTTCAATATACTTCTGCTTTATCATTTTCATAGGGTGGAAGTATTGTCAGTGTGTTTTCTAGGTTTTTGTTTTCCTGAAAATTGCCTGTCTGGGTTAGTAAGACATTTTTGCTGTACATGGATTTCTACATCAGCAGATTTCTTTAAAAAGTTCAGCACTGTAACAATAATAATTTCCTTCAGACCCTCATAGTTTGCTTTGCTGTCAGAAATTGTTTTCTCTGTGATGTGTCTTTTTGCTCTTCTTTAAGGTTTTTAATTTTGTTTCGATGATGTGCTTAAGTGTGTTTCTCTTTGAGTATTAAGTTTCACTAAATTTGATCACTGATCAAATTGTTTTCTAACTTTTTCTCTTTTCTTTCTCTCTCCTGCATTTGCACATATCTTAGAGCACTTATTTGAGCCTTCTATTTTTTCCCATTTTTTCCCCTGTGCTTCAGTTAGGATGATTTTCACTGATCTGTCTGCAAGTTCACTGGTTCTTATTTTTGTTGAGTTCCAATCTTGTCATTACCATCTAAAATTTTTAGAATCACATGTTGTATTTTTCAGTTCTGTGATTGCTATTTGGTTATTTTCATTTTTTATTAATATACATTTGCAGCACGTAACAATTATATTAAGCATGGGGAGTTGGTACATGTACATAATACATCATTTCAACTTGTCTTATTTTATTTTGAGGCAGGATCTCACTTTATAGTTCAGGCTGGCCTTGAACTCACTATGTAGTTTACACTGGCTTTGAATTCACAGTGATCCTCCTGTCTCAGCTTCCTAAGTGCTGGGATTTTGACCATGTGCCACCATACTTAGCCATAATACATTTTAATTCATTTTTTATTCTTCTCCTACTTCTCTTCTCCTTCCCTGCTCCTTCCAACTCTTGGTCTCATATCCATTTGCAAAATCTTGACTTTCATCATTTTTTACCTTCAATTCTTGTTTTTCCACTCATTTCATTTCCCCTACCTCCCAATTTCTCCATCTCCCCACTACTGTTTATCTTCTGTTTTACTCTTTATTCTGAGTCTTTCTTGAACTTCTTCATTTTATAACAATTATATGCATCTTTTTCTGTATACATTTTTACCCATGTTAAATTTACAAAACATAAAATTACCCAAAATATACAACTCAGTGTCATTTATGATACTCAAATTGTTTTTCAATTATCTCTTCTATCTAGTACCAGAATATTTTCATCACTTCAAATGGAAACCTTATACAGACTCACTTTCTTCTGCACCTAGGAACTACTAGTCTTCTACCTTTATGGATTTGTTTCTTCTAGACATTTCATATGAATGGGATCATATGGTTGTTTTTGTCTGCTTTATTTTGCTTAATATAATGTTTATAAGAGAAAGGAAGATTTTCTGTGAATCATGACTTTGTTACTTTTTATGACTGTGTAAATTCTTATATATTCACGTGCTAGTTCATATACTCATTTATCAGCTTATGGAGAATTTAGGATTTTTTTCAACTTATGAATATTGTAGATAGTGGTGTTATGAATATTTGTGTATAATTTTTTGCTTGTGTACATGTTTCAGAATCTTTTTGGAATGTAACTAGAAAAGGAATTGCTGCATCACACAGTAGCTTTATGTTTTACTTTTGAAGAATTATCAAGTTCTCTTCAATATCAATGGTACCATTTTATATTTCTACCAACAATGTCTGAAGGTTCAAAATTTAACATTCTATATATTTTATGTCTATCTCTTTTATTAAAGCTCTCTGGATATAAAGTGGTATCTTCGAGTTTTGCTTTGCATTTATGTAGTGATTAATGATGTTAAATACCTCTTATGTTTGTTGGCTGTTTATATATTTTTGAAGAAGTGTCTCTTTAAGTCTTTTGCTTATACTTAAATTGGATTGTTTGTCTTCTTACTGCTGCACTGTAAGTGTTCTTTATATGTTCTTGTTTCCCTGGCTGATCGCAAACTTGTGATCATCCTGCCTCAGCCTGCCAGAGTGCTAGGATTACAAGTACACACACATCTCGCTTGTTCATGCTTTTGACATAGTATGTAAAAATTCATTGCAAATCAAATGTTGTGAAGATTTACCCATATGTTCTCTTTATAGATTTATGTAGTATTACAAATGCCCTCAGATTTAGCTCATCAAGCCACTTCAAGTTAGGTTTCTAGAGATGTTAATCAGGATTTCAAGTGTGGAATTAACTCATTTTTTCAAAATTAATTTATTGATGCTTGTCATTTCTGGGTTAAAAGAAAAAAAATTTTTTGTCTTTTTTGAGACAGGGTCTCACTATACAGTTCAGGCTGGGCTTGGGCTCACTTTGTAGCGCAGGCTGGCCTCAAACTTGCAAATGATCTTCCTGCCTCAGACTCCCAAGTTCTGGGATGACAGGAATGCACCACCACACCTGGCTTTCTAAAAGAAAATCTTGATAACTTCCATGAACTTTTTTTTTTTGGTACCAGGGATCAAATTCATGACCTCATGCTTGCCAGGCAGGCACTTATGCCAATGAGCTAAATCCCCTATTTTCTACTGAACCACTATTTTTTATTTTCAATACAGGATATGGAACCTAGGCCCTCACTATTATAGGCAAACTATGCCACTTACTTCTACCCTCTGTTCTTAATCACTAGCTTGGACATATCTTAACCATGTTGAAGGTAGAAAAGCAGCCCAAACCATATAACTTTGCTTTTGACTTCCTCAGCTGTTTCATACCAAGCTACCTTTTCAAGGACATCCCCTGCCATTTCCTCCAGTTAAATTCTCCAAGCCAGGAAGAAGTACCTGTTCCCTGTCCATCCACCCCTGGGAGGAATGTGCTCTTTGCTTGTGTGTTCTGTGTCCATTACCACTCTCTGCCAAACATCTACTATGATACTTAGGTCTGCCCTTCCAACTGGGCAGGTCCTAAAGTCAGGATGTAAAGTATAAGTAATGCAGTCAAAATTACTTTGGATAATGCCTGAGGAAGGCACTGCATTGGAGAATGACATCCTTTTTCAAAAAGTCCCTCACTGCAAGCTGTATCTTCAGTGTGTGAGGAGTTTTCTGTTTTGTCCTTTTTGTTTGATCTCCAGATTAAGTAAATGGATTGAACTTCTCATTGGCAATACTATATGAAAAATATATATCTTCAAATAAAAGAATTGCCACACTGCAGAGTGAGGTATTCACACTAGGACACAAAAGAACCGATTTATATATCTCTTTTCACACTCAATTCAGTGTACATGTTAACTGAGAGTAATGGTGGGAGGATTTGCTCAAACTACTGAAATGATTTTACCCTGGTGTGTACAGGCTGAATTCATGTAAGTGAAATATGCCTGTGCATACCAATATTGTAGACACTCAGAAAGTTTCTTTGCATGAGTGACTTCATTAATTAATTGTGTTATCTCTACTTGAACATCTTCCTTTTGTCTCTGCCATCAAAGCCATATACATCTTTCACAAGTGAGCTGATGACCCACTTATCCCCCCAGCAAGCTAATTATTTCATTTATTATGTGTCTACTCTGCACCCGACCATGCAAAATATCACAAATGTGAGTTTCTCTCCTTTAATCTTCTCAGCCAACCTACAAGTGGGAATAATAAATGTTTCTCTCAGTAGAAGGATGAAACCACTGAGATTTTGAGAGGCTGTGTTGCCCAAGGTTGGTGTTGTATACTGTGTGCATTAGTGCCTCCCCAGTGCAAGAACATGCACAGCAAATCATTCATTTTTTTTTAAACTTAAAGAGAAACAAAAGCATGTAAAGGGTAGAGGTAATACAGAATTTAAAAAAAGACAAACAATAAGAAATCACTAGTTAAAAATTACATATTGTCCTCTTAGAAATAGCTGCTCAAGTTACAGAATTAAAGCATAAAAAGTAGATATTCAAACAGTGAGACTCTAAACAGCTATGCATGCATGAATCTCTGCATGTATTTCTATATTTTCTCTATTAGAGGGAAAAACAAAACTTAGCAAGACAAAACAAAACAAATTCCTATAAAAACATGAAACCAAAAAGTCATATAAAACCACAGTACAAGGTGATCTACAATGATTGCTGTGTTGTTTCTAATTATCTGCAATAGAATGTCTATATCAACAGGCATAATTGAATATAGCAGTATAATTGAGTATAGCAGTACATAACAATGTTAGTAAAAATAAAACTTTGTAGACAGTATAAAGCTTCAAAGGCAGGTAATAATCAAACCAGAGTGGATATTCTAGTGGATCTTGTCATCTTAAGTGCAGTTGGTGGTCACAAACTCCCCCAGTTCCTCTTTGTCATGGAAGCATCTTGTTTCTCCATCAACTTCTAGTGTCAGGTTTGCAAGGTACATCAATCTGGGCTGGAGGTTATTCTCTTTCAGGGCTTTGAATACTTCACTCCAAGCTCCTCTTGATGTGATGGTCTGTGTCGAGAAGTCAACCATGATTCTGATGGGCTTACCTTTATAGGTAATGTTTCTTTTCTCTGATGGCTTTTAATATTCTGTTTTTATATTGAATTTCTGGCATCTTGATTATTATATGTCTGGGTATAGATCTGTTTTGGTTGTAGGTGGCTAGGTTTCTGTATGCCTCACACAACCAAATGTCATTTTCTTTTCCCATGCTTGGGACGTTTTCCTTAATTATTTCCGTGAATAGCCTTTGTAATTCGCCTGTATGTATTCCTGCATCTTCATTCACGTTTCTTATTCTTAAATCGTAGATTCTCTTGTCATCTTCTAGCCTTTGTATTGTTACTGCCTGTTTCCTTGTTAATTTTAAGAGATCTTTCCTTTCATCATCACACACTGCCAACTTGTCTTCAAGTTTTGATAGTCTATCCTTAGTTTCTTTTAAGGAGTTTTGCCAGCTTTCAATGGAGTTTTTAATTTCCTGGTAGTCTCTCTGAATCTGCTTCATGTATTCGAATGTTTCCCTCCTTTTTTTGTGTTCCTCCCTTCTTCAGTCTGTATCATCCTGAGAGATGCTTCCTGAGAGCATTTCTTTTATGCTTGGAGGACATAATCTTTTGTGTACATATGTGTGTATAGGTGTATGTAAGTGTGTATATGTGTACGTACGTGTGTATACATGTACGTAAGTGTGTATATGTGTACGTATGTGTGTGTACGTAAGTGTGTATACATGTACGTACATGTGTATATGTGTACATATGTGTGTATACTCTCCTCATATCCTGCTTTACCTGATTTAATATTTCAGTTTTGAGCTCCTCTACAAGGTCCCAAAGATGTCTCTTAATGTCCATTGAAGCCATGTCTGATGTTGTGTGTTTGCCATCCTCAGTCTCCCTTGTTTTTTCTTCTCCTGGATCAGTGCTCTCAGAGTTCCTGGCTGGGAGCCTCTGCCACTCTCTCCTGTCATGGCCTTGGCTTCCTCCACACACGTTACAGTGTAGGTCCCAGCACCCTTCCCTGTTGGCCACAGTTCCTCTGAAGCATGCCAGCAAGGGACCTCCACCCTCTCCTGCCTCCCTTTCCCCACCTTGCCAGCCAAACTTCAAGGGCCTTCACCTGGTTAGTGCGTGCTAGGTACAGGGAATCACTTTGGGATGTCTCATTGGGTCCAGGCCAGAGGTGCGGCCCAGTCCAAGCAAATCCCACGAATCTGCTCTGGGGAGGGAGCAATCAACTAAAGTCACTGTTGCTCCCAGTTCAGGCTCCTCCTGCCTGATTCCAACATGTCACCCATTTGGTCGTGCCCTTTCCATGTGTGTGGGGGGGTCTCATTCCCAGCACTGACCGTGGATTAATGGAGGTCCCTTCGCTGGCTCCGCTCTCTGTTGGGCTCACCAACCCCTGACTTCAGTGCTGCTGTGCTTCCTGTGAGTGGCAGTGGGAACGAGTTTGGGCAGCTCTGCAGGCTGGCACTGATTCAAGCTGGTGCAAACTTGGCAGGTCACTGCAAAAATGCTGTGTCCCATAATTTTTAGCTATTTCAGTTGTAATCCCAAAGTTTTTGATGAGCTTTTTTATGTTTTAATATCTTCCTGTGTCAAGAGGATCCATCTCCCTCTGTCTGGGTCTCTCCAGGGTGTTTTATTCTGGCGTATGAGTTGTTTCTCCTGGGAGGCTTTGTATTTTGTTGCTCACTGATCGGCCATCTTCCATATCATTCATTTTTGATGATTACCTGTTGACTGGTTAGATTGGCTCTCAGATTCCTCTATTCTCACTGCCAGGCCTTCTTTACCTGTTTCAACTCAAGGCCCCAACTGTGTATCCTTTCTGTGCCACCTGCATATTGGCCTCAGACAATAATATTACTATAGGTCATTGTTTGCTTTAAATTTTATTATAAAAACTACAAATTTCTTCAGTGTTTCCTCAAAGTCTGCCTCCTCCTGAAAAGTCATGCTTTTGATATCACATGTTAAAATTCATTGCAAATCAAATGTTATAGTATGCTTCTCCACCTCTGCTGCCCTTCACCTTCCTTGCACCTCCCAGATGTTGTTGGGTATCCATACTATCCATGTGGCACTCCAGATGTTGCTCTGAGTTATGAAAACTGACATGCTTGCTTCTGTTCCTCTCCTCGGAGAATAGGTTTGGATGGACTGGTGTCATTCTCTGAAGGCCTCATTAATGAACTCTTCTCATTTGTTTGTTTTTACATTTATTTATTTCAAATTGACAAAAATTATACATATTTATTATGTATAACATGTTTGAAATATGCATGCATGGTGGAGTGGTAACATATGTATTATTTCATATATTTTTGTGATGAGAAAATTTAAAATCTACTCTCAGAAAATTTGATGCACAAATTTGCATTGCTATCAACTACAACAATCATAGTCACAATTTTGTATAATATATCTCTTGAACTTATTCCTCCTATTTAACTGGCATTTTGTATTTAGACTCTATTCTTGACAAGTTAATGACTAGAGGTAATTTTCTTTCTGCTAATATGGTCAGCACTGTTACAGTCTGGAATAAAGTAAATGTCTAAGCCTTGCAGTCTTCCTGGTTTCTCTCACATTAGCATCTTGTTCCCCATCCTGAAAAGAGCATGTCAAGGACTGCTATGCATAAATCTGCCTAATTGGGTAAGGCCATTCAACTTTGGCAACTGGCAACTTTGAAACATCAGAGATTTTCAAAATGTATTTTCCTGCCAATTGATCATGTAAAACACAAAGTAGAAGTTTGGCTTCTTACATATTGCTATAATCTACTTATATATTCAGATTTCTGAAAAATTTAGACATGTCTGCCCCAAGGCTTCATGTAGCCTCTGGACCATTCTGAACTTCTGGACAAAGAGCATGTTTAGTCTTGTTAATCAAAAAAAAGGAGTTGTAATGATAATCATCAATTACAAATTGTCATGTATTTTTATAAGCAGAATAAGAGTGATATTTGTAAATGCAGAAATCATTGGTAGAAGGCACCTTTTGTGAAAGATTCAAGTTCAAGAAAGTTTAAACTGAGTAGAAATGATTATACCAGACTTTCACAGGTTGTACTTGTATCATTCATATGTAATTATTTTGATTAGGATAATGAAGGATCAGAAGGGGTGGATGAATAGACAGACTTTGGCATTGTGTGAGTGCTTACGATCTGCCAAATCCTTTAAGTGGATTATCTCATTTAATTCTCATAACTCTGGGATGTAAGTATTACTATAATCCCCATTTTATAAATGAGGAAACTCAGGCTCATAGAGTTTGTGATTCATTCATGACCAAGCCTATTAGGGCCAAGTTAGGATTTGAATAAAAGTCTGACTCCATATTTCGTGCTGATTTTACTGTATCACATTACCTCTCCATAACCCTCTATTATCATATGATAATAATAGCCAATATTTATTGGGGACAATGGTAGCAAAACATAGGAAATATGGTTTTGTAATTTATAGATAATACTTTTCATTTACTGAGTGCTCAGCCTAAGAATAACCTGATGAAGCTATTAAAATCTGTATTTCTTGGGCCCATCCCTGAGAGTGTGATTAAATAGGTATTTTATGGAAGTTTCCCAAGAGATTGGGCTTCATGCAACATTCTTTAAGAACAATGGTCTACAGCATAAAACTAAGCAGAGGGGGAAATATGATCAAGTATGGCATAAGATAACTGGTCACAACCCCACTTATTACAGTGCCCCTGTGGCACGGTTTGCTTCTCCATTTTTAAATTCAAATTTTTTACTGACATACATGATTGTGCATATTTATGGAGTGCAATGCAACACCACTGTGCACCTATATATTATGCAATATTGAATCAGGGTAATTAACAGATGAGATGGTGTTGTTAGTTTCATTTGCAGATTATTCATTGCCATGTATAGAAAAATAATGCTTTTTATATGTTGACACTATATCTTGCAATTTAGTAAGCGTTCTATTTCTAATAGCTTTGTTGTAGATTTCTTAGGATTTTCCATATGTATACAAAATTATCTCATCTATCAGTAGTTTTTCTTCTTCCTTCCCTATCTGAATAGGTTTTTTCATTTCTATTTCATGCATAATTGAACTGACTAGACCCTCAACTATGAAGATGAATGGAAGTGGTGAGACAGATATCCTTGTTTTGTTCATGATTTTAGGGAAAACATTGTCTTTATTATTAATTATGATATTAGTTGTGCATATGTTTTGTACAAGATTGAATGAATTCGATTCCTAGAATGTTGAGCATGTGCATTCTGAAAGGTTGTTGGATTTTGGCAATTGTTCTTCATGTGTTGATATAATCATTTGTTTTCTTCCATTTATTCTATAAATAGGGTGTATTGCTCTGATGGATTTTCATATGTTAAACCATTTTTGCATTTTGGAGATAAATGTCACTTGGTTTTAATGTATAATTCTTTTTATTTGTGGCTAGAGCCAACTTGCTAATATTTTGTCTGGGATGTTGAGATACATATTGCTACAGATTGTTGGTTTGTAGTTTTGTTGTGATGCCTTCATTAAGTTTGATGGTTCTGCCCTCTGGATAGGATTAGCTTCATAGGCTAAGATATGAACTGTTCCCTAGGGTGGCATCTCTGTAGCCATCTTCTGGTTCATCCCACCATGAACATGTATACTAGCAGGGTGTTGGAGAGAGAGGCAGATCAGGGTCCAGAGTTCTTGGTATGATGTGTCTGAGACCGAACTTCTGTCCTCAGGTTCAGACTGGCTCGAGGGAGGGAATGCAGAACTCTTGACCATGGTTGCATAGAACAGTTTTTCTAACAGGATGAGTCCTGTCCTTGCCAGGGAGAAGCCATAGTCCTAGACTTGGGAGCCGTCTTCATGATTGCATCTGATTTGAGTAGAGCTTTCAGAATATCTTCTCCGAAGGTATATCTGGGGTTGGAGGGAACAGGCAAAGCAACTTGTGGCTCAGATGCCATATAGATACTATTCTTAGCATGTGTTAGTAGCTTTTCTTGAAGGCATGCTTGCCATGGGCCATTGAGACAATTTTCAGAGACTTTAAATGATTATTTTTATAATTTCTCTAGGTAAGGAGTAGTTTGTTAGGGAGTAGGGCTGCTACACACCTCACTCATCTACTCCGGAAATCTTATATAAGGGATCTAGGCCTGCCTTGCTAGCAGAGTTCTCCCTTGATGACTTTGATGAAACAAGAGCTATATTGTCTATTGCCTCAGAGAAGAGGCCTGTGGCTCAAGGAACTCAGGGTAGTTCTGACCATCAGATACAACTACAGGGAGCTGAGACTTCAGATTAACAGGCAGGAGGGAACCGAATCCTGCCAGTGTCGCATGGGCTCGGAAACAAATCTTTCTCCCAATCACGTCTCAAGATGAATCTACAGTCCCAGCTGATGCCTTGATTATAGCCTTTGTGAGATCCAGAAACAGAGAATCTAGCAACACTGTACGTAGATCCTTCATCCATAGAAACAGTGAGAGAGTAAAAGTATGCGTTGTTTGAAACCACTAAGTTTGTGGTCATTTTCTATGTAGTGATAAACTAATTAATTAATAGGATTACAAGTCCTGTTGAAATGCAGTTATCATAACATTAAAACAAGTTTATAATATAACAATAGGTGTACTTATTAACTCATGCATTGTATAACAGATCTAGCAATGTGTCTACTATTTGCCTCATTTACAAAATGATGATGAGCATAAAACATATTTCAAGATACCTGCAGCAATCATGGTGTGAAATAAAGATATCTGTAATTGCTTTTGGTAACAAAGTTACAAGTACTGTTGATGCTGCTATGATTTGTTGCCTGTATTCATATATTAAAAAAGCTAAATTTTTAGAGGCTAATAGAAATAAAGATTTAGATTTTTCCCTCTTCTAAATTATACAGCCTCCTAAATTCTATCCACAAACCTCTAAGTTATGCACACAATTCTTTATTGTTTTTATGCATGGTGTACAGTAATTTGTGCAATATAATCTCTATCGATGTACATTTAGTTATTTATCACTACTAACAGTATTGTAATGCATTTAGTTATGCATACAAATTCTCTGTAATTTTACACAAGAAACTGTTAATTTTGTGTACCGCAGGGGATGAGAATAAAGACCTCAAGGTCTAAAGTTGGAGTGGCATATAATTTTCATTGTATATCTGTGGTTCCTAAACTGTGCCACAGTACCCTGAAACCCTGTGGGAAATTTAAAATTTCCAGGCAAACACACAGTGATATTAGAAATCTGTTGGACACCGAAAATTACTAGGTCAAGATAATTCATAGTTTTACTGTTGCAGGATGATTCATTCCTGTTGATGATACTGTCTTTGCAAACTTGGATGGCAGTTCTATCTTACAAATTATCTTTACTTACACTCTATGCTTCAAATGATCTTCTTAGGTCATCAAAATGACACCCACAACAAATCCACTTGTCTTTACCCTGAACTGACTGAAGAGTCAGCTCAGGTAGAAAGATCCAGGCAATATCAACATTATTAAACAAGTAAAACATTCCCCCTAAACCAAGATAGTGCCATTATAAAATTGGATAGATACTATTATCAATTTTTTTTTCAGAAAATTACAGCTGTGGTAGACCTTCTTAGTAGGCAGCATTGACTTTGAAAGATTCCTTGATTTTGTTTAATAGAATGTGAAGGTGAAAGGACAATAATGAATCATCCCAGTTTTGGGACAGTTAACCCTTTTGGAAGTGCTCATAAGATGGACCGGGTTTCTGCAGTACTCTGTCCTTGGGCAGGGCTACTTCCTCTAGTTATATGGGAGCTAACTGTAGAAACTATGATGTTTGGCCTGGCTCCTTTCTTCCTCTGAAAGTTGGACAAAGGGACCTGAATGTAGGGGCTTAACATTTGTGTACAACCAGGCTTCAGAGTAGATCCTCTGGTTGAAGATCAGTGTTCTGTCCACCCCATGCCATGACCTTGAGTGTCACTGAGGCATGAGGGACTGAAGCGTCATGACTTAGGAAGTCAGGCTGACCTTGCATGAGGGGTCTAATTGCGAGACTTGTCTAACCTTCAGTTTCCTCACTTACTGAAAAGACTGAGATAATGTGGGTAAAGCACATAGCATGATATCTGACTCGGTGTCAATTTTCAGTGAATGTTGACATTTGCTCTTGGCTTAGAGCTTGATCTCTAGGGTGGGCAAAGCAGGGTTCCAAGTCCCAGTTCTGCTGCTCCATCCAGAGTGACTTTGAGCTGGTCAACTATTTTTTCTGAGCCTCAGTTTCCTGTGTGCTGCAGGATTGTTGTGAGAGTACAATGAGATCATATGTACACACCAGTGAGCACAGAGCTTCCCATGGAGGAAGTCATCATTCCTGGATGGTGTGGCATGATTACTAATGGTGGGGGCACTAGGAAACCTGCTGTTAGTCCCCTGCCTGGAATGATCCTGGAACCAGTGTGTAGGGTCTTCCAGGTCCTATTTTTCCTCTTCTTTCCTCCCCTGCCATTTTTCTAGTCATGTTTAAAAATCTTCTTTCACAGTCAGGTATAAGTGGCCCAAAGCATAAAATATTACTCCACTTACTGGGATTTGTATTTTCCAAGGGCCAGAATCCTAAAACTTAATGGTACAAAACCCTAATGATGCAAATCCCAGCCTAGAGTTTCTCGGTATGGGATCTCTTGACTTTTGGAGGCTGGATAATTGTTATGGGAAATTGTACTGTGCATTTCACAAAGTTTAGCAGCATCTCTGGCCTCAGTTTCCTGATTGTGGGTAGTGTAACAACTCCCCCCCAAGTTAAGACAGGCCAAAATGCCTGTAGGCATTGACAACTATCTCAGTGGGGCAGGGGGATCACTCACAGGAAAGAACCATTTTAGAGGATTCTACAGGGCAGTGGAACCTTCCAGAATACCTTAAAGTTACAAGAGGGGTTAGAAGTGAAAATGTCTTAGAAGGGCCAGCAGAAGTGCCAGCAGCAGAGGAATATAATATAACAAAGAGTGATGAGGTCGTGGCCAACTGGAGAGTCTATGCCATGAGTACAGGCATTCAAAATCAACATTTAACAAAAGCTCTGGGATTCACACAAAGCCAGTCTGAGGTCCCCCAGTGGGCTGTCCTTTTGGAGCCCCACATATAGGCTGTTCCTCAGGGTAGTTCATCTTGGTAGTGCTCTCCTCATTTGGTCCATGACTGCCCCACCCCCCAACTTCTGCTCGTCCCCATTCCACCCTCTCCTGCCTTCAAAATCAGGATGTCTGTAGTCAAGGCCCAGTACGATATCCTAAAAATAACATAAAATTCACATAAAGTTAATTTTCGATTACATGAAAACGGTCCAAATATATGTTTGCTGTTCAACTAAACACATTTCAAAGACTGTGCAACAATTTAAACCTGCCTATATGTTAAGTGGGAAAAAGAGGACAAGCACATGTAAGAAAAGTGCAAGCAAGGGAAAAGAATAGACAAAGAAAACCAGAAAAACATAAATCAAAGTGTTAACAGGGGTTATGGAAGGGTACAATACTTTCCTCTCTATTTCTGCTTTCCCATATTAAAACAAAACAAGAACAGTTCATATGAAGCTCGAAAAAGTATCCACTTGAAAAGAGAGCTCTGTGCCATCCTGTACTAGTCCAGGTGGAGACGGTGGCATCAAATCAAATGATAAAAAATGCTAGGGGTTGGACCAGCCCTCCAGGTCTCGCTCTGTTGGAGGCCTCATGTCTGATGAATGACAAGAGAACCCGGAGTTCCCCCGCGTGTGGTTATTAACATTAATAATAACTGGAACAGTAATCTCTGCCCACTGCGTTCTGTTCTCTGGTTGCTTTCTGCTGCTTTTTAATGACACATTTTTGCTCTTTGCCATGTACTCCGTATTATCCACATGCTGGACCTCTCTACCTTCCCTCGATTTATGCGTGTCTCCAGCAGATGGTTGGGCCAGTCCACCTCCGGTGCTTGTTTAGCATAACAGAGAGCTCAACAACTGGGGCCCAGCTCTGAGTTTCAGCCTGCATTTCTGGAGCCCAGTGGGGTAAACACCCAGGGTTAAAGCTCACACTTCCCATGCCTCACCTACCTTCCCAGCAGCTGGGGATGAGCTTTTTGATTTTCAAGAATTGTCTTTTTTTCCCCAGCCCCCCGCCCCCCAACTTTGAATTTCCCTAAATTTCTATGAAACTTCCTAGAGTAGTGGTAGGGTTGAGGAATTTTCCAAGAAAAAACGTTCCATCTTGAAAACAGAATCAAGATGTTGCTGAGGGTTGGAGCATCTTCCATTCACCTGTTCCTTTTCCTCCCTAGAGAAACATGTGTTACACCCAGGATCCTGTTCCTTCTGGATGGTGAGAATTGTGAGCACAGGAAGACTCAAGCAATTAGAGAAATCTGGACTGACCTTGCATAACACTCTCACAGTCTCTTGAAGCCTGTGGAGTCATTCAAGCCGCCTCCTGGGCGCCTGGCCTTCCAGCTACCTCACTCAGTTCCACTCTCCCCTGCTCTTAGCACATTGATTTTAAGCTCTGGCCCTTCTAAGCGGTACTTATGGATGCTTACCATGGCAAAACAAGCTACATTTTCCTCTGTCTGACCTGGTCCTCAGATATTCTAGACTTTTATATGTGAAGGAAAAAACCTCATGATAAAGCCATCTAAAGACTTGAAGGGTTGTTATTGTTCTAGGGTGTTATAAGCTTTGCCTTAATGACTTAAGAGGCACACAGCTTGAGGTGAGAGAGCCACAAAGTGCCAGACTGAAGTTTACTGTAATATGTTATTTCCATGTGGATGGGAAAAATTGATTTCTAATTCATAAAATGTATATCCCCTGATGCCAGTCATTACGTATTTTTCCAGTTTCAGCCTGAAAGTACTCAGAACGTTGTATGCACAGAAGGCAGAAAAGGGGGGTTGCTTTCTTCCCACTCCAGGTGAAGAAGGGAAAAATGGAACTTTGTGGAGAGGAAGCCAAGAAAACAGTTGGGGTGGTGTGATTGGTGGGGGAGGAGCCTAGATAAATGGTGGTCTCCATATATTTTCAGGACGGCTCTTTTCTCTCCAGCGCTGGAGGAAAATCAATATCTTGTTTTCAGATGGGTAAATGGAGTCGTCTCTTTAAAGTGCCCCGGTCAGTTCACCACACGTCGGGCAGCTGCTGCTTTCCAGGCTGCCCCACGATTCCCAGGCTAGGAGGATTGACAAGGCGATGATAAACTAACGTGCCCCCTCAGCTCTGGGTGTGCGCCATTGTTCCCGCAGCTGAGACCCTCTGCTGCTATTTGCTTTCTCCCACATACATTATTCAACAGCCTAGGAAAAGGCCAAGAACCTCTTTCATTCAGGAATTCTGTATTAAAATAATCAATTTCAAACTGAAGCCGGGAAGGCCAGCTTGCTACAGGGAGAGCCTATTAATAAGCCACCAGTCTTTTCCATTTGCATTGAACTCATGCTGTATTGTGGTAATATGGGATTATTTTTTTTTTCAGTTTCCTCCAAGAAACTAAACATCGCATTGGCTCTCCTGCCCTTTCATAAATAACATGTAGAAGAGCTTCTTCGTTTGATCCCATCATTAATTGAACACTAGAGGCCATATTTGTGCCAGCTACTCTGCACTGACCAATTCTGATTTTGAAAGTACTTTAAAAAAGCCATTAACTCTCCATGAAATGTAGCAGGAAGAAAAGTTTTCAAGTGTTTTGTTTTCTATTCATTGCCATTACATTTCTTGTCTTGCCTCTCCTGCCCCCCTGCCTCTAACCATTCCCCCGTGTGCACTCACACACACAAGCACACACTCACATGCGCACACTCACACACACACACACACAGAGTTTGTGATATTTAAACATGAAAACAAAAAATTATGAACCTTCCACGTTTAAGGAGGGATAACTTTTAAGTGCCTTGCAGTGGTCAATAAAGGGTTAATTAAAACCTGCCTTTTGGTGACCGCCTTACTGTCAGAATTCTTTGTAAGCCTACATCAGTCCATTTTCATGCCCTTAGGCAGTGACCAAAAAAGAGCTATTAATAGTCACTCTTCACTAATCAATTCAGCAAACATTTATTGAACACCGACTGTGTACACAAGAAATTTCCAAGGCATTCACTTGATGCATCATGATGAATCAGTTATGATTCCCCAAATGTCTTGTAAAATATAACTTTTAATAGAGTTGTTAGATTTAAAAGAAAAATATAAGGCATTAACTGAAAGTAAGATTTAGAGAAATGAATAACTGTTTCATTTACTGTTCCTTATTGTTCCTTGCAATATTTGGGACATATTTGCAAAACATTTCATTGTTTATCTGAAATTCAAAGTTACCAGAGAGTACTACATTATATCTGGAAACTGTACTGTTAAAATGAATTCTTGACGTGACCTTGAGGTTTTTCATGTTTTTGTCTATTACTTGGCCCTCATTGCCAAAGCATAGACCATAGAGAAATTTATTCACTGAAGGCTTAATGGAGTCCAACTTAATAAAAATTTTGCTTTTTCATTTGAGAGGAAGCTTTTACAACTAATTTACCAAGAACATGTCTTTCTCCTTCTTTGTTCAATATATGGCATAGAACATTTTTCAAAGGTTTCTGATAACATAAATTCTGAAAAGTACTAAACTGTTTGAAAGCAATTCTAAAATAGCTCACAAACATTCCAAGTCTACCAGTTGATTGATTTATTGAAAATTGGGAAAAAGTACCTACAAGAATTTCCTCTGTATCTTACACTGCACCACGGCCTACTAGGCATTAAAGAGACAAAGCTGAAGCAAATGTCTCCACAAAAGAGCCTGCAAGTTTACCAATGAATAAGAGCTCCAGCCCACTGTGAGCCCATCACAGCAGAGGACAGGCAGACCCTTCCTTGCAGCCAGTGATAGGGGGCCAGCCCCGGGGACTGAGACCCAGTGGCTGCCCTCCAGCAGCTCAGTAGGGTAACGAAAACTTGACCTGGTGCTTACCAGATGGACTGGATGCCAAGATAGCCCTTTTATGACAAGCTTAGTGTGTGCCAGGCACAGTGCTGAGTGCTTTACTAGCCTTGTTTTGTTTATTCTCATAGTGGGGCTCTGAGGGTGCTCCTTTCTCAGAGCTTGGGTGAAATAATTTGACTTGCTCCACATGCTGAGAGATGGGACCTAGATTCAAGCCCAGCTCTGGGATTTGGGTCCTCAGCTCCCATGTTCTGTTTGGGGACTCAAAGGAGAGAGCAAACCTCTTGAAAATTTGGCCTTTTGGAAAGACCTGTAGTGCACATTGAAACGAAGGTAGTATGTGGTTCTTTTTTGTTCCATTGATTTATTTATCTAGTTCAATGCTAAGAGATATTGCTTTGATTAGATTACATTGGCTTTATAATGTATTTGAGTATCTGGTAGTACAAAATGGTATTTTCATTTATTGGGGGATCTGATAAGATCTGACATCCTTTGAGAGGAAAAATAACTGCATTTTGGGCTGGGGATTTAGCTCAGCAGACTGCATGAACACTATCTTTCATCATCTACTAAAATAAATGCCAGAAGAAGATTTAAATATAAACAAATAATCTTGCAGGAAAATCCAGAGTACATGTGCAAGGCGGGGTACAACCTGGATACTCAGAAACTATAAAAGAAAAGGAGAGGACAGGTTTTTAGCTCAATGGCATAAGCACCTGCCTAGCAAGCACGAGGTTGTGAGCTCGATCCCCGGTAACAAATGGGGGGGTTTTAGCTTACTGGCTTAAGCACTTGCCTGGTAAGCACAAGGTCATGCATTTGATCCTCAGTACCAAAAAGAGAAAGAAGAAAGAAGAAAGAAAGAAAGAAGAAAGAAAGAAAGAAAGAAAGAAAGAAAGAAAGAAAGAAAGAAAGAAAGAGAAGGCATACTAGATAGTACATGAATTTAATATTTTTGTACCAAAAGAAACTATAAACAATGTCCACAGACAAATACTGTGAAACGTTTAAAATATTATTTGCAGTATAATGGATGTTACATATCTAAAACACACAGAGAGCTTTTGTAAATGTTTTATTTTTCCTTTCTTTTTTCAGTGTTGAGGATTGAACCCAAGAACAATTACTCTACCACTGACCCACACTTACTGCCCAAGTTTTTAAGATACTCTTCCTCCTGGATGAGATGTTGAGAGATCATGCAATATGCTTTACCTCTGCAATCCTATTCCTGAGACTATGCCCCATGAGATTAACACAGCAGTGCATGACACTCTATGTAAGCATATTCATTACAGCATTGATTGTTATTGTGCAAACAGGCAAATGAAAATAAAGACAATGCTATTAAAAGGAATGATCCTTAAATAAATTGGTAATGCAAATATCATTGCAGTGAAATATTATGTAGACATCAAAAAGAAAGAAATAAGGTAAATGTAGTACACATGCCTATAGTGGGATGCCAAGGCAAGACAATCACAAGTTTGAGTCCTACCTGGGGAACTTAGCTAGACCCTGTCTCAAAGAATAAAAAGAACTAGAGATGTAGCTCACTATGAAGATCCTGGGTTCAATCCCCAGTAAGACACACACACACACACACACACACACACACATGAATGAGACAGAGCTTTACCAGATGGTTTTGAATAATTTCCATGTAGTAGAATTCTTAAGTATGATAATGAGACATAGAAAAATGTGTTAAATATCCCATGCTTATAAAATACATACTTTAAAATACGTGTGTAGTTTGTTCATAGTTATTCAGCCAAGAAGAAAACTTTGAAGGGATGCATATTGAGTCATTAATATAAGGGCTGGGGCAGTAGCTCAGTGGTAGAGTGCTTCCCATGCATGTATGAGGCCCTGGGTTTGATTCCTAGCACCACACACACACACACACACACAATTGTAATTCTGAGTTGTTAATATTGGCTGGAAGGGTAGAATGAGAAAGAGTAGAGGAGGAGTGAGCCCTATAAAAAGGGAGAACACAAAAGTTATACTAAAGAGAATGCCACACATGTACATTTTTCTCCTTTGAAAAGTCAAGATTTTTCTTGACTCTTCTTTCCCATGGTGGCCACCATTAGATCTATTGCCATTGACTGCAACTGTTGGTATGTGTACAAAGCATACTCACATTACTACTGGAGGAAATTTCCTTCTCTATGAAGTAGAACCTTCGCTAGAGCTCAGAGCCCATAGCTTTGCCCAGGACCATGAAAATTCAGACAGGGTATCAATTTGAAATACTACTTCTCAAGGTTTAGCTCTCAGTTAGCAAGGATTACTGGGCAAAACAAGTCACTCTCTGAGAGCACACATTGCAGTGAAACCTGTTTTAGGTCCCGTCATGAATTACAGAACTGATTCAAGGGTTGTTCTTTTCTGTTTGCCTCTGGCCCCTAGCATTCTGTTTCCTAAAACCCACTCTCACTCTGGTTAAATTTCAAAGCCTTGTGGGTAGTTTGAAGGGGAGCTTAGAAGGTACCATTTATAGAAATAGACACATCTGGGGGAAGAGCAGATTTGGGGAGGTGAGAGATATTTGATTTGCTCATAGGTGGACTTTGATACATGTGCCAGGCATCAGGTTGGAAAGATTGAACAGAGACTTGGAAATATGAGACTTGAATTTAGAAAAGATGCAAGGTCTCAAGGATGGGAAAATAGAAGTCTTACATACCAAGTCTCAGAGAGAGAAGAAACGCTAAATTTCACTCTACATAGGAATGGATGGAAGAAAGAGTGCTGGACAAAGAGAATGGTGCTAGAAGTGAGAGGAGGTAGGGTGTAGAAAGGAGCAGTGTCTGTTGGCAAAGCCATACTTTCAGGAAAGAGAGCTTGGTGAGTCTTGGCGAAGGCTACAGAGAGGGTGCAGATGTTGAGAACTTACAGGAGGGCCTTGGAGTAGGCAGCTAGAAGAGGTGATCTTTAGGCAGGTAAGTCAGGAATCTCTTCCTGACAACAGGACCAGCATATCTTGCTTTTGGAGCTCATGATGATGACCATTCTCTCTGGAGTAAGAAGTCAATCTCAGTGTTGTTTTAATTTGCATTTTCCTAATGGCCAAATTATGAGGGCATAAGGAGGAGTTGGTAAAGAAGCAGATGAAGTAAATGTCGACTCCATTTAGAAGATGTTTATAGTAGGGGTGGCAGAATGAGAGTAGTGTTCCATGAGAGTGATCAAGGCTAAATAGAACTGTGGCCACCTGTGCAGCTGAATAAAGAAATGCATGAGAAGGGAGAGACACAACATGTTTGTGATACTTGGTTTTGAACCCAAGGCCTTGCACATGCTAGGCAAGCATCCTATTCCTAAACTACACCCCCAGCCCCATGACATTTTAAAAAATGGTGAGATACCCAAACTGTAAGTGATTCAAGAAACAAAATCAAAGAGGTGGTAGGAAGCTGGGAGGCAGACTTTGTGGAGATGGGAAGGGGACCTAGGGAGTGGGGCAAAGGGAAGTACAGGGAAGGAGGTTAAAATGATCAAGATGCAATGTGTTACAGTACCAATTCCCCAAGATGATTGTAATTACTATGCATCACAAGCTTATGCTAATTTAAAAAGGTGGTAGTGAAGAAATAAAGATTTCTTCCTCTCCATTTCTACTGGTATGTTTTAGTGATACAAAGTAAATACCTTCATGCTGTGGCGCTAGGTTCTTGATCCTTTTTACTTCCCTTTTCCCTCTCTCCCATTTCTCCCTATTCCCAAATCCTTGTATGTTTGCATAAAATCTACCTCACTGTTTCCTATCATTTACCCTTTATTTTGCACTTTATTTATTCTTATGACATCTCTAACTCTGCCAGGCAGACACCTAGAAGGGGAATTGCTGGGTTCAATGGAATTTCTAGTTTTAGCATTTACATAGTGGATATTCTAGTTAATGTTTCCATCAACAGTGTAAGAGTTTCCTGACTGTGGGAACAGCATTTCTTGTTTCTGGAGCTCTTGATGATGGTCATTCTTTGTGGTGTAACATGGAATCTCACTGTTGGTTTAATTTGCATTTCTCTAGCGGTCAACGATGCAGAGAACTTTTTCATGTGTTTATTGGTAATTTGTACTTTTGAGAAATGTTCATTCATTTCAATTATCCATTTTTTAAATAGAGTTTGACTGTGGGGCATCTAGTTTCTTTTTTATTTTCATTCTCTGTATATTCTAGATATTAGTTCTTTGTCTAAGGAGCAATGAGAATTTTCTTTTCTATTCTGTAGGTTATCTCTTCACTCTTGTTTCTTTTGCTGTGTAGAAGTGATTTCATTTAATATAGTCACATTTCTTGATTTTTGGTGTTATTTCTTGTGCAACTGGGATTCTTTTCAGAAAGTCTTTTGCCTATACCTGTGTCTCCAGGACTTTTACCTATTTTATCTTCCGGCAGACTCAGTGTTTCTGTTTTTATATCTAGGCCTTTGATCCATTAGATTTGATTTTAGTACAGGCTGAGAGATCTGGGTCTAGATTCAATCTTCTGTATGTGGATAACCACTTTTCTCAGAGCCTTCTGTTAAAGAGACTATCTTTCCTCCAGTATATGTTTCTGAACCCTCTGTCAAAGATCGGGAGGAAGGGAGATTTCTCTAATGCTTGAAGCAAGGAGGGAGGGTGGGTGGATGGGTGGGTGGAGGCAGCAAAAACATTTACATAATGTTTGTGATTTCTTTAAATTATGAATATACATGTATTCATAGAGAATTTAGAAATACAGAAAGCAGAAAGAAGATGAAAGTCATCTCTTGTCCCTTACCTAGTCATGATGTTTGGGTATGTTTCCATCTATTCTTTTCTTTGCATGTGTTTACATCTATCCAAAAAATTGGACCATAGTATATGATTTTGAATTTCCTTTTATTTTTGCTTAACGAATTTGAACATTTCCCTATTTACAAATGTATTCTTTAATTGTAGCACTACTAATGTTTACTTAATTATAAAGCTGTGGCCCATTTTGTTGGACCATTTTTGTCTTAGCATTTCCATTGTATCTGTTTGTAAATATTGTGACACTAGAGTTTTTAGGAAGGATTCCTAGAAGATAAATTACCAGATAAAATTGTGAATTAAAAAGTCTTTGATGTTTGTTTTCCCCCAAAAGTTGTATCAATGTCGATTCCCAGCAGTGGTATTAGAGGTCATTGTTTGAGTCCACTGTCATCAAATAAATAAAAATGTCTTCTAATGACTAGGCCAAATGTGTATATTCATTTAACTTTAACTTACTTTTTAATTTTTATTAATTCTCAATACTTGTACATGTTCATGAAGGATAATGAGATGTTTTGATTTATGTATATATTGAGTAACAATCAACTCATGGAACTTAGCATTATCTATGCAGCAAACCCATTACTGGGTATATATTCAAAGGTAATTGAATCAGTATGTGAAGGTGACATCTACACTCCCAGGTTTATTTTGGCACTATTGAAAATACCACCTAAGATGTGGATCAAGTGTCCATCCAAGCACTAGTAGATGAAGAACACAATTTTATTCAGCTATAAACATGAAATCTTATCCTTTGTGATTGTACATATGGACCTGAAGGACATCATGACAGGTGAAATAAGTCAGACATAGAAAGACAACACCATGCTTGAACTTACTCATGTGTAGAATCTAAAAAGGTTGATCTTACCCAAGTTCAGAGTTGAATGTTGGGTATCAGAGGCTGGGAAAAGAAGGGGGAAGAAAAGATGGGGAGGAGTCGGTCAGCAAGCACAATGTTAGATAAGAAAAATATATCTGTAAATTCATATTTTTATTATGATATATAGTTTAACATTTTTAAATACCTTGGAGACAGTTTCATCTTTTATTTGTGTAGTATCTGTTTATGGACTTTTCTACTTTTTATATTGTACTGTAGCTTTTCCCTGGGGCTTTCTATGGTCTCTTTATAATACCTTTCAGAATACCTACAGTTAACTATTATGCATTTTGCTGCTTTAGTTTTGCCTATTGCTTCTATGTGAAAGAAATCCTCCTCCTAGCCTGGGAAACTTAGCGACTTAGCAAGACTCTATGTCAAAATAAAAAATAAGAAAAGGTCTGGAGATGTAGCTCAGTGCCAAGGTCCTGTGTCCAATCTTCAATACAAGGAAAGAAAGAAAGGAAGAAAGAAAGAAAGAAAGAAAGAAAGAAAGAAAGAAAGAAAGAAAGAAAGAAAGAAAGAAAGCTTCTCTAACACTAAGATATGTTAAATATTTACTTCTATATTTATCATTTATGATTTCTTTCTCATGAACTCTTTAGGCTCCTTGAGATTTATTTTGATATAAAATATGGTAATAATCCAACTTTCTTTTATACTAGTCAACCAAACAGCTATTAAAGATGTGAGACTGTTTTTCTGGACTGTCTACTCCAGGCCACTCATCTATTTTTCTGCTCTAGTTCTGGTACTGAACTATTTTAATTCCTATACCTTTAAATTATGTCAATATAAGAAACAAATTCTTATTTTGTCTAGCTCTTTGCTTCCAATCAAATTTAGAATACCTCAAATTCTACCTACAAAAATCCTTCTTAAACTTACTATGGGGGAAAAAGACCTCTTGACATTCTAGATATGAAGTAACACATAATATTGATAAAGTGCTCAGCCTTGGGACTCAGACTGCTTGGATTCAAAATCCTGACATGTTATTTCCTACATGTGTGACATGTAGAAGTTTACTCACTCTTTCTGTGCTTGGGTTTCTCTGTCTGTAAAATGGGGATACTAATAGCATGTACTTTACCAAGTTCATATGAAGATCAAGCAAATCAACACAATATAAAGAGGATCATAGAAAAGCACAGGTCACAGAATAGGTGCTGAGTAAAAGCTAAGTGCTTTCTCTTCAGTCCACACACTTCCTATGTCAGTAGTAGAAATGCATCACAGTCAGCGACCAGTGGTATCATTTATTTCACTGCACAAAGACTGTGGATGTGTTGCCTCTTTGTCACTCTGTGAAAAAAAAACCCTCATGACATATTGCAAAAATGAATAACGCAAAGATCAAGTTGGCAAGCAGTTCTATAAAAATAGAACAAGACAACCAAAAGTGAGCATGCTAGAGTCACAATTAGAAAGAAACATAAGTGACGTTAAAGAAGAAATAGCTAACCTTGGCGATGTTGATGCTGCTGCTCTTTGAGAGATTCTAGAAATGCAGTGTGAGGCACTGAACGGGGATGAAGTTATTGGCATAAGCATAGAGTGCTGTGATGAAAAGGATGAAGGTGTCCCTGAGACGGCGACACAGCGAACACCTGCACTCCGAAGGAACCCGTGGAGATATCTGTGTCATTGAAACGATCAATGATAGAATATCAGAAGCTGACTCAAAACTTCCAAAAGAGTATGAGAATTTATTAAAGCATAGAAACTCTGCTCACGTTTATGAAAGAGAAGGAAGAGGCAAGAACTGCTGAAACAAATCTCAACAAGGTTTTTACAAAGGAAAACCATATGATAATTCTCAGTATTTCTAGTGCTTACATTGTAGTAAGTAAATACTAATTTACTGTTTTTTATTTCCTTTTCATTAAAATAAAGTGAGCATTCAGCATTTTTAATATTGTTACAATAATTTTTAGAGAAAACTGGAAATTATAGTTTTTCGCATATTTATTAAAATTGTTTTGCATGATTTCACCTTGCCTGATCTTTTTTGAGGTTCTATTAGTTTTCTTGTATTGTAGTTTTCTTCATAAACCCATTGCATGGCACATTTCTTTTTTGTTTCATTTTTGGTTTTGTTTTTGAAATAAGATCTTACTATGTTGCTCAGGTTGGCCTTGAACCTGTGATTCTCCTGCTTCAGCCTCCTGCACAGCTAGAATTAGAGCTATGCACCACCATGCCTGATTCTGTGCCATATTTCTTCTATGTTTTGTTTTTGTATTTTCTGAACTAGGAATTGAACTCAGGACCCCGCACTTGCCAGGCAGGTGCCATGCCACACAGCTATACCCCCAGCCCTGTGCCATATTTTGATCACATTATTTTTAATTGTTTTAAATTTATTATTGATGTTAGGAATGTTATTTCTAATCAGATACAACTCTATGTAAGAAAGCTCTTGGTCTTTGTATATTTACTTAAGGTCTGAATACTTTGTCAGGCTCTGATCATTTCTAACAAATTGTTGGTACATTCGATGCCTGCTCGCTACGGACCACAGCTTTAGATTGCACATGGAACAGCTTTGAGAAGAAAAAACCCTGGTATCTCCTCAGAAAGTGTATTGCTTGTTTTCTTCTGCTTTGGAGATGGACTCTGGTCTCTGTCATTATAACTCAATGGGTTTGTTTCAGAAACAATCTTGGTGACAGGACAGATTGGCCTGCATTGCCATTTCTAATTAGTCACATTCTAGCTCTGTGACCTAAACCTGTATGAACTAACCCTCATAAGCCTGTTTTTCTCATTGGGGAATGGAATTAATAGCAGTCACTACATGCAACTGTTAGAAAGATTGAGATATTGCATGTTACACACTTCCCTGAGCTCACAAAGAAAAGCTCAATGAATGGTAGGCATTCTTTTATCATTAAAAAACTATTACTACTTAAGAGCAACTTCTTCTTTCCTGGCCCAGCTACACTGCTTTGGAACCCACCCATGATTTTTTGTTTGTTTGTTTTGAGTCAGGGTCTTGCTCTGTAGTTCAAGCTAGCCTCCAACTCACAGTGATCCTCCTGCCTCAGCTTCCTGAGTGCTAGAATTACAGGTGTGTGCCACCACACCCAGCCCCATGCTTTCCTTAAGGACAATTCTACCAGAGCTATGATAGATCGTTGGGGTATCTTGCTGCTTTTTCATTTCACTGCATCAGTTTTTCTGTGTTTTCTTAGAAATTTAAATGTGGAGAGTGGCTTTCACTGTAACCCAAGAGTTAATGAAATAAAATTCTGAGCTGGAAGGAAGGATGTGGTATAGATACATTGTCCTCTTTTGCTCCTCCCACATTTCTTTGACTGACAAGTCCTATCATATCCATTCCCAGTGCCTCTGGTACCCACCCTTCCCTTTTCTTTGCATTTTCCTTGTCCACATCTGGACCTCAGCTTGCCCTGTAATCTCTTAGTAGCTTCCAGACAGAGCTTTCCTCTTTCTCCCACAGCTATTATGCAGACCCTGCACGAGGGAGCTCCTTCTAACCTACAGAAAAACATAGGTCACTACCTCTTTTAAAAAGTCCATTTGGAACCAAGCATGGTGTCACATGCCTGTTATTCCAGCACTCAGGAGGCTGATGCAAGAGGACTGTGAAGAGTTCAATGTCAGCCTGGGCTACATAATGAGTTCAGGGCCAGCCTACACTACATAGTGAGACTCTATCTCAAAAAACAGAGACAATCCACATTTGGGTCTTCACTGCTTACAGGACCCTGACAAAACTCTGAAACCTATTCTTCAAGATTTTCTGTTCTCTGATCCCAAAGGACTCCTCAGCTTATTTCTAGTCATTATCAACACTCAACTTTCTCCTCCTTCTCCATGTACCCTGCTAATGCTCCCACTAGCGTGGCCTCTCTACTAGGTACACTGGCTGCATCCTCGCCAGCCCCAAATGCCTTGTGCCTTCCTGCCTTCTTCTGTACTCATCTTATTTCTCCAGGCTCAGTTTTCTCCACATCCCACTTCATCTTTTAAATCCTGTGCAACTCCATGTGCCATCGACTTCATGAAACCTTTCCTGAGTTTTTTTTCTCCCATTCTCTCCTTCGGAAGTCAGAATAAAGCATTTCTCTATGTTCAGAAAGTATTTGCTTGTATGGGTTTCACGGATTTCCTTACACTGAAAGAAATCCAATTACCCATTTTTTAATAGAGTCTTTTACTGTGGGGCATCTAGTTTCTTTTTTTATTTTCATTCTCTGTATATTCTAGATATTAGTTCTCTGTCTGAGGAGTAATGGGAATTTTCTTCTCTTTCTGTTCTTTTTCCTTCCTTCCTTCCTTCCTTCCTTCCTTCCTTCCTTCCTTCCTTCCTTCCTATTTTTCCTCTTTCTCCCTCTGTCTCTATTTGTCTGTCTGTCTGTCTCTCTCTCTCTCTTTCTCTATATTCCATAATGAACCCAGGGTCTCACAGTGAGCTATATACCCAGCCCTCATTTATTTATTTAAAGATAAGATTTCACTAAGTTGCTCAATTTCCCATGCTGGACTTCAGCTGAACTTGTGATCCTCCTATCTCGGGTTCCCAGACTGCTGGGATTACACACATGTGCAACTGTATCTAGCTTCCTCTTTCTTCTTAAAAGTGGACTAGATCGGGTCGAGGCTGTAACTCAGTGGTAGAACACTTGCTTAGGATACACAAGGCTCTGAACTCAATTTTTAGTACCTTAAAAATAAAAAGCACGGTAGATCTGTGTAAACTGTAAGTCTGCCAAGCCTGGGAACCATGACTTACACATCTGAGGAAGCCCTATGGCATGTTCACATCATATATGTCCCTATATTTGCTCGTCCCTACATTTGAAGAAGGTCAGGGACTGTGTCTTTCTAACCTCTGTGTCTCAAGGGCCTGGCACACAGGAGGCTCAAGGAAAGCATGGGAAATCAGTGATAGTTCTCCCATTTCCTTAACCTCTTGGCCCCTGCATTTGGGCTTCCTATCTACTTCAGCAGCCACTATCACTTGCAATTGCCTACTTCACATCTCCCATCTTGAACTCTGAAATGCCTCCCTGTCACTTTTGGCAGACTTACTCAGCTGCATCGCTGTGACTGACTTCCCTCACCTCCCTTCCCAGCCCAACATTCTGCTGTGTTCTTTCCAGAGCCTTGGCCAGGGTGGGGTCATTGGGCCACAGAAATTTAGAGGGCACCACATTTTTCTCCCACCACTTCTCTGGTCTCAGTTGGAAGCCTCACCCTGGCCCCAGGCCAGCCCCGCTGGCAGTCCTAGAGATGGATGGAAGGAGAGGCCTGAGGTCAAGGGCTGGGAGCGAACCACCCAGGGGACCTTTTGTGTGTGGGGCCGCCCCTCCCCCTGCCGAGAGCCGCCTCTATTGAAGAGGAAAGAGTTCCCGCTGCTTGCCCCAGGCGCCAAAAATGTTAGTTAGGGCTCTGGTTCGGTCCCTGCTTCCCTTGCCCTTTGACATCATGCCAATGGCCACATTACGTTCTGGCCTTGGAGCTCCAGCAGGCCCTGTTGCTGAACTTTCTGGGATCACCACCAGTTCCTTCCTCGCAGACAGTTGAAGGATGCCCAGCCAGCCTGTGACTGAGCATTGGCAGTGCGGGGTCGTCACGCTGCAGGATGTGCTATCCGGAGGCAGGAAAAGAAGAAAACCCGGGCGGAGCTGTAAAGACAGTGCATGGCTTTGTCTCTGCCTCATCTGTAACACAGGAATGAGGATTACATCTGCCTTACAGCATGGAAAATGATTTTAAGGTCTAAAAATGCACAGCTCAGTGCCTGATACATACACTAAGTCATCAATAGGTGTGAATTTCCTGAAGGTTTTTTTTAAAAGAAAACAATTTTACTAGTGTATTTGTGTTATATATATTCATCATAGCCTTTGCATCATCTCCTTCCCAGTTCCACAGTCTACATCCTTGTTTCCTATCATCATCAACCTTTTATCTTACTCTTCAAATTATTTGCACTTAGGGTTTCTCATATAAGAGAAACTGCAATAATTAACCTTCTATATCTGATTTATTTCACTTAGCATTATAGACTAAAGGTAATCCATTGTCTACAAATGACTCAAACTTACCCTTCTTTATGGCCGAGTAGGACCCCATTGAGTAGACATGCCACATTTTCCTTATCCATTCACCTGTTGATGGGCATTTAGAGCACTTTAAAATTTAGCTAGTATGCAGCGTGCTGCTATAAACATAGGTATGCATGGATCATCATAATAGGATGTCTTTAATTTTTCAGGAAGTTATCTAGAAGGGAAACAGTTGGGTCAAATGAAATTTCAATTTTCCTCTTTCAGTCTTCTTTTTCCAAGTTAGATGGTGAGGGTTAGACAAGAAAACTCGTATGCACACCTGCTACGGAGGGCTTGATAAATGTTAGTTCTGACCAACTCCAAAGACCAAGCAGCCGCTCTCCTCCTCCCCCTCCTCCTCTGCACGCCCCTCGGGGGAGGGTGGCTTCTACAGAATTTTCCTTTCAGGATCAAGAAACTCCACTTTTTGAGCTGGTGCCAAGAGTGCTCCTTGCAATCAACTTTGTCATAAAGAAGCCAGTCTTGGGTTTCAAATTCAGACACTGAGTGTTGTTGCCCTCCTTCAGAGAAGTGGAAGTTTTGAGTATAGCTGAAATCAAAGTCCATAGACACTCTTATCCATGTTTTTGAAATTGCAACCAAGTCTAAGGTAAGAATTACAAAAAGTGAGGCTACTGCAAAGTCCTGGGCTTACTTTTGCCCAAATGTGTATTTCTTCTGTGAAAGCCCAGCTTTCTATGTGCACGCTCATTATATGTTGTTTCCAGTTGACTTACTCTTTAGAAAAGTTGTAACCACAGGAAATGCATGCCCTGCAAGTGACTCAGGCATTACAATAGCACATATCCTAAACACGTAGCCAGGCCTCTGAGGAAAGGTGACTGGTGAACTCATCACTTATCTAAACTGAGTCACACTCAGTCAGTACTACTTGCCGCACTTGAAAACATCTGATCCTGTTAACATTTCATTAAATTTTCAAATAAAGGCATGGTGTTTTAAACTAGCTCATAGAAATTTTCCAGGCAAAGCATTTGGATTTTGATGAGATTTGATTTCATTGTTTTTTAGTTTTTTTATGGTTTGTGTGTGTGATATCAAGTCTAAAACAGCCCAGTCCTAAAGCATTTCTCATATTTTGATACTTTGTTCTAGAAGTCTTACATTTTATATTTAAACATGTCCTCTGTTTTGAGTTAATTTTTCTTAAAAGTGTTAGACTTAGGTCAAAGTTTATTCTTTTGCCAGTGTCTGTCCAATTGTTCCAGCATCACTTGGGAAAATTGTACTGTCTTCTTTGAATTGCTCTTATACCTTTATCAAACTTGAGTTGAACAATTTGGCATAGATCTGTCCCTGGCTACTTCTATTCTCTTTCTTTGCTCTCTTATTGATCTTTGTCAGTTCCTCTTCAATTACCACATTGTGTTGATTACTGTGTCACATAGTAACCCTTAATATTCTTAATTCTAATTTTCAGGATTGTTTTAGCTACTCTAGACCCTGTGACTTTCCATATAAATTTTAGAATAAGTTCATCAGTGTCTACCAAAATCCTTAGTAGAATTTGGATAGGAATTGCTTTATTTATTTATTTTAGTGCTGGGGAATGAAATCATGACCTTACACTTGCCAGGCAGGCACTGTGCTACTGAGTTATATCCCCAGCACTAGGAATTGCTTTATACTCATGCATCTGTTATGGAAAAATTGATATCATTTCTGTCTTAGTTACTTTTTTCTCAGTGCTGAGACAAAATATCCGATATTCAAATTAAGGAAGGAAAGGTTTATTTAGCTCACAGTTTGTGAAGGTTTCAGTCCATAATCAACTGGCTCCAAGGCAGAGTGGTATGGTATAGGAGCAACAGTTCAAGGTGGCAGAAGACAG
Organism: Hydrochoerus hydrochaeris; assembly: GCA_004027455.1. Classification (NCBI taxonomy): domain Eukaryota; kingdom Metazoa; phylum Chordata; class Mammalia; order Rodentia; family Hydrochaeridae; genus Hydrochoerus; species Hydrochoerus hydrochaeris. The sequence goes on along the minus strand of PVLA01004191.1, from coordinate 38,514 downwards.
CAAAAGCAGAAAAAGCAAAAGTAGGGAGGAGGGACAAACCTCTTCTCTCTTATATTGTAAGCAGCCTCCCCTCAGGGTGGATGTAGCATTCAAACCATTTCTGTACCCTTCTCTTGCACAGGCTGAGGATGTTTACAAAGAAAGGACCCTGGGTACCTGCTGAGTAGCTTAAACTTCTAAAATTCTCAAGTTGACACAATGTATCAACCATTACAATTTCTATTTTGAATCTTCCAATCAATTAATATAATATATAGCTCTATTTATTTAGATATCCTTTGATTTCTTTTGTCAGTATTTTATAACTCTTTGCACACAGGATATGTACATATTTTGTTATATTTAAAAGGGGTGATCAAAATATATGGTAAATTTTTAAAGTCTTAAAAAATTTACAATAAATTACACATTGCTATTAATCATCATTAAAACACTTCCTCTTGCTTCAAACACATTTATCCCCTTATTCTTGCTATTTTCTTAGGTAGCTCTGAAGCTACTCCTTGTCTTGAGGTGATGAAAAATACAATGAATGCTGCTACTAGGTACCATCCACCAGAAAGACAGCATGTAAAATCATTAGGGTAGGTTCTCATCTACCTTATTTGTTGAGTCTGGCACTTTGTGACTTCTGGTTCTTCCCCAAAGTCAAAACGATTGTGGAAGGTAAATGTTTGGAATTAATTCAGTCCATTGAAATAGCCATGACATCACAACCAAGTATACTCACAGGAGAGCATTCAGAACTGCTTTGTAAGTGATAAGCATGGTAGGTAAGTGTGTCTGAAGTAAGGGGGATATTAAGAAATGGGGATTAATGACAATATAACTTTTACTGTAATTTTTTTCAAAAAATTAAACTTTGATTTTAGGTTTCTATCATACCTCTACAACCACAGTTGATCCTCTGTACCTACAAGGTCAGCATCAGCAGATTCAATCAACTGCAGATAGGAAAATCAAACACGTACAAACTATTTCCCCTATCACTGCTCCCCAAACAATACAATTTAGCAACTATATATACCACAGTTACATTGTATTATTATGAATAATCTAAGGATGATTTAATACATCAAAATATACAGGAGGACATGCATAGGTCTATGCAAATACTGTGCCATTTTATATTAGGGACTTGAGCATCCGAGGACTTGGTCTCCTTGGAGGTCCTGGAGCTGATCCTTTATGTACACTGAGAGATGTTTGTATTTCGTTTTCTTTGAAGAGTTTGTAAATGGTACTGCATTTCTTATTTTGGTTTACACGTATTCATTGTTAACATAAGGAATGCAATTGGTATTTCTGTGTGGGTCTCGTGTTCTGCTATCTTAATGAACTTATTTATGTTATGGGAGTTTTCATATTATTTCCTTGGAATTTTCTATGTAGTCATGATATCTGCAAATAAGGACATTTTTATTACTTCTCCTTCAATATGTATGTGTTTTATTTCTAGTTCTTGCCTTATTGCACAGCTAAAACATCTAGTTGCATGTTTAATAAGAGCAGTGAAAACAAGCACTACTAAAAAATAAGGGAAAAGGCAGTCAATCTTTCATCATTCTTTACTGTATTAGTTGGAGGTTTTCACTGATGCTCTGTACCAAGTTGAAGAAGTTCCCTTTTATTCATAATATTCTGAGAAGCTTAGTTTTGTTTTAGTTTAATTATGAATGGCTGTTGAATTTTGTCACCTGTCTTTTCTGTATCAATTTACATAATGCTATGGTTTGTCTTCATTCATCGAACACTCCATGTGGTGTTTTTCATTAGCTGACAGCATTTTCGTTGTTTGGTGCTTATATAATGAGCCAGATTTTGGTACGTACTTCTAATTTGGTCATCGGATATAATTCATTTTATACTTTAGGAAAAGAAGGATTTCTTAAACCCTCCTAGGGTTCCTGGTTTAAAATAAACCTGAGAAACATAGATTAGAAGGAAAATATTTGTTGTTTAATGTAAATTTTTGTGTGATATGGCAGCCTTCGCAAATGATGGCCGAATGAAATGGACACCTCTGTATTTTAATGCCTAGGTTTAAAGAATAGTGGATTGGTATTGAGAAGTGTGATGGACAAAGGAAATATGATCTCAGCATAATAAACTGTGGGGAACTTAGCAAGGCCTATGTGTTTGTATTCTTTTCTGTGTCCCTGTGACTTCAGAAATAAGAATGTTTCCTTCTTGATATATGCTGAACATTTCTCAAATGTGGATCCTGTGACTGCTTTCAGAGGACGGTCAGAAGGTTTTTTCTAAATTTCATGACCTACTTCTGGAGAGAAGGGCAAGAAAATTAGTGATTCTTTCTTGTTTCTGAGTTTTTCACAAATTCCTTCAGTTTAAAATGTGCAGTAAGTCGAAATGTCTTATTTTGGGACAGTTTGTTCTCACCCCTATCGCTACATTGCTCTATTTGTGTTGCCAATACATTGTTATTATTTTTTAATAAAATCTGTAATGCATATTGACCTGGAGGAAGTGTTTTTGTTCTATTATGTCTGATTTTGGTATTAACAGTAGTACTTGCCTCAGAAATTGAGTTGAAATGTGTTCCCTTTTCTGTTTTCTGAAAGAATTTGTATAAAACTTTAGTTTATTCACTGGTAGAATTCTCCAGTAAAAACATATAGGCCAGAATATTTTACCCTGAGGGAAGTTTTTAATTGTAAATTCAATTCCTTTATGGTAGAAGACTAATTAGGAAGTCTATTTCCTCTTAGTTGAGTTTTGGTAGGTTGTGAATTTTGAAGAATTGGTCAAATGCGTGGGCGTAAATTTTTTAGTAATCTTTTACTTTCCTTTTAATTAGTATATATTCCATAGTGATATCCTTTGTTTTGCTCATGATATTACTTGTGCTATCTCTGTTTTTAATCTTCGTTAACCTTGCTAAAGCTTTATGTGTTTTATTGATTTTTTCCCTAAAGAATCTGTGCTCTGCTCTATTAATTTTTCTCTATTATTGTTCTGTTTTCAGTTTTATCAATTTCTGCTTTTATGTTTGTCATTTCCTCCTTTTTATTTGTTTGGGTTTATTTTGCTCTACTATTTTGCATTCATATCAGCAATGAATGTTAATCCTTATCCTTGTGGGCATTTGGTGTCATTAGTGTCTAAATTTTGGCTATTCTAATAGGTGCAAGTATGTGTATCTCACTGGTGTTTTAATTTGTAGTTACTTAAAGACATATGATGTAAGGTACTTCTCAGACACATATTTGTCATCTGTATATCTTCTTTGGTTAGATATCTCTTAATGTCTATGAGCTATTTTTAAATCCGGTTGTTGAGTTTAAATCATATTGTTGAGTTTTAAGTGTTTTTCTAATATTTTGGATAACCATTATCGGATATGTCTTTGTTACGTTCTCTGAGTCTGTGGCTTCTTATTTAATTCTATTAACAGTAATTACACATAGCAGAAATATTTTAAATTTAAAGAATGCATTCTTTCATGCTTTGTGTCATTGATGTCATATCTAAAAGGTCATCACTGTACACAAATGATGTGATTTTTCTCCTATGTTTTCTTCTCATAGTAGTTTAGTTTTGCATTTTGATGTTAGATCTACAGATAAGGTCCATGTCTATTATTATTATTATTGATAGTAGCAGCAGCAGTAGTATTCACGAGAATCTTCAGTTGTTCCAGCATCATTTATTGAAAGATTATGTTTTCTTTAATGTTTCACTTTGTTCCTTGGACCAAGATCAGTCGATTATATTGCTGTGGGTTTGCGTCTTGGCTATTTTGTCCTCCGGATCTCTACTCTTTAGCCACTACTGTACTATTTGGTAACTGTAACTGTAATACTGTATCATAAATGGTAATCCTTGAAGACTGTATGGGTCCGTCCACCTTTTTACTTTACTCTTCTCTGTCAATGTTATGTTGGCTATTCTAGGCCTTTTGCCTAGAACATGTGAAGCATTTGGGATTCCTGAGTGGACAGACCAAACCTCTACAGAAGGGGGCTATTACAGGAGTCTTTGCTCTGACTCAATAGTTTTCAAATGGAGTGCATATTAGACTCACTAGGGGAACATTTAAAAAATTCAAAATCCCAGACCATCTCAGATGAATTAAATCAAAATCTTCAGGGTTTGGGTGATGATTATTGGTATTTTTTAAGCTCTCCAAATGATGCATATGAGGAATTGGGAGCCACTTTTCTAGTGCCAGTATCAGCAATTGTAGTACCTGGTCAAATACAAATAAAAGTTTATATAGCTCTTCAAGGAGAATCAAAAAAGGAGGGCCAAGAAGATGGGGTCTAAAGAACTATCTCTAGCTTAAAAGAAGGCATAACTCTCAAGTTGTCAGAGCACTACTTTCCAAGCCCTCTTGGATGTTCTGATCAGAGATTTCTGGGGGCCTCAAAGTCTGACTTTGCTTTGGCAGATGTCTGACCCCTTTGTCAGATTACTTGTATTTTTAATTGTCTTCACCTCTCATACCTTCTCTCTGATGTTGAACACAGATTCTTGGAACTGTGGCAAACCATGTCATTATTACTTGGATATAAGTGGTTTTTAAAAAGTCAACATTATGCAAACAGAAGGTAATTATATTTTCTCCAGTTGCTTAAACAAAACTAAAACATAAAACATTTGCTTTCCACAGGCACTGGCTCTCATGATTGGCTGTATATTGGGATCAAATTGGGAGTTACAAAAAATTATTCATCTATTGGTTCCACCCCCAGAGACTTTCATTTGAGGTTCAGAATGAGTGATGAGTTTTAAAAGGGATCCCTACATGATTCTAATACTCAGCAAAGTTTGAGAGCAACTGGGTAGAGCAATGGGGTTTGTTGGCCCTGTGTTCCTCCGACTGGCAGTACTATCACCTGAAAACTTTCCAGAAGTATAAACCTTTGGGCTCTACTACAAGTCTAAGGCACCAGGAAGGGAGGATTAGTTTGCTGTCCATCAAACCTACTGGGTGATTCTAATGTGTGCTCAAGTTTGAACACCATTTGTTTGGGATTTAGTGGGTTAAATATGCTTCTGAGGACAGGACTCCTGATCCCAATCATCAATTTTCATTTCTTGGAGATGGTAACTAATTATTTGACTATATTTGGTGTTGAATACAATTGAAATTTTTCATACTACCTGAAATAAGTGTAGAAGTTCTAGCAGCCTTATAAAATGCTATCCTTGCTTTCATGTTTGCATGCACACATGTACTTCACACACACACACACACACACACACACACTGAATTAGGAAAGAGAGTAGCACTGAAAGTTAGAAAAACAAGGGAGGGAGCAGAAGAGATAATCAGCAAATAGAAAATTAAGATTGAAATAATAATCTCAGAGATAAATTAGAACTGACTTGAGAAAGTCACACTTACTAAAAGACACACTTAGTAGAAGACCAAGGAATAAACATCATGCGTGACTACAGACTGTAGGTAAATTGCCACATTTGTTACCAGGGCTGGTCAGTGTCTTCATATCGATGAGATTTATCTATTTCATTCATAGTCTTTTAGGGGTCAGCCCTTGGACTGAATAAAATGAAGAAATTGTGAGACTTATTTCCTGATTACCTACTCCCCAGTTATGATGTGATTTTCAAGCAAGTCTCTCACAGTACTTGCAGGCTCCCCAAGTTTTATCTAAGGAGGAAGCGGGGCGCTTCCCTTCCTATAGTCTGCTTAGAGAAGTCTCTCTCCTGAGTCTTCCAGCACCTCCCAGCCTTCCCAGAGCACCACCCCAGTGGGTCAGGAAGCAAGTTGCTAGGGAAGACAGCAGGCTTCTTCAACTCTCAGTCCTACTGCATCCAGAGAGATCCTGAATTTGGGATAAGGAATCCTAGTTTCTTCAGCAGTGGGGAGAGGTTTTGAAAGAGCTGCATGGGAGCATATTTATCTTTTAAAGCTTCCTGTTTTTCTCCTACCCCAATATAAAGGATGCTTTTTGCCCTTAAAACTTTGTAACTCTAAGCATTGAGACCTGTTTTGTGACATTTGCCTGAAACACATTAGACTTTGATGTAATTCTTATGAGCCATAGGCAGGGAACAGCTCCTCTGTAACTATTAATATCTGGCATGTTGTAGGCCTCTTCCAAGACAGTTTGCACAGAGAAGGTCATGTAGACAATGGGAACTTTTAGCTAGAATAAAATTTAGAGATTTCAGTTTGTAGATTAGAATGAGGCTCAAGGTTATCAGTTATTTGAAGATATATCCTTAACCACACCCTGTTTCAGAAATATCTAATACTGACATTTCTCCAAAAGTTACTATTCTTCAAGTTTGTTTTCAAAATTTGTGCTAAGTAGAGTCTTTTTATAAAGTTCAAAACCAGGACCACCAACAGGCCAGTGCATATTTGGGTGGTACACTTTGCCTTCCCGATAATGATGGGATGTTACCTGCCAGCTAACGGGACTCCAGAATGTAAGTGCTGCAAGCCCCTGTGCGACAGTGTGATGAAGGTGTTTGTTGTGACTGTTTAGAGGCTCTGTTAGCTGTGTGAAATATGTCTGTTGAACTGCCGATGCCAGGGTAGTAGCAGCAGACTGGACATCAGTGAATTTCCCCTTGGAAGAGGATGTGTTCTCTGACTCTTGGCATATAATCCTCATGATTGTAATCTCCAAATCCTTTCCTCCCATCTTAGAGGAATACTTTTGGAACCCCTTTTATCATCAGTGGGAGGGGGTTGGGTGAAAGTTGTGTCTGTACGTGTTTTCTGTGCTAATCTGAGAGCTGGACTCAACCCCAGGACTTGGGTCACTTACACACAGAGATCTCATTGTGAGGGGGGAGGAAAATGGCAGCTCCTCAGCTGCACTTTGAAATTCTGTATTAACAAAAAAACACCAAGTATTCATAAGCCTCTTATTTAATGAATGAATCCCTTTGTATTTACATCCTTCACAATTCAGGGAACAAATAAGGTTTAGTTGCTAGAAAGTGAAAACTTCAAGCTCACCAGAATGGGGGAAATAGTAGGCAATTTAGATGAACAGTGGCAATGGCTCCATCCCAATTCCTTAGTACCTGCTCCTAAGGGCATGCCAATCAATGCTTTAGTTTTCAGTGTCTGCACTTCCAATTTACAGCATCATCCAACAAGGAGCAACAAGATGCAGACCCACATAAATCAGGAAACAAAGGAGCAGGACAACTAGTGATGTTTAGTAATTGTCAGTTGCCAATGAGTGTCCTGACTGCTCTTCGCCATGCGTCGTTCTCTTGCCTCCCTCTTCTTTTATCCGAGCTGGGTATTTACCTCTCAAGAATGAGCAAGTCATCGAGGAAGCATTTTAAACAGCCAGCATTATCAGAATAGAGCCAATCAAAAATGTTGAGTTGACGTGATTTCAAAGTGGAAATGGAATAAATTCTTTCTTGGGTTCTTCTCTCGTAAGAGTGGTCTCAAGAAACTCTTCCGTATTAATTAGTAGGCTGTGAATTCGGTTCTATGCAATTATCATGGGCCAGTTTTTGGAGTATGAAAGAGCTAACTTATCACGTTTTTGAATTACTCATCTAGAAGTCTGAATATTTTTGTATTTCCATTTTTCTTGAGTAGCACTTAATTTAAGCTTAGCCCCATTTCTTTCAATAAACCATTGTCGCCTCTCATAAGCAGCACAGCTTCTCCCTCTAACTCATCTCCCCGTGAAATTGGTTTAATGAAGCAGAAAGGTATGAAGCATTAGCAACAGTGGAATCCATGTGGTAGCACTTCATTTTTCAGAGGCACTCACATTTGCACCCTAATTTATAAAATCAGCACACAAATGATTTTTATCACGGCCATTACATCAGTATAAATTACTGCCTTTTCTATAACACGGCAGTTAGTCAAACTGTTGAAATGATATCTATTAGTCAAAAGATGAGGGGGAAGTGGAAAAGAGTTAGTGAAAATGAGGGCTGATGGTTGTCTTACAGAAACACTAATATTAATTTACCATAATGAACACCGATGGGGTATTTTGCAAATGTACAGATGAAAATTAAATGCACAAAGTGAAGCAAATAGGTCAATTTGTCCGCAACAAAGAAGGGGACCTTCAATAAACAAACGGTGCTATGTAGAGACAGGCAGCGCTGCAATTAGTCAGGCGCTCCTCCTGTCCAGCGGGCAGGCCCAGCCACCCTGGGCAGGAACCTTTGTTGTTCTCGCCCTCGTGGGTGTCTTCATTTATCTCATTGTAGGAACTGTCAACCTGGTTTTGTGCCCCTCAGCCTCAGTGTGTAAAATCCATCCTGCCCGAGCACCCTTGGCGATTACTACCCACTGGCATTCCGTCTTTTCAGCACTGCCACCTAAGTTGCTTGTGAGAACCCAGTTTGCTCCTCTTGCAAGTCAGGCAAACCTCAGCCATCCCACCTCGCTCCTGTAGGCCATGTGGTCGTGTGGGTGTGATGAGTTGATGGGACTCCGTGCTCTCGCTGTGAGCAGCAGTTCATTATGCGATGGATTCATGTGCAGTTTCTTCTGAAGAGAAAGAATGGGTGGGTAGGTCCAGAAGTTTAACCGGAAGAGAATAAATTGCTCATATATTTCAGAAGTGAAATTAAAAAAAAAAGTAATTTATGTACAAATTGGAATTGAGACACATGGCAATGCAATCTAATAGAGCCTAGTATTTTTGGCTGGAAGAGCCTAGTGTTTTCAAGGAGGCAACTCTTCAGCAGTTGTGAAATAGATTTACATAAAATTGGGGACCCTTGCCAAAGTTGGAGTTATTTGGTTGTGTTCAACGTGGTCAGTTGTTGACTAATGCACTAATTTAGTATTAGACAAGTCATAATTACTGATATATGCTATAAAAAGTTCTGTAATAGAATCTGAAATCTTTTCCCTTTGGTTGTAAATTAACAAATGTGTGAGATTTTAAACCCACACAGACACACACACACATGCGCGTGCACACACACACACACACGTCTGCTGCTTATCTTACTACCTGTCTTTATCTGAAAAAGAGAAAGGGTCTTTTCTTTTTATCATAGTCCTATAAATGTACCTCAAAACCTAATTTCTTAAGCAGCCTTTCTCAGTTCTAAACCATGGGAAATATCACGTTCTGCCAGTTTAGGCTAGGGGCTAGGAAATGGATTCTGTATAAAAAGATCGGGTAGTTAATATTTTTGGTGTTTATTGTATATCATGATGTCTCATTCAACCCAGTCATTGTTACACAAAAAGTCATAGACAATAAATAAACACCTGTGTGGGGCTGTGCTGTTATAAAACAATACTTAGAAAAGTAAACAGCGTCATTAGACCACAGTATATGGAAATGATCAGAAAATAGACAAAAATTAAAGATGGGTCAGCAGAGTGTGATCATGAAGCAGTATCAAGGTATACTTCCAAGATGGTTCCCTTTATTTAGTTACCCTTCTCTCTGCACAGGAAGCATGGGTCCTAGTTGACATTTGAACTTTGAGACTGTTGGACATGCATCTATGCACCTAGCTTTCTTCCTTTAGTCTTCATGTTTTCTCTCATATCATGTTTTTCTGGAATTGAGAATTGTTTTTATATTTACTAATCATTAATTCACTTGTTTATTTTGCAGTGCTGGAGATCCAGCTAGGGTATCACACATGTGAGGAAAGCATGCTACCAACCAGCCCCTTTTTATATGTTTTTTTGAGACAGGGTCTGTCTAAACTGTCCAGGCTGCTCTCAGACTAGCAATCATCACACCTCAGCCTCCTGAAGGATTGTATGTATGCCACTGTGCCCAGATTGACATTCAATTATACTGTCCATTGCTTTTGGTCTTTATGTACTCTTTTTGACTGGTTATTCAGGCCTGACTCTTGGGTCCCAGTTATCACCCATGTTGTACTCAGTGTGTGCAAGAGAAAGGTTTAATGCATGACACAGAAATTTACAAGGTTAGCTGACAATATCAACCCACAGAATCAAATGTAGAAGAGTGCAAGAGCTCTGTCCATGCACTGGAGATCCCAATAATGTAGCCGAAGGCCTGGAGCTCACAGCAGTGTCCCATACCAGTCTGTATCAGGAAGCTGAGGAATCTGCAATGGAACATTGAAGGGTCTGCACGGAAAAGCCCAAGGGCCAGTGCTGGAGGCTAGAGAGTCTGCACCAGCAGGCCAAAAGGCAAGTTTTGGAAGCTGAAGAATCTACCCCAAGAACCAGGAGATGATACTCAAGGCAAAGGCAAAAACCAGGACTCCTTCAAGAGAACAGGAGCCATCTTTGGTGATGGTGAGGACCAGAGCTAAGCGAAAGCCCCTTGGAGCAAAATCAGCTGCAGCGAAGCTCTTCTAAGGAAAATCAGCTGAAATCCTCTCCTGTTCTCCTTTTATACCATTCCAACAACAAGAAGACCCCTTAAGTGGGTCTTCCATGCCCAGGACCATACTGACTCAATCCAGCTGGGTGTTCTCACTCAAGCTGATGATTACTCGTGTAGCCACCACAACTCTCCACCTGGCTACTCCCCATTGCCCATAGCCCAGATTTCCCTGGCCCCATAGTGGGCTATTCTGCTCAGTTCTCTCCTAGATTCAAATCCATTCAAACCCCTAGGTTTTCTTTCTTTCACCTGTTGCTTTAACTTAGCACTGTTCTCAAACCTGAAGAGTTTACAAAAGTGAGACTAATATCACAAAGTATGCTTCATAGGTCTGCAGGTTCCACAGACCCCTTGGTGGCAGTCAAAGAAGTGGCACATGTGCATTTGTTCTCTCTTTCCACCTAGGTACCTGCACATAATACATATGTATTGAACACTATTTGGCCATTCTGATTATTATTTTATGTATATTAGCTCATTTTATTCTTACAAGTATCCTGTTAAGGCATGTGGTTGCAGTCAGGGTCACAGGGAAAACAATTAGAATCAGGACACAGAATTTGTAATTTTATTTTAGGATGGTCATCCAGAGTTAAATAGAAGAAAGTGCAGAAAGTGCAGAAAGTGCACAACACTAAAGAATCAGAATATTCAGTCAAGGGCCTGGATCCCAGAGCAATGTCCTGCATGAGTCCAGCTGAAGACCTAGAGCCCATGACAATGCCTCCCATGAGTCCAGCTGGAGGTCTAGAGCACATGAGAGGGACACATGCCAGTCTGTTTTATGGATCTGCACTGGGAAGGCCCAAAGGTCAGCGGTGGAAGCTAGGAAGTCTATGCCAGCGGGGTGAAGGAGCTGTGCCAGTAGGTTGAGGGCTCTACACTGGAGCCAATATGCACAATCAAAATAAGGACCAGGGCTGCCCTGAAAAGTACCATAGCCATCCTGAGAGACAATAAGGTCCCAAGCTCCTCTGACGATGAGAACAGTCAAGTACATGCCAGGAAGCCAGTATGACAAGCTTCTCCTGGAAATTAAACAGCACACATCTTCCCCTCTGGAGCCAGGAAGTGATGCTCAATGTAAGAACCAGAGCTCCCTCAAAGTGAACCACAGCCCCTCTCACCAACAAGGTCCCAAGCTCCTCTGATGATAATGGCCAAATTCATATTGGGGAAGCTAATCATTACAAGCTCCTCCAGGAACCAACAGCTCCTTCAGAACCAACAGCTCAAAACAGCAACACTTAGGAGAACCCACAATGCCCTACTCTTCTGCTTCATGTCTCTATGCTGGCAACTTTCCTCAGATGGACCATCTACACTCAGCACCATGCCGATTTAATTCAGCTGGTGTTAGTTTGACCACCAGGTTTTAAACCATAACACATGTGTTATATTTTTCTTTTTCCTTTTAATCAGCATGTTCCCCTTCTTACATGTAAGAAAATGAAGGCTCAGAGTAACTTAATTATCCTTCCCAAGATTTTCCAGACAGAAAATATCTAAGCCCAAATTTACACACAGGTCAATCTGAACTGGAGCTGTGCTCTCATCATCACACTGGTGCAGAGGTTGCTCACTCTGCTATAGTACTTACCCAAGAAATTCCAAGTAACATAGAATTTGCTGCTTGAGGTTCAGACCATTTTCTTGTCCTCCTCTGCTGTCTATAGGTTGGTGCATCACTCTGTGTGCTGATACTCTAAAGTCTACAGGCCTTGGAGAAGCATGTCATATTCTTGGTCCAAGCCCCTACATTAGAATGATAACTTCATGCAGACAGCCCGAAGTACTGTAGAAGTCAGTTTTCCCATTACTGGGACACAATACTCAACACGTACAAATTATAGGGAGAGAGGTTTAATTTGGCTCATGGCTTCAGGGATTCAAAACAGAATAGTGTTTTTTTTAATCCCTTGGGTATTTCTAAAGCCACTCAGGTTGACATAACTAAGGTTAACTGTCAGAACTATGGTCATACAAACCTGATTCACTATCTAGCTCTGAACTTTCTTGAGTGTGTAATACTGGAAATGCTACTTACTCTCTCCATGGGACTGGCTATTCATTTTTAAAAGAAGAGACAATGTGAGGACTTACCTCACAGGGTTATTATGAGAAAGGAAATAAATAATAAACTGGAAGTCATTGGACCAGAGTCTAGCACAGAATGTTTGCTGTACAATTTTTGACTGTTATCAGTGTCCCATTTCCCCATCTGCCTCGATGGTCACTGACCACCCCCCTTACGATTTCAACTATGGTGATTTATCATCCCATTTGGCATTTGAGGGACAACCTGGCCTTTATACTCTGGCTGATCTTTTTAATTCATCCATCATTCACTCAACCTTGTTATAGTTTAACGACAACTTTATTGAGGTATATCTGCATAGGATACAATTGACCTATTGAAAGTGTACAATTCAGTAGTTTGCTTGGGTAGCCATAACAAAATACAAATTACTGGATGGCTTAAAAAACAGAAAATTATTGTCTCATAGTTTTGGGGACCTAAAAGTCCAATATCTAAGTGCCAACTGATTCTGTTTCTGAGAAGTGCTTTCTTCCTTGCATGTAGTTGGTCATCTTTTCACTGAGTCCTCATAGAAAACAAATGTTCTCTCTGCTCTGTGATGTGTTTTCCTATAAGGAAACCAATCCTATCAGATCAGGACTTCATCTTTATCTATCTTATTTAATATTAATTACTTCCTATAGGCCTCAACTCCACATAGTATCACAATGAAGGTTTGAGTTTCAACATGAATTTGTGGAGAACACAAATTCTGCCCATAGCAGTGATGAAAACATCACTAAAATGAACTTTAAAACATTTTTATCAACACCAAAAAAAATGTCCTTTACCAGTCACTTCTTATTAGCCCAAACCCTTCAAGCCCCAAGCAACCACTAATCTATTTTCCTTCCTTAGATTGATCTATTCTGGACATTTCGTAGGAGTAGAATCTTGTGTAGTCTTTTATGATAGTCTTCTTTTACTTAGCATAATATTTTCAAACTCTTTCCACCATTCTGCTAGCAAAGCAAATTGGATGAGTACCAAATCAAATTCAATGTTTAGGTTCACTGTTGTCCTTATGGGAAAATTTGATTCAGTTGTCATTTTGTTTTGTGACCAGAATTGTGGAAAGAATGAAGTTTGTGAACTAAGGCACCACTATATATGCAACACACACACATGTGACAAATGACTTCTAGTCAGTGTGCATAAACAACTCTCAAAACTCAACACCAAAAATACAAACAATTCAGTTCCACACTAGGAGCTTTTTCTGTGAGAAGGATGTATAGGTAAGAGAAAACAGGTGAAAAGATGTTCAACATCACTAGTTGTTATGGGCTGAATGTCATCCCCACAGATTCATCTGTTGAAATTCTTACCTTAAATGTGATCTGTGGAGTTTAGGCCTTTCAGAGGTAATTAGTTCAAGAGTTCATGAGTGGAATCAGTGCTCTTATAAGGAGAGACACAAGAGCATGCTTTGTTTCACTTTGCTTTCTGCCATGTGTGAATATGAAAAGGCAGACTATCTGCAAACCAGAAATTGGACCTTCATTAGATACTAGAACTACTGGCACCTTGATCATGGGCTTCCAGCTGCTGTGCAAACTGTGAGGAATAAATGTTGCTTAAGCTACCTAGTCACTGGTGAGTTGTTATAGCAGCCTGAACTTAAGACAGTAACCATTAGAAAAATTCCAATTACAATCACAGTGCAGTGTCACTGCACACCTGTTAGAATAACTAAAACAAAAAATGCAAAATGCAGGGGAGGATGCAAAAAAATCTGTCTTCCTGACACATTGATGCTAGAAATCTAAAATGCTATCGAATCTAAGAGTTTCATAGATGCTTACAAAACTAAACCATATGACTCACAACTGCATTCCTGAAGATTTATCCAAGAGTAATGAAAACATACATCAGTGAAAAGATCTGCACAGCAAAGTTCATAAATGTTTTATTCATAACAGCAAAAAGTTTAGAAAAGTCCTGATATCTATCAATGGCTTAATAATTAAAACAACCTTCATATCACAGTGTACTACTCAGTTCTAAAGAAACAATTAACTATTGCTATAGGGGACAATCTGGATGAATATTCAAGGATTTACAGTCTTATATTTTAAAAAGTTTTTCCCAAAAGGTTACATAATGAATTGTTCCATTTGTATAACATTTTTTTGGACTAGGAATCGAACTCCCAACCTTGTGCTTGCCAGGCAGATGCTATGCCACTGAGCTATGTCTCTGACTGTATAACATTCTTGATATGGTAAAACTGATGAAATTTTAGAAGTGAGTTGATTAGTGGAAAGATGCACAGGGGAAAAATAGCAGAAACTGTCACAGAACAAGCCCAACTTTCTAGACAAAGACTTTAAATCAAGCTGCCTTAATAGGTGTCAGTAATTTTAAGAAAGCTATGGAAATTTAACTAAAGGAAACCAAGAAAACAATGTTTACCAAATATATCAACAAAGAGATAGAACTTATAAAAAGAGCCAGGCATTGTACATACTCTGTGAGCTTTAGGCAAGGATGGAAAGCTTGAACCCAACTTGGGCAATTTAGTGACTTAGAGAGATCCTCTCTCAAAATAAAAAAGGTTAAAAAAAGAGGTAGAAATGTAGCCCAGAATGAAGGTCCTATGTTCAATCAGCAGTATAATAAAAATAAAGGAATTATAAAAAATGAATGATTTAGAAATTCTATAGCTTAAAAGTATAATAATTGAAGTTAAACATTTATGAGAGGGATTCCACAGCAGATTTGGTCAGGCAGCAACTATAATCATCTCATGTGAAAATATGTCCATTGAGATTATCCAGTCCGAGGAGCAGAAGTAAAAAAGAACAAACTAAAATTAATAGACTAACTTGTTGTTGTATTGTTATAGTATTCTCTTATAATCCTTTCATTTTTGTAACATCAGTAGTGTCTTAGTTATTTTTCTCTCATTGCTGAGAGAAAATACTCAATGGCCCAAATTACAGAAGGAAAGGTTTATTTAGCTCATAGTTTGTGGAGGTTTCAGTCCATAATCAACTGGTTCCAAGGCAGGGTGGCGTGGCACACAGGGAATTGTTCAAGCTAACAGAAGACAGCAAAAGCAACAAGAGCAAAAGGAGGGGGGAGAGAGAGAGAGAGAGAGCGAGCCTCTTTCCTCCCTTATATTGTGTGCACAGGACAGGTGTAGTGCTCACACCTATGATCCCAGCATTGGACCATGAATCAATCACAAATTCTAGAAAACCATCTCCAAAAAGCACCTACACGACTATATGAGGCTTTGGGGGGACATACAGACACAAACCATAACATGTAGTAGTAATTCCACTTCTATTTATCATTTTATTAAATTGAAACTTCTCTCATTATGTCCTGGTCAGTCTAGTGAGAAAAATTCAAGGAAGAATTAATATCAATCCTTAAACTCTTGCAATAGATAGAAGAAAAACACCCAATGGACTCATTTTGTGAGACCAGAATCATCCTGATATCCAAGACACCATAAAGAGGAAAAAGTACAGACCAATATCCCTGATAAACATGTGCATAAATCTGTAATAAAATACCAGCACACCATATGCAAGAATACATTTAAAAGGCTAACACACCAATATCAAGTAAGATTTACCCCATGGATTCAAGGATGCTTCAACCTGTGTAAATCAATCAACATGATCCATCATATTAACAAAATGAAATGAAAAAAATGTAACAATTATCTCTACTATTTTTCTATTTATATTATTTTTACTTTGTTCAACCCATTTGTTTATTGTTGCATTAATTTCAGTTTTTATATTTTCCTGTTGTTTATTTTTTACTTTCCATTGTGATATGAAGAATCATGGTGTGATTTAACTTTTTTAATTTATTGAAACATATTGTGTGACCATGTGTGTTGTTTTTCTTTTAAGACAAAAGAGGTTAGTGTATGAATTGCTTTTTCTAAACTGAAACCTTAGTGTTCAGGCTTAATTGCGGTGTTGTCACTTTGCTGTAAGTAAGTGGGTTTTGGGTTGCAGTTTGGGCACTCATCTCTTAATGCTCACCTTTACTGCTATGTACTGTATATCTCTTAGGTTTAATTGGCTTACAGCGTTTTTCAAGTCCTCTGTGTCCTTATTGATCTTCAGTCTATTTGTTATTAGGTAACTTGGCAATTTAAACCTCCAAGTAAAATATGAAGCATTCTATCACTCCCTTTAATTCCATCAATTTTTCCTTCCTTTCAATACTAAGCAAAATTCTCCTCTTTTACAGCCCTTTTCACCCTTTTTGTTGTTAATCCCACAAATTATAGCTGTATGTTTTGTGCTCAGCAAAGACTTAGAATCATTCTGTTATATGTTCACCTTTTAAATCATATAGAATAAAAGAAGAAAATGCAAAACCAAAAATGCAGTATTTATCTATTTTCCATGTATTTATGTAGCTACCTTTAATATTTTTCTTTATTTCTTTCTTTGACTTTGACTTTTTGCCCAACACCTTAACTTAGAAACTGACTACAAAGCCATAGTGATCCAAAAACTTATTACTTGTATTGGTCACCTTTCTATTGCTGTGACCAAACAGCTGACATACACAACTTTAAGAAGAGGTTTATTTTGGCTCATGGTTTCAGAGCTTTGAGTCCATGGCTGGCTGGCTCCAAGGCAGAAACCTTATGGTAGAAAGAGTGACAGAGGAAATCCTATTTATCTCATGGGAGCTAGGATGCAGAATGATAAAATGAAGAGCCAGAGAAAAGATATACCCTTTAAAGGCATGCCTTAAGGACCTACTTCCTCCAAATAGGCCCCACTTCCTAATAGCCCATTTAGCTATGAGCTCATCCATCGATTAATTACTAATTAACATACCTTCAATATATGACATATTCATATATAAATAGACATATAAATCAATGAAATAAAGTTGAGAGTCCAGAAATAAACACATAAAAATATTGTTAGCTTTTTTTTCACCAAAAGGGGGAAATAATAGTCTTCTCAATAAATGATGCCTGGTCTACTGATCTCCAGGTGCAAAAGATTGAAATCGGATCCCTAGTTCACACCATACACAAAAATTAATGCCAAAAAGAGCAAAGACATAAATGCAAAAAATAACAATATAAAAATCCCACAAGAAAACCTAGGAATAATTCTCTAAAACCTTACATTTTGTAATAGATTCTTAGATATGAAACCAAAATATAAATAATACAAGCAAAAGAAGCTCGAGGTCATCAAAATCCAAAATTTCGGCTTCAGAAGACATTATCAAGATAGTAGAAAGCTAACCATTATGGTTTGAATCTGAAACATCCCCCCAAAATTTCATGTGCTTGGAGAGATGATTGGATTGTGGGGTTGGTACAGCTGACTTACCATTAGAGGATGTGGCCTGGTTGGAGGTGGATTACTAGAGGGCGAACTTGGAAGAGTGTATCTCCCTCCCCTGCTCCTCCCTTCTCTCTCTGCTCCCTGGATGCCATGACAGGAGCAGATTTCCTCCTCCAGACCCTTCCACTTTGCACTTCATGCATTGGAGCCAACTGATTATGGACTGAAACCTTTCAAAACTGCAAGCCATTATAATCCTTTTATTCTTAAATCATTGGACCTAGGAATTGTGATACCTATGTACAGTATTTCCAACAAGCTGGTGTGGGAATATAAAATGGTATAATCCTTTAGGAAAATAGTTTGATGGTTCTTTTAAAATGATAAGCATAGAATTACCATGTAACCATATGACATATAATTCTAAATTATATTCCTGCTATGGTTTGGAGGCAGTTTGTCCTGCAGGATTCAAGTGTTAGAGGCTTGGTCCTTTATACAGAAATATGAAAGGTGGTGAAACCGTTAAGAGATGGAGCCTGAAAGATAACCTTGAGGCATTTGTAGGTAATTGGATGCAACTTGAAAGCGTAATTTTAGGTGAAATAAGTCAAGCACACATGCTCAAATATCACATGGTTCCTCTTATATGAGAAACACAAATAAAGAACATAAATAGAAGACAGATAAATAGGTAGAAATTCAAATATTTCCCCGAATTACAAATTGCATTGCTTTAAAAATATTTCAATATATATGCTAATTGGTATCATTTATACTACTAGTTTATCATTGAAAAGAAAGATTATTGTTAGTATTGGTTTCATTTTTAAAGAAATTTTTGGTTTATGTTTTGTACTCTTAGTAACTAATTTGCAGATAACAATATGCAGTGTAATAAATATTGTTATTGTCTTATTTAATTATGAAATTTTGTTTATTTTCTTACAAAATAAAAGAAAATAAAAAGAGATGGCCCTAGTGGGAGCTCCATAAATCACTGGGGAGCCTTTACTCAGAAAGGATTAAGGCTTCTCTCATAAGACTCTGGGTTAGCGGTCATGACAGTGAGTTGGTATAAAAGCATGAGGCTGGTACCAAATTTATCTCTGGCCTCCTATCCGGCAGTTTGTTCTACTACACATTCATCCACTATTATAACACCATCTGCCGTGAGACCTACATCAGAACAAAACCAGTTTTGGTGCCATGCCTTTGAACCTCCAGAATTATGAGCTAAACAAATCTCTTTTCTTTATAAGATTACCTAGTCTTGGGTATTTCATTATCAAATGAAACATAAACCCAATAGAATTTAAAACAATTATTCAAGCAAATATCTGCACACAAATGTTCCTAGCAGGATTTTTCACACTTACCTGAAAGTATAAACAATCTTAAATGTCTGTCAGCTGATGAATAAACAAAACTTGATCTGTCAATGAAATAGAATACTATTGAGCCACAAAAAGGAATGGTATATGATACATATTACAATGTATGCATGAACCTTAGTATACATTATACTAAGTGAAAGATAACAGACAGAAAATTTTGTATATTGTATGACTTGATTTATATGAAACATCTAGAAGAGACAATACATATAGAGAAAAAGCAATGCTTAATTTTTTTTATGTGAATTTTATATCAATTTAAAAAGTGATCATTCTAGTTGCCAGAAAAAGAATGGATTTGAAAATCATGTGAATGGGACCAGGGACATGGCTCAGCAGTACAAGCATTTGCCTGGCAAGTGCAAGATACTGAGTTAGATTCTTAGTACAAAAAAAAAATAAAATAAAGAAAGCAAAGAAAAGAAAATAGCATGAATGGAAATGAGTGCAGTTGGAAGATAAGAAACAATGGTGACCTGAATTAAGGTGATAGCAGTGGGGATGGTGAGAGGCAGATAAGTGTGTTACCCAGGGACCTATATGTGTAGGACTTGGTGCTCAGTGAAATGAGGAGTTGGTCACCCATTGTGACAATGTCTGCTGACTTCTGAGCCTGGGCACCTTGGGTACCCAGCAACATCATTGGGATTAAAACCCATTTTGCAGCTACAAAGCTGGAGAGGTCATTCACTTGTCCACTGTGACACAGTGAGCCAGTAGAGAAATGTGCCCCCTACCGTTCTGGGGCTCTCCTGACTTCAGTTCACAAGGAGGACTTGCAAATAGTTCAGCAAATATGAGTACTGACTTATCGAAAGATTGCCTGAATATTTCAAACAACTGCATAACTGGCATCTTATTTGCATTTGTTTTAGCACTTGTGTTTGAGATTATAAAGTTTTAGCCATGATTATTACATCCTGATGGAACCATATCTCTCCACTCTGAGACTCCTGTTCCCCTGGTATCTGCTACCATTCTTTATAATTCTGTTTCTCACTGACAACCCTGAAAGTTCCTTCTCTTCTTGACGCCCCAGTACAACCTATTGAATATACCACAGTCCTTCCTCTTCTCTTTGAAGCAACTCACGAATTAAGGACTGAGTTTCTTGAGTCTCTGGTACTGGAATAGGGATGAGCTATTCAGTGCACCCTCCAGTGTAAGGGTAAATAGAAGAGGGGGCTGGGCAGAAAGAAGGAAACAAAGCACAGGACCTATCATAAGGGACTTAAGTCCCAGGTAGCAGGAGGGGGTGGGGGTAGGAGCACAGCAAAACCTCAGCTGCTGGAGAGGAAGAGCCAGGACCTTTTGTCTCATAATGTATGGAAGAGTGTGTGCATGTATGTGATGATGATGATTAAATGGTACATGGTATCAGCGAAAATTGTCAGCACTGATGCTGATTAGGGATGCTGAAGAACTAATAGTAAGGAAGGAAACTAGAAAAATTGGTCCGAGTGTGGAAAAGTAATGCTAATCACAATCATTTATGCGAACTGCTTACCACTTATGACTAATTACCACCCAACACAATAACCATTAGGTATATCATTAAATATGTGTCAGATTAACTTTGTTGTCAGTTTTATTTGTGATTAGAACAGTAAACTCTGCATGTATGCTTGGGCTTAATCGTTTGTTGCTCATGCAAGCACGGCTGTCAGCTCACAATTTGAAAAAAATTATAAAACGTTATGTTAGGGCTGGAGTGCGGCAGGCTTTGAATTCCAGGCTAAGCAGTTCATAGTTAATTTCGAAGGCAATGGGGAGCCCTTACAAAATAACCAACAGGGGAGTTATATGATCAGTGCTGTACATTAGGAATCACAGATTGGCAGAGCTAAAAGATTCCTTAGAGATTACTCACTCAGTGGTCACTAGCCAGGAGGTTCTGGCAGCCACACTGGGGGTTCCACAGAGGGTGTGAAGCTTTCAGAAAGCCTAAGGGGAAAACACACATTTCTTCATAAAAAGGCTCAACAGATCAACTACAATGTCAATATTATTTGCTTTGGGCTAGAATTGATCAAATCAGGTCAGTGATCAGAAGAACTGATTGGTAGTTATGAAAGTCTGATGAATGTTTTAATGGGAAAATAAATGAATTGTTCCTTGGAAAATGAAAATTTAACATTAGAAATGTTTTTCTAACCAAAAGACTCACAGATTTAAAGGGGGAATAAAAGAGATCCTGGGCGGTAAAAATGTCAGGAACCACTCTTGTAATTTCACAAATCCTTTCATTTATAGATAGGGAAACTGATAGATAGAGGTAGGTGGAACTCACCTTATAGAAAGGTGGGTAGATGGTTTGGAAAAAGCAAATGGAAAGTAGGTGAAACTGAAGAGCAGGAAAGCAGTTCAGCAACAAATAAAGGTTCTTAGATGAATGTGGTACAAAATGATCTGCTTATGGAAAACAGCACATAATAGAGATTGAAAAGACAGGGTCACTGGCTGGGTATGGACAGAAAAGAAAAAGAGATCAAGAACCACTCCCAAATCCCAGCATGGCTAACAAGATCATTGGTGGTATCATTGGTGGTATCAGAAACATAAAAAGCTACAGGAATAATTGGTCTGGATGGAAAGGGGAATATTGAGTCAGGTTTTAGACATATTAATCTTAAGTAGTTATGCTCTATGTTCAAAAAAGGATGACACTAGAAATAGAAAAGCTTGGCTTTTTGGCATTGCTGGCAATTGAACCCAGGGATTACTAAGGTACATCCCCAAGCCTTACATTTTACTTCGAGGCAAGGCCTTGCTAAATGTCCCAAGTTGTCCATGAAGTTACAAACTTCCTGCCTCAGCTGGTGAAATAGCTGGGATGACAGGTGTGCACCCCTATGCCTGGCAGGAGTGACTTTTTTTAAAAGCTACTTTATTCAGGTTTCATTGACATAAAAAAGAGCTGTACATATTTAATACACTTATAATGTGATGAGTTGAACCATAGGTATATACTCATAAAACCTGTGCCATAAATTTATCCATTATATCCAAAAGTCTCTTCGTGTTCTATTAATTTATTAATATATTTTTAAATAAATGCTTGGCTTTAAGTCCTGCCTTCTTTACATGGCTGACTTTTGATAAGGAATTTTTCCTTTTCTGATCAGTTTGCATACCTGTAGATGTTTTTTAAATTTTTATTTAGAGAAAAAAAGCAAAACAGAAAAAAGGGTAGAAATAATACAGAATTTCAAAGAAAAAAACAGTAAGAAATCCCTAGTTGATAAAGTACATATAGTTATCTTTTTTTTTTTTTTGTACCAGGGATTGAACTCATGACCTCGTGCTTGCCAGGCAGATGCTTATGACACTGAGCTAAATCCTCAGCCCCTACATATTGTTATCTTTTTTTAAAATTTTTTATTTAAAGGGATAAAACAGAAAAAGGAGAGAAATATTACAGAATTTCAAAAAAAAACATAAACAGTAAGAAATCACTAGCTGATAAATTACATATTGCTCTTTTAGAAATAGTTGTTCAAGTTACAAAATGGACACTCAAGCAGTGAGACTGCAAACAGATCTGTTCAACAATCAAACAAGAACTAAGAAATATGGGTAACAATCCTGCAAACATAAATATACATGTAGTTATATCTTTTATAGCACTTCCATTTTCTCTTTTTTACAATAGCAAATATACTTTTTTATTTAAAGAGAAAAAATAGGAAAAAGGTAGAAATCTTATAGAATTTCAAGAAAAGAAGATAAACAGTAAGAAATCACTAGTTGATACTTTACATATTGTTCTTTTAGAAATAGCTAGTCAAGTTACAGAATCAAAGCACTCAAAGTAGACACTCAAGCAGTGAGAGTGCAAACAGATCTGTTCAAGAATCTAACAAGAACCTAGAAATATGGTCATCAATCCCACACATCTAAACATACATGCAGCTATATCTTTTATAGCGCTTCCTACTTACTCTCTTTTTACAATAGCAATCATACATTTTTAAAATTTTATTTAAAGAGAAGAAAAAAAGCAGAAAAAAGGGTAGCAACAATACAGAATTCTAAAAGAAATAAAGAAAAAGGAGAATGAGAAAAAGTCCAACTAAGAAATCAGTAATTTATAAATTATGTACTGTCATCCTGGATGTAGTTGTTCAAGTTACAAAGTTAAAGGGTACATAGTAAATATTCAAACAGTCAGACTACAAACAGTTCTGCTCAAAGATCCAACAAAAATTCATCATTATGGTCATCTATCTTACACACTCAAACATACATGCAGTTATTGCACTTAGAGCACTTTCTTTTCCTCTCTTTCTTACAATAGCAATTACACATTTTGGTTTTATTACACTTGTAGATCTTATTTACTTTTTACACTAGAGACACAATATGATATTTATAAATATGATTCTTAATTGTTTCACTAATGAGGATAGTCTCAAGTTGTCTCCATTTGCCTATGAAGACCTTAAGATCATCCTTTTTTATAGCTGAGTAATATTCCATTGTATAAAAATGCCACATCTTTTTCCTCCACTCTGCAATTGATGGGCATCTTGGTTATTTCCAGGATTTAGTTATCATAAGTTGTGCATCTATGAACATGGGTGCACCTGTATCACTGTGATATGAACTTTTCAGTACTTTGGGGAAAATACCCAGGAGGGAGATAGCTGGATTGAATGGGGCTTCCAATCCTAGTCTTCTGAGAATTCTCCATATGGACTTCCATGTACTGGCTCGACTTTGCCATGTTATGTTCCAGTTGTTTCTTTCTGCTTTTCCTCTTACTTAATTGCTTATCATACCTGGTGGTTTCTTTCTGCTGTTGTTTTGGAGATTGTGGTCATTTTTATCTCTGTCTAGTATGTCTTTCAGTACTCTTTCTAGGGTTTGTTTGGTGGACATGAATTTCTTCAGTTGTTCTTTATCATGGAAGTAACTTGTTTCTCCATTAAATTTGAATGAAAGTTTTGCTGGGTACATCAGTCTGGGTTGAAGGTTGTTTTCTTTCAGGGATTGAAATACCTCACTCCAAGCTCTTCTTGACTTGAGGGTTTGTGCTGAAAAGTCTGCCATGATTATAATGGGCTTTCCTTGATAGGTGAGTTGTGTCTTTTCTTTGACAGCTTTTAATATTCTGTTTTTATGCTGTATGTCTGAGATCTTAATTGTTATGTGTCTGGGTGTGGATTTATGTTGATTGTGACTGTTTGGTGTTCTATATGCTTCACTTATCTGCATATCAGATTCTTTCCCCATGTTTGGGAAATTTTCTGCTATTTCTGTAAATACTTCATATATGTCATTTGCCTGGACTCCTGTATCTTCACTAATGCCCATTATTCTTATATTGTTGCTCTTGACATCATCATGAAGCTTCTGGATTGTCATTTCATGCTGCTTTGTCATTTTTAAAAGTTCTATCCTTTCCTGATCACTAACTGATCCCGTCCTCGAGGTCCAAAATCCTATCCTCAGCTTCCTTTAGGTGGTTTTGCATGCTTTTAATAGAGTTTTTGTTTCTTGGATGTCTCTGAGTTTGTTTCATGAATTATGCTTGTTTTCTATATTGTTCATTCAAAGTTTCAATCAGTTTCCCATGCTCATGTACTTTTTTCTCTAGTTCTTCTTTAGCTGCATTCAACAGCTACTTTACTAAAGTTGTGATTTCTGTCTTTACATGGGAGAGTACTTCTAATTTGATTTCCTCTATAGCCTGTTGCAGTTGTTTTTTATTTCACTGGCTATCTTTTCAGAGATTCCCAGTGTGTTACTTTTGGGGTCCTCTATTTCAGTGTCTCCTATACTTGATTCTGGTGAACTATATGGTTGAGACTGCATTCATGGCCACCGCATTCATAGGTTATGTGTTACCCTGAGGACAACTATCATTCTGAGGCGCTACAGTAATTACTAACCTCTTATCAGCCATCCCTTACATTGGAACAACCCTCGTCGAATGAATCTGAGGAGGCTTCTCAGTTGACAAAGCTACCCTTACACGTTTCTTCGCTTTCCACTTCATCCTTCCTTTTACCATTGCAGCCCTCGTCATAGTACACCTCTTATTTCTTCACGAAACTGGATCAAACAACCCCTCATGCCTTAACTCAGACTCCGATAAAATTCCATTTCACCCTTACTACACAATCAAAGACATTTTAGGGTTACTACTCATAATACTAGCACTCATATGCTTAGTCCTTTTTCCACCCGACCTCCTTGGTGACCCAGACAACTACACCCCAGCTAACCCACTAAACACACCCCCACATATTAAACCAGAGTGATACTTCCTATTTGCCTACGCAATCCTCCGCTCCATCCCCAATAAACTAGGAGGCGTATTAGCCCTCGTACTCTCAATCTTAATCTTAGCCCTATTCCCAATACTTCACCTATCTAAACAACGCAGCATAACATTCCACCCTCTCAGCCAATGCCTCCTTTGACTACTAGTGGCCAACCTCATTATCCTTACATGAATTGGAGGACAACCAGTTGAACACCCTTACATTACAATTGGCAACTGGCATCCATCTCCTATTTCCTCATCATCCTCATTCTTCTCCCATTAGCAAGCATAGCAGAGAACAAAATTCTAAAATGAAGAAGAGTCCTGGTAGTATAAACAATTACTCTGGTCTTGTAAACCAGACATGGAAACAATTTTCCCCAGAACACTTAACTCAAGGAAGAGACATAAAAAGCCACACTATCAGTGCCCAAAACTGAAATTCTCATTAAACTATTCCTTGATTACATAAATGTACAAACACTGCATTCATATGGTGTCTCCATGCACCATCCAAAACATCTTATGTACTTTGTGCATTAATGCATGACCCCATAACCAAATGTATTAGTACATAACATGTAGAGAGTACATAAACCATTATATGTATAATCAACATTAACTTATTTCCCCCATGGATATTTAGCAAGTATATTAAACTACAGATGTACATAAACCATCAACATCTTAAAATCACTAAACAACAAAATCAATACGACTATCTATTACCAAACAAAGCTATTCTATCTGACATAAGACATACATTCCATCGTTAGACATGCACCATTAAGTCAAATCAATCCTCGTCCACATGCCTATCCCCTACCACTTATCAACCTCTTGACCTACCATCCTCCGTGAAACCAGCCACCTGCTAGACAGGGATCCCCCTGCTCGCTCCAGGCCCATAACATGTGGGTGTTTCTAAGAATGATCTTTAAAAGGCATCTGGTTCTTACTTCAGGGCCATAACACTCTATCCGCTCACTCGTTCCCCTTAAATAAGACATCTCAATGGACTAATGACTAGACTGGCCCATGATCAACATAACTGAAATTTCATGCATTTGGTATCTTTTAATTTTGGGGATGCTGTGACTCACCATGGCCGTCAGAGGCGTGGTCTCCATTCAATTCAATTGTAGCTGGACTTATGAATGAAGTATTCTTACTCCCCATAGAGAAGATATCAGTGGGAATTCTTTTAATACTTGGAGGACATAGTCTCATACGTGCGTATATGTGTACGTACATGCGTAATTCTTAACAACAAGTATCTATTAACAAAACCCCCTTAACCCCCGTTAAAATGCTATTCGCTCCGCAGGCCTATATGCCCACATAGTGCTCATTAACTCCTGCCAAACCCCAAAAACAAAAGCTAACTCACACCCAAATAACACATTTAACACCCCCTCCCACAACATCAATACTCTGTATAAAAATTATCACATTCATAGGATGTATGTCATCTCATTCTATGAAGCTACGACATTATGTGTACAAGTTCATGTAGCTTACAAATAAAGCAAGGCACTGAAAATGCCTAGACGAGTTTCTAACTCCATAAACAATAGGTTTGGTCCTAGCCTTTTTATTAGTTGCTTACAGGATTATACATGTGAGAATCATCACTCTGGTGAGAATGCCCTCTAAACCACATATGGATAAAAGGAGCAGGTATCAGGCACACTACAAAGTAGCCCATAACACCTTGCTTCACCACACCCCTACGGGAGACAGCAGTAATACAAATTAAGCAATAAACGAAAGTTTGACTAAGTCATGTAGCTACTTAGGGTTGGTAAATTTCGTGCCAGCCACCGCGGTCATACGATTAACCCAAACTAATAAACTTCTGGCGTAAAAAATGTTTTAGAAATGCAAAAAATAAGATTAAATTTTATCTAAGTTGTAAAAAACACCAGATAAAACATAAATCAGCAACGAAAGTAATCTTAATATCTCTGAACACATGAAAGCTAAGGCTCAAACTGGGATTAGATACCCCACTATGCTTAGCCATAAACATAAAAGTCCACACAACAAGGACTTTTACCCGAGAACTACTAGCAACAGCATAAAACTCAAAGGACTTGGCGGTGCTTTATATCCACCTAGAGGAGCCTGTTCTATAATTGATAAACCCCGATACACCTCACCACTTCTTGCTAATTCAGCCTATATACCACTATCTTCAGTAAACCCAATTATGGTAACAAAATAAGCACAAATATATTACATAAAAACGTTAGGTCAAGGTGTAGCTAATGAAGTGGGAAGAAATGGGCTACATTTTCTTACTAAAGAACATAAACGTAAATCTTTATGAAACCTAAAGATAGAAGGAGGATTTAGCAGTAAATTAAGAATAGAGAGCTTAATTGAACTAGGCAATGAAGCACATACACACCGCCCGTCACCCTCCTCAAATATCCAAAAATTTAAAAATCAAAAGTTAACAAATATAAGAGGAGACAAGTCGTAACAAGGTAAGCATACTGGAAAGTGTGCTTGGAAACAAAGTGTCGCTTAAAACAAAGCATCCGGCCGACACCCGGAAGATTTCAACTATTAATGACCACTTTGAACCTACTCTAGTCCAAAAAAACCGATCATCACAACTACCACACAAATCATAAAACAAAACATTTATATAAAAATGTATAGGAGATAGAACCTTTTCAAGGTACTATAGAGACAGTACCGCAAGGGAAAGATGAAAGATAAATTACACAGTAAAAAAAAGCATAGATGACCCCTACTACCTTTTGTATAATGAGTTAACTAAAATCAACTTGGCAAAGTGAACTGAAGTCAATTACCCCAAAACCAAACGAGCTACTTCCAAACAGCTAACAGAGCAAACTCGTCTACGTGGCAAAATAGTGAGAAGATTTTGAAGTAGAGGTGAAAAGCCAACCGAGTTTGGTGATAGCTGGTTATCCAAATAAGAATTTAGTTCTTTTTCGTTTTGTCATTTTCACTCTGCCTGGTGTTTTCTATGTGTAGGAGGGGATCACACACACACTTTTCAGACACACCAAAGTCATACAGTTATTTGGCGGGGGTTTTACTACTGGCCCTATTTATCCCCTGTACACCTCTATTTTAGGGGTATACTCACCACATAGTTACAGTCAATCTGGTGTAGTCCAATGTTCTCCACCTGGGAGCAAAATTCCAAATTTTCTCACACTAACTGGATCCCGCTGAGATCCTCTGATGTTCCAGGTGGGAGGGTGGGCCCAACTGATGCAGTCCTGGGCATTTTTCAGTCTTGGGCGGGCCTCCTCGATGTTCCTGGTGGCAGGGAGGGCCTACGGTGGAGGTTCTGGGTAGCCTTCCCCTGAGGCAGGCTTCCGCTGAGTTCCCGGTGGCAGGGCGGGCCCTCGGTGGAGGTTCCGGGCAGCTTACACCTGATTCAGGCTTCATTCCCAGTGGCAGGGCATGCCCTCGGTGGAGGTTCTGGGCAGCCTACCCCTGATGCAGACTTGCGCTGAGTTCCCAGTGGCAAGGTGGGCCCATGGTGGAGTTTCCTGGCAGCCTACCCCTGATGCAGGCTTCCGCTGAGTTCCTGGTGGCAGGGCGGGCCCATGGTGGAGGTTCAGGGCAGCCTACCCCTGATGCAGCCTTCTTCTAAGTTCCCGCTGGCAGGGCGGGCCCATCATGGAGGTTCAGGGCAGCTTACCCCTGATGCAGGCTTCTGCTAAGTTCCCGGTGGCAGGGCGGGCCCACGGTGGAGGTTCTGGGCCCAAGAACAAAATGTTATGTCTTTAATCTAACAAAATGTTGATAGGCTTAATGCTGATTCTCAAGGATTGTTAACCTGTGTTATAATGCTAAAGCTGCAAAATGTTAAGAATAAGCATGTCCTTGTATCTAGGGGGTAATTTAAAGAAATGTGTCTGGTTTCCAAGTTAACAAAAGGTAGATTATTATGGTTCTACCTGTAGATTTGAAACAAAGATTTGTGCATGTATTTACCTTATGGGGTAGTGAGAGGATTCAATGAGAATTAGAGTATCAAGTGCTGAGCACAATATCTAGCAAATGGCAAGTACTCATTACTCTTCTCTGGAAGAAGGATGGAATCATAAATGTTTAAGAGACAAATGAGGATGTGTTTAAGAGAAAGGGTAGATCCTGAGCTCTATTTTTAGGTCTAGCTGTAAAACACTGATGATGCCATCCTAGGGTTTCTGAAATGATGACATCACCGGGATAGAATACAGGAGAATCCATGCTTGCTGGGAATTTGGGATGGAACTTAACAAAGGAAATTGAAAGCCTGCACACAAATGGGGTAGAGAACATATTGTCAAAGAAGCCAAAGAGAGCAAGAAAAAAATTTTTTTGTACCGAGAATCGAACTCATGGACCTCATGCTTGCCAGGCAGACATGTGTGCTGCTGAGCTATATCCCCAGCTAAAACAAGCTAATTTGAAAGTGGACATGGTCATTAGGGTTAAATGAATTAGTGATATACAGGAAATAAAGATATGAGGCCATGAAGAGGTCACTTTAAGAGACTGAAGAAAATTAGGAAGAGATTGAGAGGCTAAGAAGTGAGGGTGGCAGCAGTGATACTAAAGAAAAGGCAGCTCCTTCAACAAGGACCATGGAACAAAAGAGAAACAGATGACCATAATTCAAAAACATAGTAGTTTTAAGGGCAGATGACATAGGCTACCTAAAAACAAAGTATGTCATATGCCAAGAGAACAATGCCAATGGAGAGGAAGAGACCAATAAGACAAAATAAAGAGAATATAATGTAGATCAGGCTGTTTTAAGCTATGCACAGGTAGTATTGTGAAATAGTAACATTAAAGATGTCCTTAATGGAGGGTCTGACATGAAACTCAAAAATGCCTTGAGGTCAAACTCAAAGTAAACAATTCCATGGAGCTGTTCCATGACCAATTGAATTTATCCAAGTGAATCTTCATTGATTCAATACTAAAAAACACCCAATTTGTTTCAGTGATGAAAGATGAAAATCAACATAATCATAGAATTTAATACTTGTTTTCTCTCATCACTTTTCAACATAATATTTGATGATCTAAACAGCACAATAAGATAAGAAAACAAAATAGAAGGCATAGGGGTTAAAAAGGAAGAAATGAAACACCTATTTGCAAATGACAAGATTATATCTATAGAAAATTATGCACCAGATGTGATGGGGCTTATCTCTAATTCCACCTTCTCAGGTGGCTGGGGCAAGAGACTCACAAGTTTGAGTCCAGTTTGGGCAATTTAGTGAGACTCTGTTTTAAGATAAATTTTTTAAAAATGACTAGGGATGTAGACTACTAGCCTAGTAATCCTCAGTACTGACAAAGGAAAGAAAATTCAAAGGACTCCACATAAAAGCACCTAGAACTAATAAAGAAGTTCAGAAATGCCTCAGGATCTAAGGACAATGCACAAAAATCAATCATTTCTAAATGTTAATAATGAACATATGGAAACTAAAACAAAAACACAATAGCATTTACAATCACTCTAAAGAAAATGAAATATGATATGAACACTTAACAAAGTACATACTATGCTGAATGTTATAAAATGCTGAGGAAAGAAATCAGAAAACATGTAAATAAATGGACAGACATGCTATATGTGTGGATTGGAAGTCTCAATGTAGTAATGATGTTTGTTTTCTCTCTTTATCTACAATTCTATCAAAATCCCAGTGACATTTTATTACAGATGCAGACTTGCTTATTTTAAAATTTACATGGAAAGTTGTAATTCGTAGAACAGCTATAGTAACCTTATAAAAGAGAAAAATGAAACAAACCATCCTATGTGTCACTCACCCTTACCATACAGCTAAAGGAATGAAAAAACAGCGTCACAATTGACAGGATGATAAACATATAAATTAATGGAAGGTAATAGTATCCAATTCAACAGAATAAAGTCAGTGTTTTCTAATTAAATTGGTATTTGCTGAAACAAATTATTAAACATAATAAAGAAAAGATGCATTTTATAACAAGAAGACTAGTTGCTAAAAAGCCTAGGTGCTTGAAAAAAGGGGATAAAGAGAAGGAGGGAGGGAAATAGTAAAGAAGGAGGGAAGGAAGGAGGGGAGGGAGAGGAATGTCAGAGCTGAATATTATGCAAAATTGACTAAAAAGGACCACAAATTTAAATGTAAAATTATGACAGTTTTAGAAGAAAACATAGAAGAAAAATCTTGGGAAATAGGACTTGGTAAAGAATCAGTACTTTTGGTAGCTGGGGATATAGCTCAGTGACGTAAGCACCTGCATGGCAAGCACAAGGTCAAGAGTTCTATCTCCAGTACAAAAAAAAAAACAAAGGATCAGTAAATTTGAAAACAAAGATACTATAATACACAAAAGGAAAAAGTAATAAATTAGAATTGCTTTATTAGAATTTGAATATTCTGTTATGTGAAATAGCCTATTAAGAAAATGGAAAGGACCCAAATGTCTTTCAGCAGGTGTTATGGTTTGTGTCTAGTTGTTCCTTGCAAACCTCATGTGGTCATAGAGCTTTTTCAGAGGTGGCTGAATCTAGAGTGTGTGATGGTGGGATTAAGGGTATGTGATCAGTATATCAGTCCACTGGTTTGGCACAGTTCTACCCAAGGATGGATAGTCTGCATACAACATAAGAGACAGAAAGTCTCATCTCCCCCTTGCTTGTTTGCTTTTGCTATCTTTTACCATCATGAACTCTTTCTCCTCTGTGATGCCCCTCTGCCAAGGCACCCTGCTTTGGAGCCAGCAGATTATGGACTGAAACCTCTACAAACTGTGAGCAAAATAAAACTTTCAACTTTAATTTTGGTTGTCGGGTATTTTGTCTCAGCAACAAGAGAAAAGTAACTAACATAGTAGCTTAGTGCTTAAACAAACTGTGCTATAATGCACTTCACAAAATATTATTCAGCAATAAAAATGAATGAATAATTAATGCTTATAACATGAGGGTGGCTTTCTAGATAGGATTTTCACTGAGTGAAACCCTGAGAGGAAAAGTGCATTTATATAATATTCTTGGGATGATACAATTTTTAGAAATGAAAAACAGATTAGTGAATCCAGTGTTTAGCGATGGGAGGATGGGCATAGAAGGAGGCAGATATGGTTATAACAGAACAACATTATCAGTCTTTGTGGTGATGGGACTGTTATTTTGACTGTGGTGGCAGATATACTAACCTACATGTTGTAAAACTGTATACAAATATGCATCGTATCCAAGTGAGCTCAAGACCAGCTAGAGAAATCTTGATAAGATTTGTAGGCTGTACTAATGTCCATATCCGAGTTAGAGTATCATGCTGGTTTTTCAAGATGTTATCATTAAATAAACTGGGTAATGGACATACTGGATTGCTCTAAAACACATGTATGCAAATCTACATGAAAAATTTCAATTTAAAAACAAGTGATGACTCTAGTTGCCATGAGGAAATGAATTCCAAAATGGCATGTATACAAAGAGGAAGACTACTCAGAAGGCTACCACAGTCTTCCAATGAGAAACGATGATGGCTTTACTTAAGGTGCTGGCAGTGGGATGGAGGCAAGCAGAATGATCCCATTTGTTTACATAGAAGTGTATATAGGACGTGGTAGCCAAAGACACAAAGACTGGGTGACAAGCACTGAAGTCCTTTCCAAAATTTTGAAGCTAGACATCTTAGAGAACAGCAAGAATTGAGATTAAAGCCCATGTTATACAAAATCTAGGTGAAGAAAATTATAAGACTTGAATGAAAGGAATCAAAGGCAATTCTAAATAAATGGAAAGATAGTCCATGTACATGGAGGGGAGGACTCAGTATTATCAAGAAGTCTGCTTTCCCCATCTTAATTTATAGATACAACATAATCCAAATCAGAATCTCAGCAAGTCATTTTGTAGACATTTTGTTGGTAGGCTGAAACTACCTTACTTCAATATTTACTATAAAGGTACAGTATTCAACATAGTGTGGTAACAGAAAAAGAATAGGCAAATAGACCAGATTAGTGAATCCAGTGATTAGGGATGGGAGGATTTGTTACTGGAAGAAAATAATCCAGAAATAGACCTAGGTAAATATAGACTACTGATCTTTGGCTAAGGAACAAGGGCAATTAATGGGAAAAAGACACTTTTTTTCAACAAACAGTGCTGGAACAACTAGACATCCTCATGCAAAAAATCATAATGGTCACAGTAATCTAGACACAGATCTTATATCCTGATTGATAATTAATTCAAAATATACCATAGATTTTAAATTGTATAGTTTTATAGAACTAGAAAGCTTCTATAAAGCAACATAGAACATCTAGATGCTCTTGGACTTGAAGATGATATGTTAGATACATTATAAGCTATGTTTCATGAGAGAAAAACTGATAAGATAGACTTCACGAAAATTAAAAATCTTCTGCTTTGTGGAAAATAAAGAGACAAGGTTCAGGCTGGGAGAAAATATTTGCAAAACTTGTCAACTTGGAGTTGGCATCCAAAGACGTACAAAGAACTTTTAAACTCAACAATAAGAAAGCAAACAAGCCAACAAAAAATGAGCAAAGCCTATGAAAAATGCTGAACTTAATCCATCATTAGAGAATTGCAAATTAAAACAACAGTGAGACAGCACAATGCACATATCAGAGTGGCTTAAATCCAAAACCCTGATGACATCCAGCGCTGTCATGCAACAGGAACTCTCATTCATTGTTGGTGGAAATGCAAAACTAATCAGATTATAAATGTTATCATGATCCCCCAAAGAAATTTTGTGCTCATTAGCAATAAATCCTCATGCTCTCACTCTCTCCCAGCACTGGGCAACCACTAATCTACTTTTTGTTACTGTAACTGTGTCTATTCTGGATATGGCTTGTAAATGATATGACATGATATGATATGATATGTAGCTTTCATGATTGTCATCATTCATTTAGCATACATTAAACAGTCTGTGTTGTAGCATGTGTCAATACTTTATTCTTTTTTGTTGTAAAATTTATGTAACACAGTTCATCATTTTAATCATTTTAAAGTACAGTTAGTAGCATTAAGTATATTAACACTATTTATAAATCAATTACCACCATTTATCTCCAGAATTTTTCATCATGCAAATTGAAGCTCTGTGCCCATTAAACAGTAATTCTCCATTCATCTTTCTTTCAAGTCTCTGCTTTAATTTTTTAAAAATTATTTTACTATCTCTGTGAAACTTGCTGTTTTAATTACCTCATATTTGTGGAATTATACAATATTTGTGTTTTGTGTCTGTGAATATGTGAATTGTGCTGTGTCTTATACTTGGCTGAATAATATTCTAATATGTGGATATAACTCTTTTGTTTATCAATTTATAAGATATTTATATGGCTATTTGTTCATCAATTCATCAGTCTCTATTTTTATTATTTTGAACAATTTTGCTATGACTGTTAGTATACATTTTTTTATCTTTTTTTGAGACAGGGTCTTGCTGTGCAATTCAGGCTGGCCTTGAGCTCATTTTGAGGCCCAGGCTAGTCTTGCAACAGTCCTCCTGCCTCAGCCTCCCAAGTACTGAGACTACAGGCATGTGCCACCATGCCTGGTTCAAGTGTGAACATACATTTTTATTTTGCTTGGTCATATACCTAGAAGTGGAAATTGTTGGCTCACATGGTAACTGTATGTTTAAACTTCTGAAGAAACACCAAAATTTCTACCCATAATGGAGGAAAGTTCCAATTTCTCTTACCCTTGCCTACACATGCTATTAACTGTTTTGCTTTTTAAAAAGTCATCCTAATGCATATGAAGCACTATTTTGCTGTTGCTTTGATTCTGAATTTCCCTAATGAATAACTGTGTTACAAATTTTTCTTGTGTTTGTTGGCCATATGCATATCTTTGCATAAGTATACATTCAAATGCTTTATTTATTAAACTATGTTGTTTGCCTTCATATTATTGGATTGTAAGAGTTCCTTATAGATTCAGAATACAGCCCCTTACTAGATATATAATTTTTCAAATACTATCTCCCATATTTTTGGTTGTCTTTTCACTTTCTTGATAGTGTCATTTGAATCACAAAATTTTAATTTTAAAAAAGTCCAGTTTATTTTTTAAAATTATTTTTATATTTGGTGTCATATCTGCAAAATCATTGCATAATCCAAGGCCACAGAGTTTACACCTAGGTTTTTTTCTAACAGTTTAACATGTTTAGCAGTTACATTTAACTTGTTTTGTGTTGACTTTTGTATCTGGCAAAATAAAGCGCCCAATTTCATTCTATTGCATGTAGATATGCAGTTGTCCAGAATATTTCTGAAAGACATTTCATTTTTCTCATTGAATTGTCTTGATGTTCTTGTAAACAAAGCAGTTGATTATAAATGCTAGGTTTTGTTTCTAGATTCATAATTGTATTGATCTATATGTCAATATGCTTATGCCACTACCATTTTTATTTAACATATTTAACTCCCATATTAATGTGGTTTACTGTGGTATTTCCATACATGCATATAGTGTGAATAGATCAAATCCAACCACCCTTCCCCCACCCACCCACTCATCCTTCACAATCTCGAATAATTACTACTGTATTTTCCAGTTGATTGCTTTTAGTTTTTGCGTATCAGAAAGAACATGTGGTATTTATCTTTCTGAGTCTTGCTTTACTCAATATTATGATCTCTAGATATATCCATTTTCCTGCAAGTGACGAAATTTTGTTCTTTTTTATGGCTGAATAATACTTCACTGCGCATATATACCACATTAAACCTGCCCATTTACCTGTTGATGGGCACCTGGGCTGATTCCACATCTTATCTACTGTGATTAGTACCTCAGTAACATAGATATATGCATGTATCACTTTGGTATGCTAACTTCATTTCATGCAGACATATGCCCAGCAGTGGGAGAGCTGTAACATGTGGTAGATATATTTTTAGTTTTTGAGGAAGCTCCATAATGGCTGTGGTAATTTACATTCATTCCAATAGTACTTAAGAATTCCTTTTCCCCCCACATCCTCACAAGCATTTGCTATTTTTATTTTTACAGTAGCCATTCTAGCTGGTGTAAATTGATACCTCATGAGAATTTTGATTTGCATTTCCCTGATAGATAGGACTAACTGAAGACTTTATATGAATTTTTTTTCCTTTTTAAAAAATTTTATTTACAGTGGGAAAAAAAGAAAAACAGAAAAAAGGCTAGAAATAATACAGAATTTCAAAAAAATAAACACTAAAAAATCACTAGTTGACAAATTACATACTGTCATCTTAGAAATAGTTGTTCAAGTTACAAAATTAAACCATACAAAGTGGACATTCAAACAGTGAGACTGCAAAGAGTTCTGTTCAAAGATCCAACAAAAACTTAGTAATATGGTTATCAACCCTACACCCTTAAACATGCATGCAGTTATGTATTTATTGAGCATTTATATTTTTGTTTTTTAGAAATGGCTATTTAGTTCATACTGTCTGGACTAATGTAACTTTATAATTTTCAAATTGGAAAGTGTAACAACTTTGCTTTCTTTTTCAATATTGCTTTTGTTCTTCTGGGCCCCTTGTTTTACCATTTAAGTCTTTTAACTTTAACTTTTTCTGTCTCTGGGAAAAAATACCCAAGATTTTCTTTCTTTTTGGGGGGAGAGAGAAAGAACCAGGAATCGAACTCAGGGCCTCATGCTTGCCAGGCAAGCACTGCACAATTGAGCTTAATCTCCAGCCCCTCAAGATTTTCAAAGTCATGGTGTTTATATTTAGATCAATTTCTGGAGATTTGTCATCCTAACAACATTTTTATCTTCCAAATCACAAAAATTAGGTATATTTCAATTTATTTAGATTCTCTTCAGTTTCTCTGAGTGTTTTGTAGATTTTATTGTACAGATTCTGTATCTCCTTGGTTAAATTTGTTTTAAAATAATTTTGATGCAATTATAATTTTGATTGTTTTTGGTACTTTTTAGAAATTAAAGTACAGTTGCAAATAAATGTATATATTTATGGTGTTTAACATGATGTTTTCATATATCTATACTTTATGAAATAGCTAAATCATGCTAACATATCTATAACCTCACATATTTATTTTCTGTTGTGAAAACATTTAGGATCTATGCTCTCAGAAATTTGCAAGTATACAATACATTATCATTAACTACAATCACTTTGCTGTAGAGTAAATCTCCAAAACATTTATCCTAACTGAAATATCATATGCTTTGACAAACCCCTGTCCCTGGTAATCATCATTTAGATCCCTGCAACTATGAGTTTGACTTTTCACATACAAGTGAGATCCTGCAGTATTTATCTTCCTGAGCCTGGCTTATTTCATTTCACTTAATGTTTTTCAGGTTCATTCATATTGCTGATCATTTCACTGAATATTTTCCAGGTTCATTCATATTGCTGAAAATGACAATGTTTCTTTTTAAAGGCTGAATAGTATTCCATTGTATATGTATGCAACATTTTCTTTGTCCATTCCATCCATCAGTAAATACTTAGTTTGGTTCTATGTCTCAGTTATTGTAAGTAATACAATAAATGTAGGAGTACAGATGTCTCTTTGGCATGCTGATTTCTTTTCCTTGGATCTATCTAGCCAGGAATAGCACTGAGAGCTCACATGGAAGTTCTATTTTTAGTTTTATGAGGACCTTAGAGACTGTTTCTCACAATGGCTATACTAATATATACCCCTACCGATGGTGTGCATGCTATGGCTTCATTTTCATCATAACCTTGCCAGCATTTACCTTTCCTTTTTTTTTTTTCATAATAGTCAATCTAGCATTGGGGTTTTAAAAACTGAATTGTTTTATTAATTTCCCTTTGGATTGTTCTTTGCATAGTATAAAATATAATTCTGTGTGCAGTTTTTCTAGTCTGAAATTTCACTAAATTTGTTCACTAGCCTTAACAGGGTTTTGTGTTTGCTTTTTGTTTTGTCTTTGTAGACACTTTAGTGTGTTCTATATATAATATCATGTCATTTGGAAAGTGATGACTTTACCTCTTATTTTCCTATTTAATGCCTTCTTTTGTGGTGCTTGGGATTGAAACCAGGGCTTTGCATGAACTCTATGTTGAACTATATTCCCAGACCTTCTCTTCCTCC
>PVLA01004190.1:167802-184974 GCA_004027455.1 Hydrochoerus hydrochaeris | reverse complement strand
TTCCTGTGGGTTTGGATAACCTTTCTTCCTGTGGGTTTGGATAACCTTCCTTCCTGTGGGTTTGGATAACCTTCTTTCCTGTAGGTTTGTACAACCTTTCTTCCTGTGGGTTTGGATAACCTTCCTTCCTGTGGGTTTGGATAACCTTCCTTCCTGTGGGTTTGGATAACCTTCCTTCCTGTGGGTTTAGATAACCTTCTTTCCTGTGGGTTTGGATAACCTTTCTTCCTGTGGGTTTGGATAACCTTCCTTCCTGCTTCACAGTTGTGCACAAGTGGAAACACTTTCCGTTTGTCACTTTTGTAAGTAAACTTCACACCTTTTCCAAGGTAATACGCCGTTTGTTACAGTGTTTAAGTATTAAACATTTAATGAGCACACTCCTGTTGCTTAAATTATCTTTCTTCCTGAGCATCACTGTTTCGAGCAGGGCTGTTCTTGCCCATCTTTTGCATAACCTCAGTGTTTCCCACCATGTACCCCTAGGATCACCCCTCGGGTCTTGCAGAACTAACTGTTTTATAGGTGACAGCCTGTTAACTTAGGAGGTAAGAGAGAAAAGGATCCAGGGACTCCGTACAGCCTCCAACTTAACTTCCACTCAGGGCCCTGCACGGCTCTTCCCTGCCGGCAGGATGGTGCCGAGCGAATGCACGGTGGTTTGGAGCTTGTAGCATCCTTCTACCCCTTCCCAAGCATTCTCAGCCTCTTCTTGAGGGAACGATTCTAAGGTCTTGGGGGTCTGGGCGGAGATTAAACAAGTGGCACAGCTGGCATCTAGCAACCTAGTAAATGCTAAAAACAGTAATATTCTTCTCCTTAAAATAGGCTTACACAAATAAGGACAAAAATTCTACAGAAAAGTATTTTCCCACTTGACAAATAAAGCAGCATATACACAAACTCAAACTGACATATATGGAAACACATTGATTCCTATGTGTTTCAATTCTTGTCACAATGAAGGTAGATTTGCTCCATTTTCCCACTGCAGATTTTAATGAAAAGGAACATTTTGAACTAGTTAAATAAAGCATTAATATCAATATTTAAATATTCAACCCATCCCTTTTCAGCAAGAAGCACAGACCCAACAGGAATGTGTGATGATTTTTTACAGGTTTAAATTTTTACCAAAATGGAGCATCTAGAACAAAGAGAGAATTTGTTTGGTTTAGGAATAAACAAATGAGTAAAACTTTTATCAAAATCTACAGCTTCCTGAATGTTTTCAGTTTTACGAAGAAAAATAAGCAAACTAAAAGAAATCAGCACTATCCATAAGCAATAAAAGTGTGAAATGATGCATGCGATATATTAAAATTGTATAGGAAATTTAAGGATTCAGAATTTTACTCAATGAATCAAACTTTGTAAAGTCTAAATTAGAGAAGATCCTTCAAATGTCAAGAAAGAACACCCAATATGTTTGGTAAAAATCTACCTTTTAATATATATGAATACACAGAGCAAGGACATTTGTCTGGCTTGTTTTTAAAAATATTTCAGCCAAAAATAAATAAAGCAAGATAGGCAAAGGACTAATAAGGTGATAGGCACAACAGATCCACTGTTCTGACTTCTGTATTCTATGCTAACTAAAAAAATCTTCATCTAAAAAGATTTTCTAATACATCTTTTTGAATCTCCCCTCCCCCAGCCCCTCCTGGATTTTGAATCAAGAGTATGATATGTATTAGATATAGCTGACCAGGGTTATCCATGGACAGCACTTTGAGAAATTCTGGACTACAGAATATAATTACTAATGTGGAAGATGATTAAGGCACAGAGAACAAATATCTATAATTTTTTCTAATATTAAAATATTCATTTAATTGGCTTTAAAATTATGATATAAAGAAACATTTTGA
Organism: Hydrochoerus hydrochaeris; assembly: GCA_004027455.1. Lineage (NCBI taxonomy): Eukaryota > Metazoa > Chordata > Mammalia > Rodentia > Hydrochaeridae > Hydrochoerus > Hydrochoerus hydrochaeris. The sequence continues at coordinate 183,100 of PVLA01004190.1, read as the reverse complement.
CCACTGCGCATAAAGGTACAATATCCATCACAATCTGTGAAACAATTATCTCTGTCTTGCACTGTAGTTGACATTAACTACTGCTTCCTCTTTTATGTTGGAAATCTGTCAAAACTTTTGATCACCAGAACAGTAGTAATAAGGTAGTTAGTAACAGTAAAGGAAATCAGTAAGAATCACTTTTAAAATCTATTTACACAGAAAAATAATTCAGTATTCTGAGCCATGAATTGGCCCTTGTTGTTGAAATAGAAGATTAAGGCTAAACAATTACAAAGCCAATTAATTTTTAATTTCATGTCATGCTTGGGCAATGATCTGTGATATCAGATTTTATCAATATCACATATCTAAAGGAATCTATTTACATAACATATGGCAGGCATTTAAAAACACAGTCTAAATTGAAGTAATATTCTTATCTTCACAAAGACCTTTCCAAATTGTCTCTAAATCGATTCTTGCCATGAGTTTTTAAATATAAAATATTAGTTATAAGAAGTAAAATAATTTACTAGAATCACTAAGAAAAGTAATCTCATTAATTCATAAACATGTACATAGAATAACAAAATATGGGGAGGCAACATGAAAGTATAGTTAGTTTTATCCTACCTGAAATCCAAAGCATTATTTGACATTTTTAAAGAAATGCTTTAGAGCTTCTCAGAGCTCTAAAGTACACATACTTTTATTTACTCTTTCAATTACAATTTTTAAGTACCTGTTATTACCAGGACCTATTGTAACTGGAGAAACATATCAAAAAAAATTAACATCTCCCTCAATACACCAAGTAGGAAACCATGTCATATCCTACATATTTTCATTATTAATTTAAAATGTAATTATACTATCATTTTAACTTGTATGTTACCTCCATAAAAATTTACAGAAAATATAAAAGGATAACATAACCCAGGGAGGAATATTTAAAGGATCTTTATTGCCTGCAGAAACTCTGAAGGGCTGACAAAATACTGACTTTCCAATGCCACTTCAACAACAAAATGCAAAAGAATAAGGAAGTGACAGTTTTTATTTCTTAATAATAAGCAAATTAAATGTCTATAAAATATAACCTCTGAAGACAATTCCAGACAGAGTAAATCATCTGTTCTTGAATCTTCTCATTCCAAGAGCCCGAAACACTCATAAAATTACTGAGTTCCCAAAAAAGTTTCTTGCCTATGTTTGTGAAGTCTGTTGGTATTTATCAGACTACAAATGAAAACTTAAAAAAATTAAATACCAATCAAATACCAGTTTAAAAAAATCCAGTGCTAACACCAGGAACATATTGCTGAGAAAAATAGCTATATTTTCTAAAATAAAATATAATGACAAGAAGATACTTTTGTATTTTCACAACAGTGTTTCACTTGAAACAGACTCTTATCTCTTTTCCTAATCAATTTGTCTTTCGCTCTCTGTTATTTTGGTTGAAACACAAAGAAAATTCAACCTCACTTAAATATGTAACCTGGGAAAGGATGAAGACTTTTAATAGTCTTTTCAGATGAATGTGGGTATTATTCTGCAATATTGTACCAAACATTTTTAAGTAGCAATTTCTGAGTTTCACTGCAATTTATGAGCATATTTTCTTACATTAAAATCCACTGGCCTACTTTGCACTTTGAATCAATTTTTCCCCAAGCAGGACTCTGTAATAATATGCAAAGATTATGTGGAAAATATTGTTTTACAGAGTCATACAGGTTTTCTAAATGTTGACATATTTCATCATATAAAATAATCATACTGCTTAATACCACTGTCAATCTTATCAGAAAAATCTTTTAAGTACTGGGAAACAGCCAAGCTCACTTTGGCAGACCAAAGTGTTACAAAATTCAAATTTTCATTTGAAACATAAAAGTTTTTATTCTCAGTAAGTGCTGTCAGTTGCTTCTCATGTAATGAATGGCTCACTCCATTTATTTTTATGAAAACTGTCTGCCAAATACGCTAGTCTGAAAAACCAAAATTTGTCATTTTTTCAAGCGAAAATGGAATTCCATGGAAACAGCAAGTAGTTCAACCCATTACTCAAAATCTGTACAAAGCATCTTCCCTAAGACACCCACGAGGTGTGGACAACAGAGCAAAAGTGCTTCACTTGTGTTTCTCATTGCATGACTGGGAGTAAACAAAAAAGAAACTCATGGCTCAATATTTTTTAAAACACTAATATTTTTGACTGCTTCATGAAAGACAGTCATAAGTGAAATTTGCTCTTCTGGAGCAATCGATGTATGGCAGTGAATAATGTGGGCCTCAACCTGTGTCATGCAAAGGCAACAGAAGCCAGCAGGTCTTGTTGACTGTCCTTAGCAACAAAGTGTCAATAAAAAGAAAAAGAAAACATCTTCGTATCAGCAACCTCTCCAAGATCCTCAGCTGCCTGTATTAGGGGTAGGGTGAAGGATGAAATAAGAAAACAGAGACAAATTTAGTCATGCATGATGGGGGGCTGGCAGGTCAGTGTCTCAGGATGGACAAAGACCAAGATACACGAAACCAGCCACTATTTATTGGGTGTGTACAATGCAGACAGGAGGAGCTAGCCGAGGATTTCAGGTCAGCAGAAGATTCAAAGCTCAATAACACCGCAGGCAATGGATAATCCTTGGATGACTCAAGAGGGTGGAGATGATTTTATGCTAAGAAGGATCTTATTCTGGAGGTTCTTTTTCTAGTTTTAGTTTAGTCTTAGTGGGTGGGAGAGGTTGGCCGATCCCAAGAGTTAATGAGAAATCTTAAAAGAGTGAGACCATAATCCCAACCCTCCATTTATCGTTTAGGAAACTATGCAAAATTAGCCATTGTGAATTCCTGGTCCTAAATATCTTAGTATTTTTAATAAATGTAGGTTTGGCTCTGGACCCCCTGGGAAAGGGTCTTAGGAAAAATCAGGGTCCTCCGGCACACTTTGAGAATGACTTCAGCAAGTAACCAATAAATGCTGGTGGTGATGATGATAACAATATTAAAGACTCCTGTCTTCAACTCTTACCAAGACAAAAGTAGACATTTGGTGTTTCTACTCTCTACATTTCCAAGAATGAAAATCCTGTAGTCTTCCTGGTATTCAAAGCTCAAAGACTAACTTCATAGACTCAACATCAATTTTTCCATTTTTCTTTGCATTATGGATACATTCTATTTCTATTCCATGTACACACAGCACAGAACCAATTGTACTTTTTCTTTGCAGCATTTCAGTCTAGGCACTGTGGCCTATATAGGAAAACTCTCTTCTACAATGTTATGGTTCAGATCTAACACGCTGCTTGAAGCCTCATTGTGTTTGGAAGGTGACTGGGTTATGGGGCATTAAGCTGACTGGTCATAAGGAGCTGGGCTCTGGCTGAAGACAGGTCACAGGGTGTGACCTAGAAAGGTACAGCTCCTCCTCAGCTCCTTCTGTGACTTGCTGTTTTCCCACTGCCAGGATGTGAACGGCCTTCCCTTCCTCTTCCATTCCCTCCTGCCTTGGAACCAATGCACTATGGGCTAAATACATGGGTCAGAATAATCTACCCCCGCCTTATGTTACTGGTGCCAGGTATTTTGTCCCAGCGATGAACAAGGCTACTAAGACAAGCAATGAAAGCCATGACAGGTCCAGCTCAAGTTCAGGAATGGACCAACAGGGACAGACAAGTTTGCATAGCGAGACATCGCCCAGTTTCTTCCAGTGGGATGTGGAGGACAAGGCAGCAGTGAAAACTTAACTCGAACGGTCCACAAAACCAGAGCAATATTAAAAACCTATTCCTTATTTTTAGGAAGCTTTAAAAAGTTGGCAAGTTACTTTTTCTTTCCAGTTGGTTATTTATATAGTTTAACTGAATCTAAATGTGTCCAGTATCTGAACTGTTAAATGCTTTTTCATGTCTTGATATTAAAACATATTCTTGGGGACCGTGGATATAGCTCGGCAGTGCAGCACTGTCTGGTAAGCTCTAGGTGCTGAGTTTGATTCCTGGAACCCTCTGACTCGTCCTGTTTCAGTTTCAGTCTCAAGGCTGAAAACATAATAAATACATAAAATATATTCTTAACCCAGGTTATAAGCCTGCTACATACCATTTTGTCTTGGTCCTATAGATAGTCTTGCATTTTTATGACAGAGAGATAACCAAGAATAAGTAGACTTATTGTTATAGGCAGCTGAGCTAGTTAGAAATATTATAGTCAGTCAGACAGGCCTAGGCCCTCAGAGAAGCCAGCACAGAGGACCAGATGTCTGATGTCCTTGGAGGAGACACACACCTCTTGCTGTGGGCCAGATCTCCCAACAGAAGGCAAAACAAATGCAACCACACCTTAAGTATAATCCTTGGGGATTAAGTCTGGATCACCTTGAGAAGCCGGGAGTCACCATTCCAACCCCTTACAGGAAGAGTCACTGATCCATAAAGAATGCTGGCTTGCTATGTACTTGCTTCCCCATTTGTCCAAGATTTGGTCAATTTTACCTGAATAATGAAACTTATTGGTTGACCATAGCTCTGCCCCATCCCATGCACATCTGCCTTGTGTGTTCTCAGTTTTCCCCAATTTTAAACCCGCCTCACCTCATGATTTTATTCTATAAAATTCCCTACAAAAGACAGAGTCCCTGGAAACCCACTCAGGATCCCTTCTATCTCTCTCTCCCCGAAAAAAGCTTTCTTTCTCTCAATAAATATCTCTGATCTTCACCTCTGCTGTTCCTAAAATTCATTCTTCGATTTTAGAGAACATGAACTTGTTCTGGACATATGGTAGGTGGGGAGTTTTGTTCCCTTATATCGTATGAATAACAAAGAATTTGAGAATGTGATCAATGCTACAAAAAAAATTAAAGCTACGGAGGGATGAAGTGGAACAAACTGAGAAAAGATGATCCTTTACTTTAAATAAGATTTTCACTGCAGCAACAGTTTTGGAGCTGAGACTCCAAATCTGATGCAGAGGAAGAGCAAGGCAGGTGAGAGGCGGAGTGCCGCGCCTTGACTGGAACTGAAACATGACGAGCCACATGGAAACCCACTGAATGAGCTCAGATGGGTCAGAACCACAGGCAGGAGCCCATCTTGACAGGCACTGATGGGAATCTCACCTGACATGACACTACTTGGTTCTTGCACCAGATAAAAGAATAGCGATAATAATATCAAAAATATAGACAAAAAGACAACAGATTAGGAATCACAAGACATGGGTTCAAATTCCAGTCCTTCCCTCTGTATCTCAGAAGCAAATAAAAAGTTGAGATTCATTGCCATGAGTAACCACCAAGGTCTGAACCAGGCATTTGACTTGTTGTTTTTTGTTTTTTTTTTTTACTTAACACAACTAAGAGAAGTTACTTCTAGTTTCTCAACCTCAGATATGGAGGGTAACAATATGTGTTGCACCTATACTATGGTCATCTGGAAGGCAAATAAAATTAACATGTAAAAGATTTTCAATAGCTGAATATCCATTTAAAGGCATCATCACTACGGGAAATGCACTTCTTTTCTAAGCTGTGAGTTTGTAGGATGTTTATTGTCCTGGTGTAGGATACTCTACCTTTGATGTAAAAAAGATTACTTTTGGAGAATCTCTTATGCTTGTTGCCAGAGGTAAAAGATTAATATGACACTCTACAAAACCAGGCACGCCAGTGAAAACAACAACAAAACCTGTGACCTTGGTATTTTTTTCCAAGTTCTACTCAGTCCTGTTTTTTTTTTTCTTTCATTTTGATTAGTGCATATTAATTGAATGGAATGTTGAATTCCATTGTGACAGTTTCATACTTGTACTAAATAATATTTTTAGCACATCCATCCCCCCTTTCTTAATCATTTCAACTTACATATACACCCTTCTAAACTATGAGAGTCAACTTGCAAAATTAAACACTCTCTTGTTTCTTGGCAAACTTTTGTGGACAGTAACCTGTCTCTGTCACATAGGACACCTGTGAAGCAGTGTCATGAAATCTCAAGTTACCATACAGGAAACCAAGATGACTATGAATCTTTGAAAACTTACAAAGAACTGATAAGCACAGTGTAACAATCTAATGAATTACACTGGCCAAGAAGGTTGATAAGACAGGCATTTAACCCAACATGGAAGAATGTTGTAACTACTTGTTTCACATATTAAAAAAAAAAAAAAAAAATCACATCTGAATAAAGTATCATCTATGCTTACTTATAGAATCTTTAATACATATTATTTTGTTTACATATATGGTATCCAATACAGTGGCCAAAACTAAATTATGCATGCATTCTTTTGAAGTATATGAACTTTAAAGTTAATTGCTAAGGTTTATTTGCTGACTTGTTATGAATTCTGTCAACTCATTAAGTTTATCTAAAACTGTGATCTCATAAGAACACGAACTATAAAATATATCTGCAAACACTGGCTGTAGCGCACTTGTAGATGCCTAAGCAATCTCACCAAATGAAAGAAAGCCCAATTCCAAGCAAATCCTCCTGAAATGTATTTCTAACCCTAAAATCTCTAAGCTCACTACTTACCTCTGGTATACAAGCTCCCGTGAAACCGAACAGCCCATTGGCATTGTCACTCTTTTGTATTATTAATCTTGCAGTAGCATTTTCTTCAGAAATGTGAGCTCCTCCACACACAGAGACTAATTTAAGAAAGAATAATTCTTCTCCTTCCTCTTCGTTGTCATCTCTTGCAGACACAATAAACGATTTGTTAGTTTCTCCCTGTCTGAACTCCAGATATCCAGAAATGGGGTGTAAATCATTCCTTGCAGGCATAGCATGAAGCTCATAAATTTCTTCAAGGGTCAGTTTCCGGTCATAGGCCCTCACGTCCTGCATCACACCCGTAAATCTGTCGTGGCCATTCACGCCTGCCCCGATTCTCAGGACTCCAGGACCTGAAATTAGACGTGGGTTTAAACGCTACAATATCCACACATAACCTGCCCTAAATACCACCTGTGATTCAGAAAATAGGACTAATTTAATGAGATATACTTTTGATGTGTAATACTTCTGCATACCTACCATATGATCAAATAAAGGTTATATTCTATTATGGCAAAAATAACTAAAGTAGTCACTAGGGTTTATGATATTTTATACTAAAAATTGGTGTCTTCAAATTAAATGATGTCCTTAAAAGGATTATCTATCAGTTTGACAAAGCATCTGACAGAAAAATAACTGTCTACCTACTGTGGCATAGTAGATGTTTGCTAAGGTTTATTTGCATGTTCTATAATTTTTTAAATCAAGTTGCTCATCTAAAAAAGAATGATTTAGATCAGTCAATAATTTTAAAATGTCAGTCTTATTATTATTTGAGAACGTCACAGCTTGATGTGTTAGAAACTCATCCCAAGTTAGAAAATTCAAGAAAAAAGTTTCTGTGGGTCAAACATATCTTTATAAATAGAATGAATATAGAAATAATATTTCTTATGCAAGTATTAGAGACTTTCTATAATAATAAAATGCAACCCACCTCTATCACTATAGCTCAATAATAATCATTTTCAGGACTTTTCCAGTTCTTCTTTCCTGTTCTTTTTCTAATAACTCAGCTAAGATACTTACATAAGATGAAAGCTTGGTAGTGATTTTGGAAAAAAAAAAAAAAGTACAAGTGACATGTCAGTGGTCTCGGTGAAGGCAGTTGGCCAAGTTCCTACCCAGGTGGTCCTTTTAGGGTGGTCATGTGTATGCTGCACATTATGATCACGACTGCTCCTGGTCTGCTATCCAGACTATCTTTTTATCTTCTTGTGCAACAAGCCAGAGCCCCTGCTTCCCCAGAACTCCTAACTGGGTGTGATACCCTATAATGTCTCTCCTGCTGAACTACCCAGCAACTGCAGGAGTCCCACTGATTCTCATAAAACTATGTGTCACGAGTTTGATCAGTCAAGACTCTATAGCAGTGATGGTAAACCTTTGAGAGCTTTAAAGGATAGAAAAAGCCCGCTGCAGTATACGCGCCATAGGTCCGCCATCACTACTAGATACTCAGGCTATAGACACAGTCATGTCTCTTTTAGTTTTATTTCCATGATGACTAAACAGGAATAAGGCTTATATTCAAGTCTCGGTCCCTAGCTTGCCTAAGTTATTTACCATTTTTGTTGCCTAAGTTACTTACCATTTTTGACCTCTGTTTATTTATCTATTAAATACATAATGAATTATAGTGAAGTCCAATTTTGGCAATATGTGGAAACACCTTATAAATGCAAAATACTACAAATTAGAAGTGTCCTAAATGCTTTCCTTCTATCACTAATTCTCTGGAACAAACACAATCAGTATTTCTCTAATTCTGGTGTCAACCGCTTAAGTTACTAGCTAAATCACCCAAAATAAGAACGCTATGAAGATATCAGTACATATTTATTTATTTACTCATCTGTTAAACAAATAGATTGACTGTATATCTTGGTGTCTTGCTTCCTTTCCTCACTGCTGGGACAAAAATAACCAACACCCACAACCAGAAGGAAAAGAAGTTTACTTTGGCTCACAGTTTGTAGAGGTTTCAGTCCACACTTGGCAGGCTCCAGGGCAAAATAGCATGGTGGGAGGACCTTAGGAGAGGAGAGCTGATTATTAGTGACGTTTAACACTTTTTCATATTCTTGGTGGCCATTTGTATAACCTCCTGAGAAAAGTTTCAGATAATCTGCATAACCTTTGAGAAATGTTTCAGGTGAGTTTTAACTGGATTATTTTCTGTAGAGCTAAGTTCTATATATTTTGGAAATTGACCCCTCGTTGGATGAACAGTTTGCAAGGCTTCTCCTGATCTGTAGGTTGTCTCTTCACTATATTGATTGTTTCCTCTACTGTACAGATGCTTTTTGTTTCAAGCAATCCATTAATCAAATTTTTCTTATGTTGCCTGGACTTTGGGGTCTTTAACAATTTTATTTTTGCCCAAATCATTGTCCTGAACATTGTACATTATATTCTTTTCATTACTTTTAAAGTGTCAGTTAAGTTTTAAAGTGTCATTTAAGTCTTTATCTAGTTTTTTTTTAGATTTTGAGTGTTGTGAGAGATTGCTTATTGCTTCTGCATATGGGTAGCCAGTGTGCTCAGCACAATTTTTTGAAGACACTTTTCTTTCTTCAACATATGATCTTGTTTTTTGTGTATGTGTGATGAATGTCATCAGTATTTTAATAAGGATTACATTAAATCTGTAGATTCCTTTGGGTGGTATGCATATTTTAACAATATTAATTCTTCCAATCCATGAACTTGAGATGTCTAGTTTTTTCTGTGACTTCAATTTTTTCATCAGCATTTTGTAATTTTCATGCAGAGATCATCCACTTCCTTGATCAAATTTATTCCCAAGCATTTTTTATTACACCTCTTTGAGATTGTTTTTTTTCCTCAGCATTTCCATGTTCAAACATGAAAAAAAATTCATTTTTGTATATCCCCAGTATTGAAGGAAGAAAAGGCTACTAATTTTTGTATACTGATTTTATTCATCACTTTCCACAGGTTTTTACCATTGTTGTTGCAGTCATTGTTTTGTTTTTGTTTTTGGTGAAGTCTCAGATTTTTCTACATAAGAAATCATGGTATCTGTAATCAAGGATAATTTGACCTCCTTTCCTCTTTAGATCTCCTTACTATTTCTTATTTTATTGCTCTGATCAAGACTTCCAATACTGTACTGATGAGAATAGTAAATGTGAACAACTTGCTCCTGGCCTTAGAAAATGAGTTTAGCTTTTCTCTATTCAGCATGACATAAGAGATGGGTTGTCACATATTGTGTCATTTGTTGTGTTGAAACACATTTCTTTCTTTAATTTTATTAGCACATTCTATGTATGATTGTTGATCATGAAGAGATACTGAACTTTCCTGAATGGTTTTTCTACTAAGATTATCATATAGATTTTAATCTTTTATTCTGTTGATACTTAGGAGTCAATCTAACAAAGGATGTAAAAGATCTATACAATGAGAATTATGGCACTCTGGAAAAGGAGATTGAAGTGGATATCTGAAAACAGAAACATATCCCTTGCTCTTGGGCAGCAAGATCTCACATAATGAAAATGGCTATATTCCCAAAACTGCTACACAGATTTAATGCAATCCCAATCAAAATACAATTAGCATACCTTACAGAAATACAGAAAACATTCCTAACATTCATTTGGAGCCAGACAAGACCTAGAATAGCAAAAGCAATTCTGGGCAACAAAAGGAAGGCAGGGAGCATCACAATCCCTGACTTGAAATTACACTACAAAGCTACTGTGATAAAAACAGCATGGTACTGGGAAAAAAAACAGACCTGAAGATAAATATAACAGATTAGGAGATGCAGAAGCAATACCAAACACACTAAGCCACCTCACCTTTGACAATGGGGCCAAGCAGGTTTACTAGATGAAAGATAGTCTCTTTAGTAAATGGTGGTAGAAAAACCAGGTTTCCACATGCTGAAGACTAAAACTAAACCCACGTGTCTCCCCATGCACTAAATTAAAGTTGAAATGGATCAAAGATCTAAGTGCTAAAACAGAAAAACTAAATCTGCTGGAATATAGAATAGGTAGGTCTCTAAGACATAGGTGTAGGAAGAAATTTCAAAAACAAAACCCAGATCACACAAGAAATACTAGAAAGAATTGAGATTTAATGAAAATCTCATCTTCTTAAAAAGTTTTTGCACAGCAAAAATAAATTGCTAATACAGAGAGAAGACAATCCACAGAGTTGCAAAAATTTTAGCCAGTTGTCTCTCAGGCATGTAGTAATATCTAAAATACATAAAGAATTAATAAAAATCAGAATGCCCTCAGATTCAAAGATCCAATAAAAATGGGCATCAGAGACAAATATACACTTCTCAAATGAAGAGATACAAATGGCAAATGTGATGGAATGACAACTGGTGGTCAATTTGTAATACCAGCTGAACTGAATCAGCATAGTGCTGAATGTGGATGGTACAACTGAAGATTGTTGCCAACATAAAAAGAACTAGAGAGGATGAAATAGTGTTGTTGGTTCTCCATGGTGTTGGTTCTCCTGTTGCCACTGGTTCGCCTGAAGGACCTTGTCGAGCTTCTTTCCTGATATGAACTTAGCCGTTATCATCATCAGAGGAACTCGGGACCTTGTTGCTAAGAAAGGCTGTGGTTCACTTTGGGGGAGCTCAGGTCTTTACCACTTCCTGGCTCCAGAGGAGAAGATGGTGTACTGTTCAGTCTCCAGGAGAAGTTTGTCATGCTGGTTTCCTGATAAGAACTCCGCGGTTCTGATCGTCACAGGAGCTTGGGGCTACATTGTCACTAAGGATGGCTGTGGCTCCTTTTGGAGAAGCTTCCTGGCTCCAGTACAGAACTCTCAGCCTGCTGACACAGATCCTTCACCCCACTGGCCCAGACTTTCTAGCTTTCACTGCTGACCTTTGGGTCTTCCCAGCACAGATGCATGGCACAGACTTGCATGAGACATTGCGATGGGCTCTAGGCCTCCAGGCCTCCAGCTGGACTCATGGGGAGCATTTCCTGAGCTCTAGGCTTCCACTGAACTCATCCAGGACGCTGCCATGAAATCCAGGCCTTTGGCTGAACTGTTTGCCTTTCAGTATATGGACAGATTTCCTGCATTTTATCTTTTGTATTTAACTCTTTGAGTGACCATTATAAAATAATACTATAAATTATGTGTCCTGTATATAATTGTTTTCCTTGCAAACCCTGACTACAACAGCAAATAAATGAAAAAATGTCCAGGATCACAGGTCATTAGAGAGATGCAAATTAATGCTGAAGATTCCATCTCACCTTGGAAAGAATGGCTATTATCAAGAAATCAACCAATAACAAATACTGGAAGAGTGAAGAAAAGGAATCCTTCTCTACTGTTGGTAGGAGTATAGACTGGTGCAACCACTATGGAAATCAGCATGGAAATTCCTCAAAAAATTAGGATTAGAGTTCCCATTTGACCCAGCTGTTCTCCTTCTGGGTATCTTTCCACAAGAATTAAAAATGTTATACCACTGTGACATATGTGCACTCATGTTTATGCAGCACAGTTTCTAATTGTTAAATTTTGAAACAACCCAAATGCCCATCAATCAAAGAGTGCATAAAAATGTGATCTTTTTATACGATGGAGTGATCCTCAGCTATAAAGAAGGATAAACTTGAGACATTTCTAGATAAATGGATACAAATTGACATTACACTCAAGTGAACTAAACTGGACACACATGTAAATATCACACCGTTTTTCCGGTGTGAGATACTGAATGTGCAAATAAGGACCAAAGTGTATAAAAAGTATTGTGAAGTAGGAAGAAATTGTTCAAAAGAAAGGAGAACTAGGGAGGAGGAGTGAAAGGAAGGGATAAGAGTCCAACTCTTTCAGTGAAATAAATAGGACACACGTTTAAATGTCACACTGTTTCTCTGGTGTGAGAAACAGAAAGAGTAAATAAGGACCAAGGTGCATACTAGAAAATAGGAAGAAAATATTCAAATGGAAAGGGGAACAAGGGATAGGAAGGAAAAAGAAAACAAAGAAACAAAGCTTTTGTAAATAAACAAGGGAGTAGGGATTGAAAGAAGGAAAGGGGATTGAAACAAGTAACAAAATAGATCATGTACAGATACAAACTCCCTCTCATCAACGTGATCATTATGTATATCTAAAATGTACCAATAAAATTTTTTTTAAAGTGCAGTGAAGTCAGTTTGCTCTTTTTGTTTTCCAAAAGCCCTGCTAAGCTTCTGAAGCACTTTTCCCTCATGTTTTCTGGTTCAGTTTCTGCTTCATTCACATATGAACTGCTGAGCTGATCACCACCCATGGTTTTAGGCATCAGACAAAGCCACAAACATCATCCAGTATCCTGCCGTGTCTGTGGCTCTGGAGCATCACAGGCCACTCTGTCTTTCCAGGCTGGAGGTGGATACCTGTATGCTCCTTTGCAGAATACCAAGACATTGTGTTTTCCACAAGAATCTCCTGCTCCAAAGTGCCCTGTGGATCTGCTGCCCAGGCACACTCAGCTCCCAGGTCTCAGCGCAGCCACCACCTTGTCCCCACTGTCAGGACACTCGCGCGCCTACACACACGCACACACACACACATGCATGCACACGCAGGGACTGCGTCACTGAGCGGTCAGGTGTTAAGTCACAAGGAAGCCTTTGCATCACTCAAAGAGTTAAATACAAAAGCCTGAGCCTGCATCAGGGGTAAGCTGCCCGGAACCTCCACTGAGGGCCGGCCCTGCCATCAGGAACTTAGCAGAAGCCTGCATCAGGCATAGGCTGTCCGGAACCTCCCCTGTGAGCCCGCCCTGCCACCGGGAACATTGAGCAGGCCCGCCCAAGACTGAAAACTGCCCTGGACTGCTTCAGCTAGGCCCACCCTCCCACCTGGAACATCAGAAGATCTCAGCGGGATTCAGTTAGTGTGAGAAAATTTGGAATTTTGCTCCCAGGTGGTGAACTTTGGACTACACCAGATTGACTGTATCAGAGTGGTGAGTATACCCCTAAACTAGATGTGTACAAGGGATGAATAGGGCCAGTAGTAAAACCCCCTACAACTAACCATACGACTTTGTTGTGTCTGAAAATAGTGTGTGTGATCCCCTCCTACACATAGAAAACACCAGGCAGAGTGAAAATGACAAAACAAAAAAGCAAAATGCAGTCTCAAACATATAGTTCACCAGAAGCAAGGATAGGAGACATTGAAATAGAGGACCCCAAAAGTAACACACCGGGAATCTCTGAAAAGAGAGCCAGTGAAATAAAAAAACAACTGCATCAGGCTATAGAGGATATCAAATTAGAAGTAGTCTCTCATGTAAAGAAAGAAATAACAACTTTAGTAAAGGAGTTGTTGAATGCAGCTAAAGAAGAACTAGAGAAAAAAGTACATGAGCATGGGAAACTGATTGAAACTTTGAATGAACAATACAGAAAACAAGCAGAATTCATGAAACAAACTCAAAGAGACATCCAAGAAACAAAAAACTCATTGAAAACCTGCAAAACCGCCTAAAGGAAGCTGAGGATAGGATTTCGGACCTTGAGGACAATATCACAGTTAGTGATCAGGAAAGGATAGAACTTTTAAAAATAACAAAGCAGCATGAAATGATAATCCAGAAGCTTCATGATGATGCCAAGAGCAACAATATAAGAATAATGGGCATTAGTGAGGATACAGGAGTCCAGGCACATGACATACATATTTACAGAAATAATAGCAGAAAATTTCCCAAACATGGGGAAAGAATCTGATATGCAAATAAGTGAGGCATATAGAACACCAAACAGTCACAATCAACATAAATCCACACCCAGACACATAATAATTAAGATCTCAGACATACAGCATAAAAACAGAATATTAAAAGCTGCCAGAGAAAACACACAACTCACCTATCAAGGAAAACCCATTAGAATCACGGCAGACTTTTCAGCACAAACCCTCAAGTCAAGAAGAGCTTGGAATGAGGTATTTCAAGCCCTGAAAGAAAACAACCTTCAACCCAGACTGACGCACCCAGCAAAACTTTCATTCAAATTTAATGGAGAAACAAGATACTTCCATGACAAAGAACAACTGAAGAAATTCATGTCCACCAAACCAACCCTAGAAAGAGTACTGAAAGACATATTAGACAGAGATAAAAATGACCACAATCCCCAAAACAACAACAGAAAGAAACCACCAGGTAGGATAAGCAATTAAATAAGAGGAAAAGCAGAAAGAAACAACTGGAACATAACATGGCAAAGTCGAGCCAGTACATGGAAATCCATATGGAGAATTCTCAGAAGACTAGGATTGGAAGCCCCATTCAATCCAGCTATTCCCCTCCTGGGTATTTTCCCCAAAGAATTGAAAAGTTTATATCACAGTGATATATGTGCACCCATGTTCATAGCTGCACAACTTGTGATAGCTAAATCCTGGAAACAACCAAGATGCCCATCAACTGCAAAGTGGATGAAAAAGATGTGGCATTTTTATATGATGGAATATTACTCAGCTATAAAAAAGGATGACCTTGAGGCCTTCCTAGGCAAATGGAGACAACTTGAGACTATCCTCATTAGTGAAATAAATAAGAATCATATTTATAAATATCATATTGTGTCTCTAGTGTAAAAAGTAAATAAGAACTACAAGAGTAATAAAACCAAAATGTGTAATTGCTATTGTAAAAAAGAGAGGAAAAGAAAGTGCTCTAAGGGATATAACTGCATGTATGTTTGAGT
>PVLA01004190.1:0-167702 GCA_004027455.1 Hydrochoerus hydrochaeris | reverse complement strand
CATTGCTGAATCTCTGTTGGATCTTTGAGCAGAACTGTTTGTAGTCTGACTGTTTGAATGTTTACTATGTACCCTTTAACTTTGTAACTTGAGAAACTACACCCAGGATGACAGTACATAATTTATAAATTACTGATTTCTTAGTGGGGCTTTTTCTCATTCTCCTTTTCTTTCTTTCTTTTAGAATTCTGTATTGTTGCTATCCTTTTTTGTTTTTTCTTCTCTTTAAATAAAATTTTAAAAATGTATAATTGCTAGTGTAAAAAAAGAGGAAATAGGAAGTGCTATAAAAGATAGCTGAATGTATGTTTAGATGTGTGAGATTGATGACCATAGTTCTAGGTTCTTGCTGGATTGCTGAACAGATCTGTTTGCACTCTCACTGCTTTAGTGTCCACTTTGTGTGCTTTAATTCTGTAACTTGAATAACTATTTCTAAAAGAACAATATGTAATATGTAACTAGTGATTTATTGCTGTTTATCTTCTTTTCTTGAAATTCTGTGATATTTCTACCTTTTTCCTGTTTTTTTCTCTTTAAATAAAAAAATGTATAATTGCTATTGTAAAAAAGAGAAAATAGGGAGTGCTATAAAAGATATAACTGCATGTATATTTATGTGTGCAGGATTGTTACCCATATTTCTTAGTTCTTGTTTGATTGTTGAACAGATCTGTTTGCAGTCTCACTGCTCGAGTGTCTATTTTGTGTGCTTTAATTTTGTAACTTGAGCAACTATTTCTAAAAGAGCAATACGTAATTTATCAACTAGTGATTTTTTACTGTTTTTTTTTTTGAAATTCTGTGATATTTCTCTCCTTTTTCTGTTTTATCCCTTTAAATAAAAAAAATTTTTTTAATTTTAAAAAATTTTTTAAAAAAGCCCACTACCACGTGAAAACGCAGACCTTACATCACAATGCAGACACCTCAAGGCCTAAGCATCATGCCAAGAAGCAGGACTTACGTCCCCACGCACATTTTACGTCCCCACGCAGACATGGAACGACATAAGCATGACGTCAAAATGTAGGCGTGTCCCTTCACGAGTCTAATCAGTGCCATAGCTGCAAGTGAGCTAGGGAATAAGGATGCTCGCCAAACAGCATCCTGCACTGCCAGGCCCTGGCCCAGAGGCCTAGGAGGATACTCTTCCGCCACTTGATGCTTTTCTCTTGCTGTTTTAGAATTATCTTTTGTTCTTGTACTTTCGACCATAGACTATGCCTCACAGAGGGGATCCTTGGCCAGATCTAAAGGCCTCCTTTGAGCCTTTTGGTCTTGGTTGTCTGCATCTTTCCTAAAACTTGTAAGGTTGCAACAGTTAAGGGATGGTATGTGTGTTCCCTTCTCTTTCTGGAATATCCATAACACAAAACTTAGCTCGCTTAACGGTGTCCTTTAATATATATATATTTTTAAATCGTAGATTGTTATCAGGCTGCTCGGCTACTTGTTGAAGTCCTAGGAGGGTGGGGAGATGGGGGTGGGGGGGACCCAGTTGCTTCCCAGGAGTCTTAATGAGCCAGACCAGCCAGGAAAAGATACTTAGCAGTGTCCTGAGGTTGGGGGTGAGTGGCGCCCTTTATATGGTTCTCTGGGTCTATGGCAGTCACTCAAGCCCTTGTATACATTTTAAAATTCATACTACATGTGACTGATAACTTTGAAAATGTTTTTTGTAGCTTTTCTTTACAAGCTACAAATTGCAAAAATAAGTACTTGGTAGTAAGCCAAACAGAAAGGAAACATCTGCTTATACACCTCCTATCGTTTCCATTTTTGTTTTACCACCACCAAAGGAATCAAAGTTTGAACAGTCCCCGTCTTTTCCATTTTCATTGTACCACCATTATCACCACCAAAAGAATCAAAGTTAACAAATACATGTTATCTTCAGGTGAATAGCTTGATTCCAATGAATGTTATAGGTAGATTCCTTGTAGCTCAAATTAGCAGATATGGGCATGGAGGGGCAGAAGAAAAATGCTCGATTAGGCTACAGCTATGTAATTCTGCTCTGTCTTCTTCCTGACTATAAAAGAGAATCAAATCATAAAAGGAAGGGTGTTGAAGGAATTGATAACTATAATTGTGTAGACATATTTAAGTAAGTTTCTAAAACAACATGATTTGATTTAAAGCCAAGAGATTATCTCTTTGAAACAACCCACATAATTCACCAATTTACTTACTCATCCTGTAAATCCTACAATCATTTTTAGTGGGATTTTTTTTTTCTGGTACCAAGGAATTGAACTCACAACCCCACGCTTGCCAGGCAAGCACTTATGCTGCTGAGCTAAATCCCCAGCCCCTTTAGTGGGATTTTTAATTCTAGTTCTTTTCCTACTTTTATGTTCATCACCCTCTCCTTCCAGCAATACTGAAGTTATTCAGATGTAATACACTGCTTCCAACTTCTAAGTCTTTGTTCATTCCTCTGCCTCTCTGTCATTCTCCATCCTTCTTAATACCCACAGTAGGGAGAACTGTCCCTTCATAATTTTTCTTTGTTCCTACAAAGTACTCATCTGTTTGCATATCTCTCTCTTACAGCCTATTTCTGGTCCTTCAATGGCAACAACCTGATTTACTTCTGCCTGATTTACATCTGCAGTACTTAGTGCAGAATGTATCATGGTTTTGACAGGCACATATTTCTGTCAAACTAATACAAAAAACAAAGTTTTTACATATCTGCTATATTTTTAAAATCCAAAATTTTTAATTGCAGATTTTATAATATGCAAATATCAATGTCCTACTTTGAAAAAGACACTCACCATCAGTTATGGCTTCTCCTTTCAGGCTCTTGATTCCTCTGGGCATTGCATTTCCATCCAGGTAGAATTCAATTATACCATCATCCAGGATAATTAGAAGATGAAGCCAAACACCTTCTTCTAAATATTTCATGACTGTTGTCTTGGCAATGTATGTAACATTTGATCCCAAAGTTTTATAATGAAGGGAAAGTGTCACGTGGGATTCATTGGTTTGAATTTTTGCCCCATAGTAGATGCTTCCATTACCATCATCCTTTGCTATGACAAACCCATTTGTTCTAGCATTAGGCATTACCCAAGCTGAAAATGTAAAGCTTGCAATTGTGTTATTCCTAGAGGGATGGTATTTTGGATTAATAGTCCCAAATGCTCCCTCTAGTCCACTGAAGTACAAAGCATCTGTTCTGCTATGGTGATGTCGCATGTGTGGTTGTAACTGCACGGTGTTGGGGAAATTTCCAACCAGTAGAAAGTCCACCATGGGTGGCAAACCAGCAGGAAACCCACTGGACAGTATTTCCCAGCCTACTCGAACATCACCAAACACACCCTGCTGCCTCAAAATGGTGAAGCTGGTAATATAAGACGTATCATCTTCTGAAAGGACGTCTTCTGCCACTTCTCTCTCTAAACACTCTGGGTCCAAGATGAAAATCCCAAAGGGATTATCATTGAATGGAATCATTACTGTCACCTGGAGGTTAGTTTCTGCTAGTTGGCCTCCAGGACCTGGGGAGCCACCTATAATTAAAAAAAAATTATGAGTGAAAAACTAGAATTTGGAGTACTTTCCGTTTTAAGTATCTTAAAAAGGAATTTGTTTAGGAGTGGCCCCCAAGATCCGGCCACAGCCATGGTGGAACCCAGGCAGCTGCACAAAGAAGCAATTCGCCTTGCCCTCTTGGTAAGTGCCTCCCTCTGGTATGAGCCAGGAGGAGACCCAGTAGTGTCCCCTATGAGCCTACCGGTGCGCGGGCTTGGAATCAAACATCCCAACCCCCCCTACACTGCCCCATCCCGCAGTTAGCAACAGTCTGAGCATCTCTTGGGAGGATGACTGTATGCCATATAGCAAATACGGGGGGTCTCCTCTACTATTTGAAAGCAAATGTTTACAATTTTGTTTCATTGTGATTAACTGCTTTACTCTATTCAGTATTCTCTTTTAATTGGTTTTATAATGTTCTGTCTTTGGTTTGATTTTGCTATACCTAACTGACTAGACAACTATTGTGAGGATAATGAGATATACTATGGTACCTATTACTGTTATCCTGGTAACCTGCTGTGAAGTTCTCTACCAAATTCACTGCACTGTCTCAGTTGGCCTTGTTTTGTCTTGTTCTGTTGTATTTCTACTACCTTCAAATTTAAAAAAAAAAAAATTTTAAAAATAGAGGAATTTGTTTAGCAGACAAACATCTAACACTGCCAATGAACAGCAGTATTGCCATAAGGCCTTCATTACATTTTAGGCCCATGATACTGAATACCATTGATTCATCATAATTTTATTAATAATAGTCAAACCTGAAAATAGTGTATTAACTGGAGAAGTTTAGTTTCTGTACTGAAACCAAAATTGATGGGGGAAACTGTTTATGGCACAAAGGCCAAACTGTAAGCTATGATGAACATGTATTTCTTAATTTCCTTTAGTGTTATATTGGAAATACTGTATTTGGTGTGGAAAAAGTCTACTTACAAGTTTCAGGATGGATGTAAGTAAGCCTGTATCCATAAAAATAAACCTAGCAAGACCACAAAATGAGTGTTTGGTGTTAAGGGTTTATCTCTGTGGCAAAGAGTATACTTAGCATGCACAAGGCCCTGAATTCTATTCTTAGCACCAAAAGAACATCTTTAGCAAGAAGGATACTTTGTTATTTAAAATCAGAAAATCAAGATTCACTTATCAACTGAATTTTCTATACAATTCTACTGAAGTATAAAATACAAAATTTTGGTTGTAAATAAGAGATGCAAAAAAAAAAACAGTACCTGAAATGTTGATGAGCTTTAGAACAAAAAATTCATTGAATTCAGGAATACTGTCTGGGAAAGCATGGAGAATGATTGGTTTTGTTCCTTCTCCATCCATGAACTGAATGGTCCCTGAAGTTTCGTAGAACTCCTGTCCAGGCTGCAGAGCAGAATCATTCTGAAACAGCTGCCAACCCACAGACACATTTCCAAAGCATCCTCGGTGCCTCAAAATCCTTCAAAATAAATTACATAGTTATTTATTTATTTTTTTGAAAAGTGTCTAAGTAATGAATCCAACTCCAATGAGAGCATTCTATATTGTGTTTATCATCTTTAAATGAACTTGTCCTACCAAGAAGAATTTCACAGAGAGGGATGAATGAGGTAGAGTTTTAAATAACAAAAGCAGTTGTAGAAGCTTTAGTCTTCAAATTCCAGACTGGAAGATAAATTCTAAGCAGAACTGAAAAATATTGTGATGATAACTAGCAATCGTGTTTCGGAAGCAATATTTAGGGTGAGAACAATCACATGGCATCTAAGAAACATCTTCATGAAGACTTTAGATAGATTCCCATCTTCTTGGTCTTGATGAAGATGGAGTGAGGAGAAAGGAATGATTTCTGCTTACCGGCTAAAGTGTTTTGGTTTCTATAATTTTTTAGTAGATAAACGGCAGCAGCATAAACAGAATTTAATATTCACTTAGCCAACTTTAAACTCAGTTCCTGGTCAATTTTTTAAAAATTTTCAAATATTACCAGTATTTCTAATTTTTCATATCCTTATTTTAGTCATCTAATTTTAACTTTCCTTATCCAAATGTACTTACCAAAATGCATTAGTCTTTCCTTCTTCTACTGTTTTGTCTATGGGTTCCAGAGAAAAAATACCATTTGGGTCATCATTAGCTTCAATTATAACCGTAGCTATTCCATACTGATATACTACTGTATCACCTAAATAAAAAATAGAGATGTCAAAGTAATAAAAAAATAGCTCTCTTACTTTTAAATTAACAGTTTATAATTATATGCAAATTTTTCATAAGAATTTCCTTATTGAAGGTCATGCAATAAATACTTGTGCTCTATTTCTCTAAAGATACTTTCAGGAATACATTTATATATCTACGCATTAGGTACAGAAGAAAAGATGACTAAATAACTTCAAATCACTTGTATTTTGTCTTTTGAGAAAATGTTCAGTTACAGAGGAACTATTTCATTGGAAAAGAAATACGACATTTTTCTTCACAATGAGAATATTACTGAATAGCTTAATCTGAAATAAAAAACATAGTTTCTTCTAAGTTTAGATTTGAGATATATAGTTTTATTTCATTAAAATAATGAAGAATTACCCTATAAATAAAAATACTCCTGTTCATATCAGTTGGAATCAGTGGTTCAAGTGTATTTTTTATCTATATAGGACCTATGTTTTTTTGAAATTGTGAGGTTTTTTGTGGCCATTATTGTAGACAGTCGAATTTTTCCTTATGATAGTGTTTGGTTTTAATCTCAGGGTGGGCTGGTATTTTTAGTTAAACCATGTGAAAAATGAGCAGCAGAATTAGGAGAAAGCAAAAGCAGACAGGAAAACAGATAACGAGGGGGAAAGAGGTAAGAATGATGATAGGAAATAGCAAAACAAAAGACGAGACCTCTTTTTGTCTGCCTCCCCTAAATGTCTGCACAAAGCACACCCCGAGGCCAGCACTCACACAGGGCCTGTCCAGGGACACCTCCGTGGGAGGGAAGCTTGGGGCAGGAGGAGGAGCCCTAGTGCAGGGGGTCTGGCCCAGAGTGGGAAGTCAGAACCCTGCTGGGGAATCACACAACCTCACTGCGAGAAGAGGCCAACAGAGGCAGGGAGAGAGAGGTTAAGTACACAGGAAATTCATCAAATCTATAAAAGTATGAGGGCTAATGGGAGCTGGGTTTACTACTGGAGGAGAGAATGAGAAACATGGAAAGGGAGGAAAATGAACAGAGCCCCATGTAAGGTGTTTGGCAAGAATGGAAATATAGGTGTGATCTAATAGTTTTCAACATACATAGCTCATAGTATGAGATGCAAGTGTGAGAGTTTGCTTGTGTGTACACATACACATAGGTACCATCTATCCCTCCTGTCTACACTAGAGGACCCTCAATAACAATAAGCACATTTAGTACTCAGATCCTAGTTACTGAACCGCGTTCTTCACTACGAAGAACCAGGACTCTGTGGAGAAATGGCTGATTTCAGGGTTGTATAAAATTAGTTTCTTACTTTCTTGCTGTACCAGAAAGTAAGAAAATGCTCAAAGAATAACAGACCTTTCAAAAAGACAAGGGAGTCATCTTGAATAGGTTGCCACTGGTCAAATCTGAGACAGTCTGACCATGAAAATAAATGATAGTAGCAAAAATACTCCACCATATGAAAGAGGAATTGTGAGTCCATACTGATAAATGTGTATATGAAAAAAAATGAAAGGTTAATGAGTAATGGGATATTTACATAGTTTCAAAATAATTCGTCCTACAAATCACTATTTTAAAAGTATAGATGAAAAGCCTAGAAGCCATCACTTTAATGGTGATCAAAGTGAGTATCATAATAAAGAGACAAATCAAAATCTTGTTAGGAATGAAGGGATGTAAAAACATAGAATCACTTTTGT
Organism: Hydrochoerus hydrochaeris; assembly: GCA_004027455.1. Classification (NCBI taxonomy): domain Eukaryota; kingdom Metazoa; phylum Chordata; class Mammalia; order Rodentia; family Hydrochaeridae; genus Hydrochoerus; species Hydrochoerus hydrochaeris. The sequence continues at coordinate 160,256 of PVLA01004190.1, read as the reverse complement.
TGAATTTGCATCAAAGATACAACACCTGATTTAATCATAAGGAAATATCAAGCAAACTTAAAATGAGGGATATTCTAGCTTATGGTCTTCTGTATTGTCAATACCACTCAAGACTGACATGATCAGAGCAATATTACAATGTAATATTATCCATGTACTATTACACAAAACACACAAATTACATTTTATATACAAAATACATGGTAATATATAATATTATACAAAATATACAAATTTAGGCCTAACTAAATTTATAACATTCCATATTACAATGTAATATTATACAGATATTATACCATGTATAATTCAGGAAAGGATCGATTTGCTAGAAAGGGCATTATAGAGAAACATGAATGGGGTTTCAGATAACGATCCCATCCATGTTAATGACCTGATGGTTACATAGTGGCGATGTAGGTAAATGTTTGTAGGAAATACACACTTAGGTCTTTAGCAGTGATGGGGCATCTATCTTTAACTATCAAAAGGTTCAGGAAACAAAGTTCCTTACTCTTAAAAGAAATAAATACCAAAACAAGCTATGTTGCTTCCAATTTACTAAAGAAGGGGGCCAAAACGTTTTCAGGGTGCAAACAACAGAGTGAAAGCATCCTGCTTCCTTTCTAGCACGGACAGGAAAGGTGAGCACACGGCTCCCCTGTGCAGCTCGCACTCCTGTGATGCCATGAGGCTCAGGGAATCACAAACAGCCAGGTGGAGTCAGCTGCCTACAAAATCTAAGCTTCCCAGCCAAACGTGCGGGAAGAAAAGGGCTACAGATACTGACCTTTTAAACCACTGGATAACTAGGCAAGGCCCAGGCAGGCCCACTCCCAGTGCCAGCTGATTTGAGCTGAAAGATTTCCATCCCTAATAGAATAATTTCCTAATTCTTACCTATTGTGAAAAAGGTAAAAAATATTACCATAGTGTGTGCATGGTACATTTCCACACCTATATTCTTTATACCATTCCTCGGGGAAGGCACAGAATAAACAACTGTGTTCTGGAACAGGCACTGATGACAGTACTGTACTCTCTGGCACAGCTATGGAAAAATAATACTTCATGTCATCTTAGCAAAACCCTGAAGCAACAGACCTGTCATAACAATCAAATGCATTTACCTGTTGAGTTAAACAGGATTATATAGAAGGGCTCATCCGTTTCTGGGATACCATCTTCATTAACATGCACAGATACACTCTGCTCTCTACTTCCAACGTCAAACACGAGGGTTTCTCCTTTTTCAGTGGGAACAAAGTCGCCCTCTCTTGCAGTGGCCTTCCCATCCAGGGTGGCATACTGGACAAAGCAGGTCACATCCATAGATCCATTTCTGAGGACGGTGAAGTTAGCAGTGTCCCCTTCCTGAACCCGAACTACACGAGGTTCTGCAATATGCAGAGAAGGAACACGTGAGCTTTGACAGCTCCATCTATGAACCCGCAGTCCTTCCTGCTTCTTTCTCTGTGCCACCCGAAGCGGTGCCCCATACACCGTCTGTGCCTCCAGTCAGCTGTCTCCAGCTCTGATGTGAGTCCTCATGCTGACTTCAGCAGTCGAGGGCCTTGCTTTCGCCCTGATCCCTCCAGAACTCCCTGCCTGCTGCAGCCAGCTTTCTGGTCAGTCACCTACTCTTTGAAACCCCCTGCACATGACTGCATAGACCTCATTTGGAAACAGACATTATAAGTTCCCTGAGAACAGGCTCGCATACCTTATGTTCTATTTTTGCCACAGCCGTTGGTAGAAGGCTGAATAACAGACTACTTTGTTAAGAACATACTAAGCAAAGGCTTAAAGGAGAGATTAGGAAAATTCAAGAGATTTAAAAAGTCCAACACCAGTAAACTGACCTATATCCAACTTACAGAAAACGTAAGGATTTCATGAAGAATTAGAAATCAGTTAAATCTCATAAATAAAACTAAAGATGTGTCAGATGGCAAAAGAAAGTTCTAAGGATAAGTAAAGTGAAAAATGGAGAATTCTTAATGTGCCCATTAAATCTTGGATACTACAGAAAGTAGCTGTCCGTTAGGTACAACAAGTTGCAAATTGTCTTTACTCTGTTCACGGTGAATGGGTACAGGAATGTTCGTTTCTGCACAAAGGAAAAAGAATACCTCATACAATAATCTGAAAGGACTAACAATGCATTTTAACAAAGCAGCACTTACAGAATTTTCTTTCTGCTTCGGAAGATCTCTAATTTTTTTAAAATTTCAAAATGATTGACAATCATCAAATAAATCATGAAATCATATTTAAACAAGCATTGACAGTACTTTGTTGAAAAGATTCAACTTAAAGCTATTCTAAAATACACCTGTTGATAAATAAAGAAAGATGTAAACTGACTCAAAAATGGTAGCCGTCCTACCTGCAAAATAAACAGGGTCATCGTTTCTTCTAATCCTCAGAGTTGCAGTTGTTTTATTTCCCACTTTAGCCCCTCCAGTTGCATTAAGTAGCATAATGGTAAATTCTTCCATTTCCTCTGGAATCTTTCAGAGAACAGTACACATTTTAAAAGTCCAATAGTCCACCCATAGAATTAAATTACATATTCTTACACTATTTCTTTTTCTAAAAATGTTCTATTAATAGTGCTAATGTGCACTTCCACGTTTAAGGCAGAAGCTTTCTAAAGTACTCCTGTAAGATTCAGAATCCCCTAAAATTATTTAAATGTGCATTCATTTAAACAGCCACTTTATTCTAACTGTAAAATATAATATAAATGATATTTTGCCTTATATTGGCTAAAAACAGATATACCACAAAGATTCTACCCTTTCTGTATGACAACGGGAACTATGTTGTTTAGAAGAAAAATAAAAAATGGAACAGAAATGTAACTTTCTGACAGATGCAGCAGCGTGTTCCTACCAACCATCTCCAAGCTCAGCCAGCACCCAGGGCCTTTCACAGACTCCACCGAGCCTCTGTGCATGAGGGCTTTAACCTCCACCTCTAACAAGTGAGGCTCCCACAACACAGAGCCTGGGTGAGTCCCAGCTGGAGAGTTTCTCTTCCACATCATCCCAAGCATCAGTCCTCACCACACTCCAGAACTACAAAGTGCTGGAACTGTCCTTTGAGGGCCAGGCCTGCAAAGTGTCCCAAGTGCTACCTTCTAGAGAAAGGCGAATACCACTATTTCCATGTTGTTTCTCTATACTCTCAGGTGCTGAAACCCCACCTGGGGTCTGTGATCCCTGTGGCCTGGGGTCCTGACTTGGAGCACATCCCAGGTAAACAGCCTTTCTCCAGCAGGCTTAACACAAGCCAGCGAGACACCTCTCCCACAGCTGTGAGTCCCTGCTATGAGACACACTAGTGTATCACTGACCACCATCAGTTCTAACAGTGAAGCACGCTCCAGGGAGGCCAAAAAACATCACGCTTTTGCCTTACAGTGAAACATCACATACTTTCATCATGGAATCTCTTCCCATATATTTAATGATTTAATAAAAATGACAGCAAAACAGCAAAAATAAGAAAAGTAGAGAGTGACCTGTGAGATTTACCTCATCTGGAAGGGAGTATACGGTGATATTTTTTGAAAATTCCTGATCACCAAAGAAAACAGTCCCTCGCACAGGAAATACATCTTGTGTAAAGTCAGGACTAACTACCCACAATACGCTAACATCACCGAAGTTGCCTCGATTTCTTATTATACCATAAACAGCTGCAAAGTACAAAACATAATTTTTAATAAACACAAACATATTACACTGAATTTTAAAACAAATAAATTGCTCAAAATAAAAACAACACCTCTTCTCACTAAAAGTCAATTATCTGTTCAGCATTCTCTAAGGTTCATATAAAATACAGATACACTAGCGTACTCAGCCTTCTAAAGTCATACAATTAACAACAGAAATGAACTGCATGTTCCTTAGGGTACTGGGGATCGAACTCATGACCTCACATTTGCCTGGCAGGCGCTTATTATGCCACTCAGCTAAATCCCCGGCCCCACAGTGTGGAATTTTTAAAAGTCATTTGTCACAGGAACAGAATGGTGAATAGTTACAAGTTTGATAAAGTTCCATAATGTATCTGGTGAAGGCATTTAGAGAAAGTTTCACTTGCACACTCAGAAAGATTTTCTTACCTAGAAACTGCTTTCAAAATAAATATTTCTCATTTTCTGCCACTGAAATAGTTTCCTAGCAGTAACACTTAGTTTGAATGCTTTTCCTACTTATTTTGACTTAACTCAGGCCTGGGTGTTTGAACTGTATTGCATATGATTAACTGAAATCCGAATATAACTGAAATCATCATTGCCATTGTACTTTGTAAGAAATATAAACAGCAATCCTAAGTATGAGTTTTAAAAAGACCAATGTCCACACTGCGTGTAATTGCTCAGGTAGGATGGACAACTGAAAATAACTAGTTGCTGAAGAAATGAACTAAAAACATGATGAACTTCCTTTTCAGTAGATAGGAATACAAAACAAGACACAGAATAAATTACCATTATAGATATTGTCTCCTTTGCTTTCATTTATTGTCACAGTGAGACCATCAGCAATAAATTCTATAACCCCATGAGGGTCGTCGTTTTTCAGAATTGTTATGTTGACAACTGTAGCACTTCCCAGCTTGCTTTCCCTTTCACCGTGGCTGCTGAGGAACACCCAGTAATGCTCGTCCAGCTAAAACGATCACACCAGGTGAGCAAAACGAATAGGAAATTTCACAAGTAAAACATGCATGTATTTGAGAGTATTAATACACTCAGCTTTTCAGAAACCTACAACTCCGGAAAAGGCAAAAGGGTTGATATTATTCCTAAAAAATATTTCTAACATTCTCCTAACAACTAAAATATATTAGAGAGGTAAGTGTACATTATCCAAAAAGGAAAAAGATGAACAATAACACTTTTCTAAATTAGCAAGATGTTAGGGCCTTGTCACTGACCAGCTGGGCACTGGTCTATAAACCTAATGATACTGTACTGTATCTGCTTCCACTAACAGAAAACTTTAATTTGTTTCCTTTAAAAAAGCAATTTTATTCAAAACTAGCCACACCAGTAAATTAAAAAATTCAGTCAATCAAGATCACATTTTAAAAAAGTTGATCATAAATAAAACTTAACTGGGCTGGGGCTATAGCTCAGTGGCATAAGCACCTGCCTCAGAAGCACAAGATCCTGAGTTCAATTCCTGGCAGAAAACAAAACAAACAAACAAAAAAACTTAACTGACCACACACTCAAAGTTTCAGATTGTTTGGTTCATTCAGTTATTTCTTTTTGTAGGATAAAAATACACCTTTCTAATTAGAATGAATATTTGTTTAAAGCTTCTATCTCTAATTTTCTGAACATAGGTACTTATTCCTTCTTATGTCTTCTTGTCAGTGTTCAAAATATTTATGTCATGATATAACAGATATTACCAACCTGCCACAAAGCACAAAGGAAAAATAAAACTCAGTACCTCAGGTACACCATCCAGTCTTGAGAGCAGAGTGATCACTATTTCCCTTTCCCCAGGTTTGAATTCCAGTATCCCCGTGTTTCCATAGAATTCACTGCTATCTCGTGGCTCTACTCGGTAGCACAGGAACTGCTTTACAAGAGCTCCCCGGGATCGAATAATGTGCAGCTCTACAGATTCTCCTTCCTTAAAAAAAATCCACAAAAATTCAAGTCTTTCTGCATCGTTCTTCTGAAGTGGTGAACACAGAATGAAGTTTTGTACTTACCTGTATAACATAGGGGCCTCTGGAAGCAGGAGAAAATTCAAAGACTCCCCCAGGATCATCATTTTCCAAAATAATTAGGTCACGACTAGTATACCCAGATTTCAGCACCTCATTTTCTGTATTAACCCTGGAAGTCAGAGGTAAAAAAAAGGCACCTGTGAGCAAAAAATCTTACTTCTGAAATCTGAATGTCCCAAAGGCAATTTATGAGCCTTCCAAGTAATTAAAAGAAAGGAGATTAGGAATTACACTTTACAATGAATTTACATGTAGTCAAATCACTTAAGACCAAAATGGTTTTACTCATAACCTTACGGAAAGATTATTTTTTACTTCATTATATTTTTTTCATTTTATTTGAATGAAATAAACATTATATATGTACACCAATAATACAGTACTCAAAAGCTATAGATATTTATAGTGTATCAAAACTTACAGATTTTATTCCAGTTTTACAAATATTTAATTTGTATAGTTAGAAAATATATTTAAACCAAAATTTCAATTTTACATTGAATTCATTTTAAAATCTCATTCAATAAGATTATATTGACTGTCTAAAGTTACATACACCCTAGGTAAGATAACTATACAGGTTATAGCAAACCACAATACAAAATAAATACAATTATTATTAGTTTTTTAAGTATACTTTGTGGCTTTCAAATGCCTTCTATATGTCTCAATTTTTAACCTCATACATTTTTTTCTTTCAGCAAAGAAAATGTAAGACATAGGGAAGAAGAAAAGAAAATGGATCTGTGATGCATGACATACTACAACAATTCCTAAATACACCTCAAAAGATCCTAACAAATTTTTCTAAAATTCCGACTTTTATGTTCAATGTAGAATTAAAATGATCAAAGAGATTGTGTGGCTCTGATGATTTTAAAGCCAGCAAGCTCTTAAAATTTTTTTCAAATCCTGCAAGCAGGTCTACATCTTTCCAGGTGTGATTTCCTATTGAACAAAAAGTATTCATGATCAGACCTTAAAATCACAATAAAATCAAAATGGAAATGCAGGAATATGGAGAACAGTCAGTTCAGTTCCCACATAATACAGAACAAACATCATCTCTTACTTAGCTTTTGAAAATTTGACAACCAACACCTCGCATGCCAGAGACCACAGATGACATAAATTAAATAGGAGGACAATTAATTATTATATTGCTAAATCTGTCATAATTTTCACAGCAAATCTGCCCATATTTCACTGATATCACTACACTAAAATTAAAAATTTCCTGTCTACGTTTAGCTTCTGTAGACATGAAAACTTACTCAAAATGTGTACTATACAAACCTACTGTGACCATTAAACAAATGCATTTGTTTTAAAACTTTCTTAAAATATGCTACCCTTATGTAAAGTGCAAATTTTGAAAAGTTCTATGTATTTAAGACTCAGATGAAATCAATAAATTGCTTAACTACATTCATAAAACACCAGAAGAGTTTCTTGTTCTTTGTTAATTCTTTTTTGTCCAAGATTCATAAAAGATTTCACAAGTAAAGCACAATGACTGTTTTCCACGTATAAGCTATAATGGAAAGTTGGTTTTAAATTCTTCAAAATATTTGATAAATAATTCTCATTTTATCAAACATTTTAAATGCATTCATATTTTAAAACTCTTAGGGCCAAATAACTCTAAAACTTCATGTAATCCCCTGCTATCATTAGTAAGCAAAACTACACGAAAGGCATGCACGGGCAGGTAGACAAGCAGAATTTCCCAAGACCTGTCATCATGCAGCACAGCAGCCCGTCCCAAAACAATCACTTGCACAACAAAAATGTCGGACCACCAAACACAAGCCATTCTTTTGTACACTTACCCAAAATACACGACAAATCTTTCAGTCTCTACCCTGTCAATACAGAGAGAACCATGGGAGGGGAAGCGGACGAAGGCACCCTTTGCCAAAAAGCTCACTAATACGGCTGGAGACGCAGAGCAGCAGGGTAAAAACAAAGCTAAAGAAAGCCTTTCCTTTTTTTCCCAAGAGCTGGAGATTTTCATGTTATGGGAACTGGGCACATGGGGCCCTTTGCTATTGACAAATGCTCAGCAGTCCCCACTTGTGGAAGATGACCCCACGGCAGCCGGCGTGCCAGGACCCATTCACAGCATTCCAGCACAGAGCCTGCCAAACCCCGTACCAGCTCTCAGACCACAGCAGCTGAGCAAATTTCATTCAGCCTGGCTTATAACCATTTAGGAGCTTTAATTAGGTTTAAAAAAAAAACAAAACTCCAGCCTCAGATCTACAGCCAGTTATTCCCTAAGTTAGTAAAATCAAAACTCCGAAAGCACAGAAATCTGTACCTTTCATTGTTTGCACATGAATACATTCAAGCAGTTATGAAATAAAACTTTAAACTACAACTTTGGCTGAATATATTTTCAAATTTCCAATTTATTTTACTTTCACATAAGCCTTGGGAATACCATGTCAAAATGTAAAGACTATGAGTTTAATTTTTGCAGTCAGATAAATCATTAGAAATACAGGGTTGTATACTACTGAAGTACATTGCTCTGAAATAAACTGGTATATACAATGAAATTACTTCTGACCTGGAAAAAATTGAGCAGTGGAATATTTTCAAGTAGTATAGTATTAGAAGTACCACAAATTGTTTAGTACCAGGGCAACACTTAGCTATACTGTGCTTGGTATATAATGAATTTGCATTTAACATTAAATTATGAACCATATTATAATAGTGTTATTATTTTTGTTGCAACATTATATTATCATCACTGTAATCACATGACCACTCATACATTTCTTCACTTAAATTCTGTTAAAATTTTGCAGAAATTAAAGTTTTTATAAAATAGGCACTTCCAAACCATATATTTTATTCTCACATTCATTTAGCTAAGTCTTTGACCACTAAAGCATAATTTCTTTATTCTTCTTCATGCAATAGTTTTAACAGAATTAAGATATTTCAATGTAGATTTTAACTATTTTCCTCTATTTAAAAAGGAGCAATAATTTCTGAAAGTTTCTACCTTATAATTTGTACTTCCTGGTATACTGTTTTTTAGCACCATGGGAGAGAAAGAGGGAAAAGAGTAAAAACAGTAAAAGTTAAAATCATATTTAATTTCAAATGTTTATGTCTTGAGATAAAAAATGACTATAAAAAATATAAAAAGTCACTATGAACCTGCAAAGGTGTAGTTTAAATAATTCTTCAAACATTTAGTTTAGAGCAAAAACTCTTGGTTCCATTAATAAAGGTTTTATGTGTTGCTTTTGGTTTACAGTCTGTTAATTTTTCTTTAGTTTTTTTCAAGACTGTTCACTGACTCAGTAGGTAATACAAGGCAAAAAGTACATATGTGGAAAAATAATTTCCAGTTTACATTTCATTACATTGCACTGATTATTTTTCATCATATAAAATATCTTTTCTAAAAATGTCCTCTAATAGATACACTAGGCCCATGTCAGTTAAACCGTGTTCATGTGTGTATGATGCTTGTTTTTCACACTTTGGTTTTCCTGTTGTTGTTTTGTTTTTGTTTTACTTTTCATGGAAAGAAGAAATTAAATAGTGTGGTTCTGAGAACAAAATAAACAGTGATCATTGAATAGATTTGTGCTCTGTAGTCTATATTTTTATTTCATGTAAAAATAAAAGAACAAGCCAGGCATGTTGGCTCACACCTGTAATCCCAGCCCTCAGAGGCTGAGCCAGGAGGCTCTCCATGCATTCAAGGGCAGCCTGGGCTACATAGTGAGGCCCTCTCTCAGATATGAAACAAAATAAAAATAAAATAAAATGAACAACTACTCAAGGGTTTTTAAAATTTATTCATACAAAACACCTTCATAGAAAAAAACTAATAAAGTCTGGTAATAGGCTATAGAAAGGTCTAACAATTATATAGGTAATCTTTACTGCTTCATTTCAGAATAATATATACAAAACATCTCATTTACTCATGAATTTTACTCTCTCAAAACATGAAGTCTGCAAAGTCTTCAAGTCACAGTAATCTTCTCTAGTCTGTATCAATATCAATATAATGTGATCTGCAGAAGATGAGTTTGGTTTTTGATTTTTAAAAATCCTTAACATCCATTAAAAACAGCACTTTTTCATTTTAAAAAAGAATATTCTAAATCTCTTTTAAGAGACTGTGATATTAACAAAGTACATTTTCCCTGAGAAATTCTATGTAACTTCTTGTTATAACTCAAAAGTACCCTTCAAATCCGTGTAACTTTTAGCTGTCTGAAAAACAGATATTAGTCTTTAAATTCTATGCAAAAATAGTGAAGTTTTTTTTTCTTCTCAAGAATGCTCTGACTCCTCTTCCCTTTTGAAAATGAAGCCAGCATAGCTCTTTGCTTAACCTAACATTTACCTTTTTTGGATGTTTTCCTGCTTTCTTAAAATACTGCAATATACTAGCCATGCTTCAGATATAGCTGAGTCTCCTCATAAATGCTATAAGTAATGCTCCTTCGTGACAAATAATAATATTCATGGTCTAACCAGAAGCCATCAATAAATAACAGAAAAGTAAGCATAACACTATTTATTTGATTTTTTAAATTTCATATAGAGAAGAGAATTAAAACAAAAACAAAATTACTTAAGAGAACTCAAACATATAAATGCTACTAATGGGCACCCAGGTGGAGTATTACCTGTCTAGAGAAAGTGTTACAGTTTCGTTCATCTCTGGTACATCATCGCCTTTGACAGTAATGTTGATCGTTGTGTCACTTTGCCCAGATAAAAACACAACGGAGCCATTAAAAGGACCGATGTCATCCATGGTCATTGCTTGAGAATTTAAGCCGGAGGGCTTCAAACTCCAGTAGACAGTAGCCTGGCCATCAGTCCCGTCCCGATGTAAAGGAATGTATACCTTATAAAAACCAAGCCAAACAAACGAATGCACAGAATAATTCTGCTAAAATATATGTTCAACAACAATCTTTTACATTCAATGCCTGCAGTATTATTAGGTGAATATGTGGACTCTACAGAAGTAAACTCTTAAATAACATTAAAAATGCAATTGAAGAGACCTCCTCTAATCATGAAGATCACTGCAGACACATTACACTTTTTTAGTTTTGCTAATCAGTTCTATCTATAAAGTCACCCCGCACAAAAGTGTGTGAGACTTGGAAAACCACAGAATCATGAAAAACAGAATAATCTTGCTTAAAGAATAACTTAATAGTAGATATGCTTTGTTTTATGCTCCTAAAATAGCCATTATCCTTTTTCTTTGCCTTTTAACACACCTCATTTTGGGACACACATACACACACACACATTTTCACCACTGACCAAAATGCTACTTACTTTGACTGACCCATTATGGCTGGAATTGGAGACCAGTGAGCAAAACAAGTTTCTTAGGGAAAACAAAAATATTGCCTCGGGGCTGGCCCCTACCCACATTAGGGAATGCATGCACTCAAAAATATAAAAGGGAAACTCCTAGTTGTAATGCAGTTTCCTAAGACAGGAAGAATGTAGATCTAAGGAGCCTCAGACTTTTCTTAAAAGCTAACTTCTCTCAAGGGAAAAGGTTGAAACAGTAAATCTATAGTTTTAGGAGTTAAATAAAAGCAACTCACTCTTGAAATACAAACAAATGCTTTTCAGTTTTTGAAGGAAGCAGTTTAAGAAATATGGAAAATCAAAACCATTTCGGAAAGTGAGTTTTCTCTGCCCATTTACAGAGTCTACTATACAAACAAAGGAAATTGTTTGGACATGAGGCTTTGATAACACAACTCTCCTCGTTCCTGGTCTAGGGCTCAACCCAATTTAGATCATATCTAAGTGTGAGAGGCTTGAGAGAGTCTCAGACAGATTGTGGCCCAGGGACTGTTAAGGCAGAAGAGAGAACAGTGCCTTGATAGGTGGAAGCTTGGGAAAAATTTCATACAGGTGTGTGTGGGTGCTCAGTACGTGACAATGCTCTTAGACGTGTGTAAGCAAAAATTTTATGCGTACGTTTTTAAAATTCCAAAGTTTCAACGTTTCACAACTATACCACTATCATCCCCAGGACCAAGGCTGCCACTGCAGTCCTGCCCAAGGCCAATAATATGAGGCAACAGGTCAAGAACATTTGTGTTACCACAGCCTGGCCATTAAAGAACTGATGTATGTTCAGCTTTCATTGTCAAATGTCATGGTACTATTTCAGAGGAGTCACATTTAAACATCCCACTCTTACCATGAACAATTAATTCTAATTTTATTGTATCAAATACAGGAAAAGTGATGGAAATATCACAAAATCACTAGTGACTTTATTTTCAATTGCATATCGAGGGTCTTCCGTAGATGGTGAAGCTTTTCAAGATCTGTTAACTTTGTAAGTTAACCCTCTATTTTAAAAATCACAGTACAGGTGTCTGTACTATGATAAATATGATGGCTGACTTGCTAGGATTAAGACTAGTTTGTGAGGTGCTGATGGATTAGCCCATGGATGAGCTCGCAGATGAGCATAGTAACAGCAGGTGGGGCTGCTGGACGAAGCAGGTCACTGAGAATGGGCTTTGAAGGGATACCTTTCCCTGGTTTTCCCCTTCCTTCTCTGCTTCCTGGCTGCCATGATGTGAGTAGCTTTTCTCTGCCAATGCCCTTCCACCGTGATGCTTCTGCTTTGCCACGGGCCCAAAAGTAATGGAGCCAGCTAACCATGGACTGAAACCTCTGAAACTGTGAGCCCAAATAAATCCTTCCTCCTTTAAATTGTGTTATGTTGGGCCAGGGATTTAGCTCAGCAGCATAGGTGCCTGCCTGGTGAGCTCAAGGTCATGAGTTCAATCCCTGGTACCACCCCAAAAAAAATTGTGTTCTGTTAGGCATTGTGTCCCAACCACTGAAAGCTGACTAGCACACTATCCGATCATTAGATGCCATCAACAATAAAGAGCCTACTTACCACTTCAGCTGCAGAATCTTCTGGTTCATGCAAAATGATTGGAAGATTGCTAATAAAGCCAATTTCTCCATTTGCAATGGCTGGAGTAACCATTAAAGAAATATTTCGGATTTTCCCAAATCTAGGACTTACAGGTGGAATTGGAGGAAAAATATTCACCAATACCACAGTGTCCAACTGTAATAAACAAATAAAAATAATAAGAACAGATAGGATAAAATATTTTTCATTTAAGAAAAACTGAATAGCACTGGATGACAGTAAACTTAGGGAAAGGCCACCAATAACTTTATTCTCCTCCTCCCTTATTCACCTTTCTCTTTCAATCTGCTCTTCAATTATTATTATTATCTAAGTCCAAAACAATGCACCCTCAATAACCAGCTAAGCCTACCCCTCTTCTATAAAGGTCTCCTTGGATTCTCCAGTCCTCTTTGTCTTACTCTTGAAGCTCTATTGGATCTCACTAAATGCAGAACTTATTATAAACTTTGCATATCGCTTGTTCATTTTCATCACCAGGTTTATGCTTCCTAACATGACTGTCAAACCCTTTGAGCCTTTTGGAATTTTCCCAGTACCTGACAGAGACCCAATACCACACCAGCTACACGGTTAGCATTTGTCAGTTCATCCCTCCAATACAAACCAGGCTATAGGAATCCTAGTGCATCACAGACCTTCAGCCTCTCAGATATTCTAACTTTCCCAAATCCAATTTATCAATACATCCAGTGTTATTAAAGGCATGTAGCAATACAGAATCATTACAGAACTGCAAAACCCGCATCAATTTTAAGTTGAAATACAATACACTTAATGTGACACTTTGTAGAGCTCTCCCTCAGGCTTTGTCGTGCTGAAATATTATCATAAAAAGTATAAAATTAACTCTAGAGGTAATATTTTTTGAAAAATACAAGAGGTTATACTTAGTTTATGAAACAAACTGATCAGAAATGCTGATTTCATATCAGCATGGCTTATTTCCTGGCCAATAAACTCTTTTTGGTCTAGGTTTCTTAAGCAGCCACTAAGTCAGACTGTCCAAGTGCTCCACTCACTTGTGAAGAATCATTCTTTGCTTTCAGTTCGTTTGCTATGGGACGGCACACTGGCCTCCACGGGCCTGCCAAGAGCTGAAGCCCAGACTGACGGATTTAGCTGAGCGGGTTACTAAAGAATGGGGAGCGTGGCACATCTCAGATTCTCCTTTCTTCATGCTCATTCAGCTTTCCGCACAGTCTCACACTTCTCACTCTTAGGCTGCTCATCTATTATGCACCATGCAAACCTCACAACTTTCTGCTCTGCCCAGTTCTCCAAAGCCCACAGCTGTTTTAACCCCAAGGAATCATGTCAGTGACTAATAGGCCTTTTTATGCCCTGATGTTACATTAACTGTCTGCACTGGGAGCCTTTTGTTTCTGAAATGAATGAAGAGATACAGAAAGAACCAAGTCTGGAAGGAGCAGTGAAAACAATTTTCCAACCTGACATCATCAAATCTCAGGCAGTGCATCCTTCCCCAAGTTTCCCTGAGTTTTCAAGGGTCATCGAAGGCCAATTCAGTCATTTTTATATAGGACAGGGAAGCAAAACAATTATATTTGACGCTCAAAAAGTTCTCAAAGAAGCTTCCTTTATGTAAGAATTCTCCAAAGCTACTTTGAAAGAACTATTGGATGTTTTCAAAACATTACAAGTTGAAGGTTATAGATATTAGCATACATACTGAGATCTCTATCCATAGTAAAACCTGACTCTCAGGCAGCACAAGATAAGAAGTTAGCCAGAATGGAAATCTGTAACTCCAAAATCATCTCTCTGCATCAATAATGCTCATTCATATCACAGAACTGGAACTACTCCAGGTTTCTCAGGATGCCCAGAATTCAAGAAAACAAAAGCAACGGCACAAGTAACTGCCTCACCCCATCTGCTTTAATGATTTGCTTTTCAAATGTGGTGTAGCCTACATGAGCACAGAGACAGAGCAGAGAATCAAACATGGAGAAGCGAGGGCAGATAACCTGAAGCATGTACTGAGAATACTGTTAGAGTCCCCAGGACACCGGTAGCAGAGAGGACAGCAAGACCACAGCATCAGCAGCACAGCAAAATAACCTCCACTCCACAAGTTATACCACAGAAACTCCTGAAAATTTGTGAAAAGTTGCATTGGTATAAAAAAATATGACTTTCCACTTCACAGAACAACTTTACAAACCTAATAAATCATGGCATGTTTTTTTTTATAAAGCTATACTTGTTATTTCCTTGTTTAAACAGATGTCAAAGTGTGTTCTGGTCACAGCACCAGTTATTTTAACTCCTGGCTCAGCAGGGCTCCTGTCCCGGGCTTGAACACCTGCTCTTTTCCACCTTCCAGACTCAGATTCCTGCCACCTGGGTTCTCTGGCATCTCACAAGAGCATTCCACAGGCGGAGCAGAGAGGCCCACAGCTGTGAGCAAAGCTGTGTTCTGTACACACATCAGGCCATGAGAAATCTAAGGGTCGTCCAGGGCGGAGGTTATCATCAGAGGCAGAAATGTTCATCGTACCAAAGTCCCCATACTTGGAAGAGACACAAAATAATAATAATAACAATAATTATAAACATAAACATCAAGATCTTCCACCATCAGTGACATTAAGGACAGGGCAAAGGCCTCCCTCTGAACAGGCACATTACAAAAAGGCTACATCCTGACAAATCAGACATCCCTGCAACAAGCTACCTGCTCGGCCCCAAGGCCAAGAGTCTTCCTTGGAATGCACAGGGCACATGGTATGACAGTGGCACAGTGCATGACAGTGACTCAGCTTCAGAAAGACAGGAGCCTTCAGTGCAGCACAAGGAGCCCTCCCAAAGAGAAGCTCTGACAAGCTCCCGCAGATCAACGGCAGGTCACCTGAAGGCTGAATTGTTCCTTTCCCTTCAAATTTTTCATCAGGAACTCTAGAGGCTAAAAGGCAAAACCTTTTGAGTGCTGAAGACACTATTTTCATCTAAGAATGTCAATCAAGCCAAATTAGCAATGTGAGTATAAAATTTCACAGCTTAAGCAGCTCAAAGATCCAGCAAGCCGACCTTGCATGCACCAGAGAGCGGATATTTCAATAAATTAAAACATAGTTCAATAAGGTAAAGGCAGGAAATGAAGAAATTAATTAAATAAAGGAAAGAGGGTGGCAGTATGGAAAGGGGACAATTAGACACTCCAGAGAAAGCAGTAACAAAGTGCAAAACAAATTCTAGATTAAAAACATGAAATAAATTTAAATGTTCAAAGAAATTCATGGAATATTGTATATCACTTAATGTATACTTCTGGTGGCAAAATGAACAGTGACGTAAGATTTTAAATTTATGTATCTACTGATACTACCTGATTCTGTATAAATCCATTGGAATAATCAAAATTTGATAAGCAGCTTTTATTGCTTTCTAATTTTCAAAACCAACCAATATCAGCATGTGGACAACATAAGATATGAATGCAACTACCTTAAATTTTAATAGTGAAAATAATGTTTTGTTAATCAGAAGTGGAACAGTAGGAGTGAAGTGAGGGAAAGGTAGTGTTATGGGTCCACATTTCTTCATACTAATTAGTTTAAAACTCCAGAGAGTCCATCAACAGTTAACATATAAAGAAATATATTCTTGAATATATTATTTAAAAGACAATCATTTTCCTATTGCTTTTTTAAAATTCTGAAATGTGTTTCTTATAGTACTGATTGTGAAAAATATTTATTCTATAAACCTCATTCTTATTTTCCCAGTTTAACTCAAAAGAACGGTGAATCTCTCTGTCCTGTCCCCCTCTATAAAAGTTTACTAACTTAAGCCATTACGTCATCCACTACAGTGTAATTCACATTTCATGTCTGGTTTATTTTTAATATCACCTGATAAAAATACTAATTTTACTAGAACGCTTGTCTTAGTCAAGATTATATATCTCAACAGTGGCATAGTCTCTCCTCTGATTCCCTAAATAACTTTAAATAATAAATAAAATCTAACATATAAATGAGAGCAAACTCATATAGTAAGTTTATATGCAGTATGACCAAAATTGAGATGATTTTAAACATTAAATTACCTGTACTAGGAAGTGGGCCCCATTTTGAAGGAATGCATCATTTCTTATTGGCAATTTTTTAGCAACTTGGGTTCTATGTTCCGGGAAGATGAGGCTGTTTCTCCTTGACACATTTAAGATGCCATCTTTCGCTCGGAAAGGGTCCACGGCCCCAGCCGGAATATAAAGTGCAGAGTAAAGCATCCGCACATTTCCTTTACTTCCTCCTAGTCTTGTAAGACTCAGGGATAAGTATCGTTCACCTCGACTGCTTTCAATCCTCTGGTTTTCCATAGGAAAAAATGTTATTAGTCCATAAACGTCATCACTATCCTGGATGTAGAACAGAAGCTGCCGATGAAAAAGATATATTAAAATGTAGAATTCTCACATTTGAGATTATCAGACTATATTTTTAGGCTACTATGATTTGCAATATTTATTTGTATATCATGTCTAAAATAATCACTTCACATATCTAACAGAGTTTAAAAAAAAAACAAATCAAAATTTCAACAATTTCTTAAATTATAAATTGTGAAACATTTTAAAGAGAGCAATTGTGAAGTCGGGGATGCGGCACAAGGCCCCGGAGTTATCTCCAACATTACACACAAAAAGAGAGAGCGGAATATTTATTGCAGAAGAGACAGTGTTGAGTAAAAGAAGCAAGTTCCATTTTCAAAGTCATTGTTCTCCGTATCATACCGAGCTAAACACTGATTGGATCATACGATCAAATACCTTGGTTCTTCTTCAGCACAGACAAGGAGGTGGGAGAAAAGCTTAAGAAGCGCTCTACCTCTGCGGGCTCGCTCACTTCGGCGCCACCCCGTGTGGTGTGAGGCAGGATCCTCAGTAGGTAAGCTTCGGCCTCCTCCGGAAGGTCGTCGTCAATGACAGTCAGGGGAACGGAGGCCAACATCTGCCCAGGTGCAAAGTGGAGAACCCCAGCACTCGGCCTGATATCTTCTGTCACCGGTGAGGGGTCGCTGCTATTCCGCGTCAGCACCCAGTTCACAGAAACATTCCCGTGGGTGCCACCATTTCTAACCACCGGAATCTCTTGGAGTCTAGAGCTGTTGAAAAGGAATGGATGCTGTCACGTACTGCATGCTACGTTTCCCTCCTAGCAGCTTTCCCAGTGCCAAGCCAGCCATCGGGCACTGGTGAAAGTAAAACCCGTGACCAAAACAATGCTTGTTTTCAGTGGAAAGGAGATGTGTGGGTTATCTCCTAAGGAACAACTATAATAGCAATTCGTTTACACATTGAAATCACACTCAAAATGCAAAGAACACAGTGAAGTCAAGGTTACGAAAATGACAGTTCAGCACTGTGTCTAGCACCACAAAGTCTTGTAATAATAAATAAAAATAATTGTGGCAAACGGCTTAACATGAATCATACCTTGATGTTGTATCTTCATCGATTATAACCGGCCTTTCGAACAACACGCTGCTGAATGAGAGGACGCCATAAGGTTTGTCATTTGCCTCAATGGTGACTTGCACGACCGAAGGCCCTGCTAGCACGGCATCTCCCCGTAAGCTGTCCTGTAGCAACACGATCTGAAACGATTCGGCAATCTCTGGTATGGCATCATCAACGATTTGAAATTTCAGATGTGACTCATGAATAAAAGGTGGAAAAACAATAGTTGTGTTTGGCTGAAGATCAATGAAGTCTAAATTTTGCTGGGCATGTGCTGTTGAGTTCCCCGTGATAACTGTGTATCTGATGGAGACTTCATATTCATCGGATCCGATCAGATTTCCATTGCTATCCTTTCCACGAATCACTGGAATTATAAGTATGTGGTCTTCCTCAGGGACCAAATAAATACTCTGGAAGAATCTCACAGGACTATCATTTTTCTTAATGATGATCTCAACTGAATTCCTAGAGATGTCAATCTCAGCCCCTCCTTCTACACTTTTGAGTTGAATCAAAAATATTTCATCATTTTCTGGTACCTGTCGAAGGAATATAAACTGTGGTAAAACATCAACAGCCAAGAAGGTCTGCAAAGAAATCAAAGTATAAAAACTTACTCTGTTTCAAAAGAATTCTAAAAATATTTTAAAAAATCTTTAACTGGAAGAAGCAAATAGAAAAAGCCTTGTCTATTCTTCCCTTACTAACATATTTTCCAAAGATAACCTATTTTAGATAGGAACGGAAAAGTTAAATAAGTGAAAGTTGTGAAGAGTTAATAAATAGGTATGTCTTTCAATCTTGATCAGGCTTTACATGAGCGTGAAGAGTATGGCATAAAAATGGACATAAATCCTGATCAGCTTTATCAGGCTGGTAGGGTTAGAAGCAACATTCAAATTATAATAATATCTTTTCTCTGATTTGATTATAAGGTTTTGATACGGTGGTTATAAATTCCAAATTACTCCTTGTTTTTACTTCTCTAGCAATACATAGATTTTCCTACAAAAATGGTTTTCTCTCATTGCTGGTTGATATCCTTGAACATTTTTATTCAGGGCCATTCTTTCCTGGGCATTTATGCTAGCTATGTCATAGAACTAAAATCTACCAACTTCCATCTGAAGTGTGCAAGTAAAATCCTTCCTATGACTGAACGTTTAAAATATGCAAACACAAAAATACCAATTGCAACAGAATTTTCTTGCTTTTATAATAAAATGTTTATGATAGGTTAAGTAAGCAGCACTTCTCCCACTCAGTTATGAAGTGACTAAAACAAAAGTTGAGTATCAGAGTTCACAAGATGCTTATATCTTTGTACTGTGTGTGCTTGTCAGTTATATTCCTTTCATCATTTTTAAGTGCACATTTTTTGTGTCATACTGGAGACTGAACCCGTGACCTCACATGTTAGGCTAAGATTCTACCACTGAGCTACATTCCCCCAGCTTGGATGTATGATTTAATGTAAATTAAGTAAGGTAATAATAATAAATCATATCCCTCAATAGCTAAAGTATGATTGGTCACCATATACAGTACTAACTCTATGAAAGACTGTATTCCTGAATAGTTTCAAACACTAGCACACATCACGAAGGTTCTCTAACAACACAGAGTTCCTTTCACCTCTGAGTACTTAACATCCCACCTCATCATCAAGCACTGTCAAGTTATAAATTACTGTGGCTCTGCCAGGAGGAAAGGTGATATTTCCACTAACTGGACTCAAATCTTCTTCCGGGGGGTTTGGGCCACCCTCTACCTGCAGAGAAATATGTGATGCCATCAATAAACACAAAGCATTTCACAACACAGGAAAGCATTATTGCAGTGTCATGGACAATAATCTGAAGTCTCCTTAAAGATGCTCTGTAGGAATTACACAAACCTATATGTAAGACTGCCCTTCTAATTAACAGTGCCCATAATGCAATACTTCTTCTTGAGAGGAAGGGTATTCCCTTCAGAAAATGAGATCAGATACAAATCAGTTCCACCCCTGACCGTGTGACCCTTAGAAAGTTATTTAACCACCTTATGCAGCATTTTGCTCATGTTTAAAATGAGCATAGGAAGTTTGATTTCACAGGCTGGATGTGAAGATCTAATAAAATCACTTGCTTCAAAAAAATACTAAGTACCCTGTGCCTGGTTCTTTCCAGCTACTACGGGGAACAGAGAGGTGAACAAAGCAAATTCCATTCTCCTTGGACCTTACAGTTAACAGAGGAGAGAAAAAGATGAGCAAAGACATGCATGTGTGCTAGATCATGGCAAATGTTACAGAGGAAAAAAATTTAAGATCATAAGGCAGCCCAAATGCTGAGGGAAAACTGCTTTTTACACACAGACTCATCACTGTAAGGCACATGGAACCTTATGCACATCCATAGAAAGTGTTCCATAAATGCTACCTCCAGTGATTTAAACAAAACGAAGGCTGAGGACATCATAGAAAAGTTGAAAATGCTGTAATCTTGATAGCATATCCTTTCCATAGCCAAATTATTTTCTCATTTTCTGCATACTTATTGGAAGTGTCTTCCAAAATTCATTATCAAATGCATATTCCTAAGTATATGAGAAACTGCTTAAGGCTTCCTATAAAGAACTCGCAAGAGTACTGTATATTTAGTTGGTTTTTAGTACATTTTTATGTTTCATTTTCTTATACTGGTAGTCATGTGCATAAATAGAACTCTTCAGTGTTACAGTAGAAGAATGTTACCTAAGTCCAAGAATTCACCCTTGCAATTAACAGTTAAGATAGAAATTGGTGTAGGAACTTTCTAATACCCCAAGGCTTGAAAATAGCAGTATTTGATCAAGTTTTGGATCTCAAAAAATAATAAAAAATCAGCTGAAAACTGAGACATGAGCTCACAGAGCAGCAGTGTGTGACACAATATTCAAGAAGCCATGCCATGAATGCAGCAGGCACCCAGGAAGTGTCCTGCACCCTGGCCTCCCTACCCATACCACACCCATGGTCTCTTGAGCAGAGGCAACCAGCGTTAACACAATCCCAGAGTGTCTTGGGGAAAAAAGAGGAAGACTGTAGAAAATAATTTTATGCAAACTTAAATAATCCATAAGTATTTTTTAAATCCTTGAAAATACTTATCATATGAATTTTACAAAGCTCACAATTATTATTCTGAGATGTATTACTATCCCTTATCTAAAATACCTTGTGTTTCCCTTAAACTTAATACGTGCAAGTAGCAAGGAAAATATGTTTATATTAACCATGAAATTTAATCAGGAGGCAAAAGTATTTTTACTAAGTGTTATGTCATTGTTCAAAGAAACTTTATTTTTAAAATGACAGCCAGCTGGCATGGACCCTGCAATGCTCCCCTTTAAGGTGATTTCCAAGTAAACTTACCTCAAAGGTGACAGTGACCTTCCCGTAGGTGCCTTTTTCCCTGATGAGAGTCAGACGCACAGTCGCATTCCTGCCCCTGGGTTCCCTCACTGTGACTGATGAGGGCTGTCGGGAGGAGCAGAGACAGTTGGGAACTTAGCAACTGGAAGAGGAGGTGGCAAAAATCTGCACCTTAAATAACGACATTTCCCACAGGGAAGTCAATCCATGTGGCACTATAAGAAAGTAGCATTTCTGGCATCAATTCACTAGCTAATAAAAATAAGTGAAAAAATTTTTAAAATGATATAGTAAAAGGATTATAAAACTAACCAGGCAAAGATTCAGGCTCTTGTTCTGATTCTATCACCAAGTATCAGTCTTGGTGAGGAATCCTAGAGATGATCTAGCTTAAAGAAGGTAAATTAAATTCCTCGGAGGACCCTGGCGGGCCCAGGACTGAGCTAAACCCCCAGAGCAAGGTAGTGTCCCACTGGGACACACTCAGCCCTGCGTCCACTGCCCCCTCTCTCATCACCAGTCAGTGTGAGGCTGAAAAACAACTGACAGTGACTTTCAGGACACAACCACTGCCAGAACCAAGAGTGAGAGCTTCCAAAGCCAAAACACACCAGCTTGGCTGAAGGGCGTCCAGGGCAGACGGGGAGGCAATAAGAAGCACGAAGCTGGGGCCACCTCTCAGGGTGACACTAAGGCTCAATACATCATCTACAGATCGATCTAAGGACACTGGTCCCAAAGGGTTTGATGAGATTCCAATCCAATTACGTATTCCAAATGCTTACCTGGACCCTAACACACAGTAAGGACCCCATAAATACTGGCTGCTATGGTTGCCAGCAGCGCCAGCAATGTCATGTTCATAATTAAGATAATCCTCACCCATGCTGCAAACTTAAGTCTGACCACTGAGCACATTTCCAGGCATGGGACCCCGCTAGCCTGGCAGCACTGAGAGCCCACCAGTCAGGACCCAGGATCCATCCCACAGACTAGGACTCATTCTTAGAGGCAAAGGGGCATAAAGTGGGGTCAGGGAGCACTGAGGACAGGAGAGCAGAAGATAAACTTTAAACAAATCAGCATGAAGCTGGAGGTAACAAGTGTAGAGTGAAAGCACGATGGAGAAAAACCATGAAAGCCCGTTTCACCTTTTACTCACATAAAAATGATTGATTACTTTCATTAATGTTTGTGACAATGGAATTCAGGTTCCTAAATATCTACTTAGTAAACTGAGGTCATCAAACACTGTTGGCAATGAAGATAGTGCAACTATAAAGATCATATAACTCACTGTAATTCAAAAACATGGAACTAAGAAAATGACACACAAAGCAATCAACTGTAGCAGTGACTAGACTGGAAAATAAATAAAAAGATGGCATTATGTCTTAAAATGATACCTTGTAACACAATTTCAAAAAACTATCATGATGGTTATTGTGGCCTAAAACTTAGTGACAAATTAAATTATACTAGATACAAATGTTTTGTTTTAAGACCTGAAACAATTCTCTCAAGGAGGGACCTATCTTCCATTTTTATTTCAAAAACTAAAACCCTCTGAACATGAGACTGGCCAGAAGCACAGGACAGGACTTTGGTATTAAGCAAAAAAAGTAAAGCAAAATTGGGGCCGGGTGGCTATTGGAGTTCACGAAATATGAATCAGTGGGAAATTTTTAGGGTGTGCACTGACTATAGAACTTTGTAGAGCTGTAACATCTGCTATTCTAAGTACTGCAGATGTTTCGGTATTCTTTCAGTGTATTCTCTCATCTCGTGGTCACCCCAATCATTCAGCAGGGTCTAATAAGCAGACAATACTTGCTTTACGTGGCACTTGGAGGACTCCAGCAAAGGATACTGGGTACACATTAGAGATACAAAAATAAGGGAAAAATGAGTCAGGGGAAATGATCGGTAGAAAGTAATTATAAAGAGGGATGACCAGGATCATAGAAGCTTCTTCAATTTGCAAAAATTTCAGGTAAAACAAATGGAAGGTTTACAGCATGTGGGGTAGGCTGAGGTTAATGCAAGCTTTATTAAAATAGCAAAAGACAGGATGACATGAGCTAATCTGAAAAATAATTTTAAAATTAGTGTACTACAAACTAACAATTACAAGACCCATCAAATTGTAACCATACCATATCAAATGAAATAACTCCAAACGCGTTGTCATTGGATAATATTGTTACAGTAGCAGTCCTTGGCCACCCAAGCTTCACATTTGCTAAAGGTTTCTAAAATAGAAGCCCAAAAGTAAAATAATAAAATAAATAGTAGAATAAGAATAATCACTTTAATAAAAGTTAAATGCAAGTAATTATTTAGAATATAAATAAAAATACTTTCAATGCACAAATTAAGAAAACATACTCAAATTAAGTCAACATCTTAAATCTCAAATGAGAATTTTTTAAACTGCAAAACCATCACTTAAATATATAATTATATAGTAATATTATAAATAGAAATTATATTACCATTCCTGCAATGTCCTCACTAATCTACTGAATTAAATGTACAATATAAAAGTCTATTAAATGTGATTTTTACACGATAGAATGTGCTGTATTAAAGAATTAGTTATTCTATCAATCAGAGAGCCAAATGAAAGATAAAATGTTAAGCCATTTTTCTCATTCTTTAAAACGTTCCTTCAGAAACATGAACTATACTGGAGCTAGTAGTCATTGCTTCAACTTAACAGACCAAGCCACAAAGTTCAGCAACATCTCGGGCTATTCAAGTGTTTTCCCAGGGGCCCTCTGGGTTCATTCTAAGGCAAAGGACTTCCCACTTCCTTGCCTGCTTTTTGTATCCTCCTCCTTTGAACTCCAAAGTCATGGTCACTCTCTGTGCATCTGGTAGTGGGGGAGGGATTACAGAAAAGAGGGCCAAAGAGAGGACGGGGTTCTCCTGACAATCCCCAGCACGCTGAGGACACTTAAGCCCAGCTCCAGGAGTTCCTAAACAGACAGCGGGACTGCGGGGCCAGGTTCTGGTGTTTATGAAAGCCACTACCGGTCACCCGAGTGGCTCATCTCTAGACAAACAGAGAGTTTAAGACCAAGGGGGAAGAAGGACCTACCTGTAATGTTAAGTGAAAAATAAAAGTCTCATCAGGCTCCGGGAGGTCATCGTCACACACGGCTATGTACACTGTCCTATTTGTTTCTCCAGCAGGGATAAAAGCTGCAGCGTACGTGTCCAAAAAGTCACCAGTGTCTTCCCCATGCAGCTATCAAATACAAACAGAGGTGGTCTTTCTTGTTAGCACAGAGTTAGGACAAGCAAAAGTGACACTAGCTAGAGCAATGGAAAGAAAAGACAAAGACCAAGTAGCACTGAGATTTGCAGTAGCATGGACAAAAACAACCATTTCACAAATGGCAAAAGTTACCTTCAGAAAACAAAAGGTTGCAGGAATAAGTGATGCCACATAAAAGTATTTCTTTATATAATGGGGGAAAGAAATACTTACATAGGAAACTAATAATTGCATAGAAAAGTCACGTGGTAGATTGTTTCCTCTATGGTTGATCTGGAGTGGACCACAGTGATCCTAACAAGATGGCAAATTGGCAGCCAAAACTCCCAGAGACGGACGCAGCCTGCCAGAAGCTGGCAAGGAAACCAATTCCTCCGCCAATTAGTTTCAAAGCAGCTCTTTTCAAAACTCTCCACCCGAAGTTGTATTTATGTTGTCCCACAGCAATTCCAATTAAAATCCAGTTCTTTCTGCATCCTAAACTTCTTAGTGATTATACACTTTTCTTAATTATTTTGATTCTATACTATAAAATCAGCATTGCCAATAAGATTCTCAGGGTTATAAAATTATGAAGTAACAAAAAGTGAAAATACAAATGAGGCATCTTTCACTTACAAGATCAAAATGCGTAATTAAGCCAATATAAATATTATGAGAAATAAAATATATAATATACAGATGATTTAGTACAAAAATGAAGAAAATGTATAAGGAAATTTTAGTAAACGTCTACTTCTAATTTATAGAAATAAATTGTTTTAAATACTTTAGAAATCAAAATAAATTGTTCCAAGTACTGGAAAAATTATATAGTACTGCAGAAAATGGCACATTATCAAGAGCCATATAATAAACAGAAAAACAGAAATGAAGTTACAAAAATCATTTGACAATACAAAATAGACATGCACATAAACAGTGTCATCAGAATAATATTCATAACTGCAACTGGACCCTCAGTAAGAGCAATTGAGGGCTAAAAAGACATAATGATAGTTACCATCAAGAAAAGTGAAAATAATATCTATTATGATACAATCAAAATAATATTAACATATTATCAAATAAGATGTATACTCAAACTGAAATTCAATAAATACATACCTATATATCATAATAAAAGCTAAAAGCTATGTACAAAAGTGTGACACAGTTGACCTAATAAGTAGCTTTCCTTCTTTTTCTACTTCTACAGTGTTTTGTATTAGAGCAATTTACCCTACTGCTGAAATTTTTATTTTTGCAAACAAAACTTTAAGTCCTTGAGCCACAAATAAAGCAGTATCCTTAGTGGTCAGTCAACATTACTTTTTAATCAAAAACAGGGACCTATACCCACGCCACACACAATCCAGTCAAAAATTAAACCATATGCAAGGTAAATCAATAGCTTAACAAATTCTACTCAACTTTTATGTTAATATACTCTGTACAAGAACTCTCTAACAGGCATTAGGGTTCTGTTTTCACTGGCACGTTTTCTTTTAAACGTTCATTTAACATACACAATCTACAACAGAACTACAGTCATTTCTTACCGATACAAGCGCAGTGACATTTGCTGGCTCCCCTATTCTTTGAATGATAAGACGGATAACTGTTGTACTTGTTTCATTAACAACAAATTGTGTTTGTCCAGCAAATCTTATTTCTGTTTGTCCAAGTATGACAGGGATGAGTAAAGCTGAGAGGAGATTTACTAAGAAAGATGGAGAGGACATCCCTATAGGAGAAAAGAAAAGATCCTATGTCAGATCAACGTATTTTCTTTAGATTCCTGTGTCCACAGACATAAACAGAACACATTATTAGACAATGAAGACATCAATGCATCAAACAGTAAACCATCCAGTTCAGAAGTAAAGGTAAATCCTTTATGTCTTCTCGAGGCTCTCCTTTTACTATTCAGACTGTACTGCCTTTTTCTTCTTTAGCATCTAACTCAAAATATTTTAAGCTAAAGTTTATTAGTTTGTATAAAAACTTATTGACACTTAATCTAAGCAAAACATGGAAAAGTAAAGAAAGTCTACTTTCCTCAGATGAAATGGTGTAGCTTGGCCAAAGCTAAAGCTGTTGACGCTTTAACAACAAATTGATTTCTTGGTGCCTACTTTTTCCTTCAATTTTGTCTTGAGAGTTTTAAAAAGTTTTACATACGGCAAGGAACTGCTAACCCTTTCAAAGAAGAAGTAAATTTTGAAAACTTAAATTCTTCCACTTTATTAGTTAAAATGCTAATATCGCTTCTTAGAAAATGTCCGCATTGCTTTAAAATAAACCAATGGAGCAAATAAGCAGAGCGTGTATTACCTTTTTTCTGAAACCCTATGGCTTTCTTCCCACAGTATGTGTGTTCGTGAGTCATGAATATTGTTCTGACCGTTAGTGCTGTGTGATTCAAGGGCTTTCCAGAGTACAGTGCCACAGTGGCCTCTGGAGAGCACTACTGTTTTGTGATGTAGATGCACCTCTGAACATGTGGACTATTTATCTCATGGATCGTTAAGATTCCAATGGGTCTATGGGAGCAGTCACACGAATATAACAAGTTTACGCATTTTAAAGGAGGGTGACACTATGCAGTCTGGGAGCCAACTGCTTCCTATTAATCTTTACCTTGGCCAAGGAGTGATAAACTTTTCATGCATGTGGTTATTTCCACATGACTACACGTAGTTTTATACTTAGGAATCACATGAATACATGAATTCGTAAAATATTTTAGGGTTTAAGTGCAATGTTCTCAGTCAACTACATTTAAACAACCTTGCATGAGACTGACCAATGAGCTCTCACACACTTTCAACTGCAAAACCCACTGATGAAGAGACACAGAGTTTGGAAGGGTCCTGGGAAAGGAGCCTCTGGGACCAGGACATGTCTTGCACCTCTCTCTTCTCTCCAAGCAAACCTGCCTTAAGCCTAGGGGACTCGGGAGAAGAAATAAAATAGTTCTTCATCAGGTGAAAACTGTGTCCTCTCTTCTAAACCAGGAATCTTCAAGGAAAAATCAAGAGAACCAGAAGGAAAAAAGCAAAGCATGGATATGAAAAGCTTCCCCACGATTCCTGGGGGTGAGACTGGTTCCGAGTTGAACCACAGTTGGAGATCTTCTGTAGAAGTCTAAAGTAGAATGATTTCACACCCTACTTAAGACACACAGTGGGCAAGGGATACCTGGGGGTTATGAAAAGATGAAGGAATGAAGGGGCCATAAGGTAGTAACTTAAAGCTTGGTACTGAGATTCTGAAAAGAAAAATCTCAAATCCTTGCACAGATGTGATAGAACCAGAGGGAAGTAAGACATCTGACATTTAAAGTCAGAAAGAGTGAATGTGAGATTACAGCATGAGATGGAATCCCAAACAGCTGTGCAGTCCCAAAATCTGCCCTGCCCTGCAGAAGAGCCAGGCAGCTGTTAAAATGCTGCTTGCCATTCACAGAAATTCTGTCCAGTTGGGGCCCAGGAACGTGCATTTCGTGAGCATGACTGTCCCCTCTGCTTCAGCTCACCCTCGGCATGCACTCGGAAACTGCATCTGCTGTGGGAAGGAGCGTGTCCTCAAGCACACGTACCAAAGGCCATATGCGTAGGTTTGACTGCTGAGTTTTTCTATGCTCTAAATGTGAACTGACCACAGATCTCCTCGTATGTTCTTCTAGCAATTCTGATGTTGAATTTTAGTATTGTATGCATCTTACAGAACCACTGTAATGACTCACAGAAAGTACTCCTCAGAGCAAATGCTTTTATAGTTCTGTTTCAGGTACTTCACATTTATGAAGTATGTCATCCCAGCAACATCTCTGTGAAGGTCAGAGCATCACTGACCGTGCTTTACAGATGTGGAGACTAAACCAAAGACAGGTTAGTTAACCTGCACAACCATCCAGCTACATAACTGGCCAAGCTGATTTAACCCTGGAGTCCATGAGCAGGGTCCCCACCCCAAATCTCCAGTACTCTGCCTTTTATACTTGATTCTTACAAATCTCTAGCTTAGAAAACATGGTAGATTCCTTATACAAATGTACCTCAGAATTCAAGTACTATAAATTTATGCAACATAATACATGCTTAGAACTCAATTCCAAGTCTTATAAAGGTTTATACCTTATCATTCCAATAAATATTACATGTGTTTAAATGAACCTACTGTTCCCTTGACTAAATATCTAACTACATATTTTAATGTCAGGACCAGTGAACTCAAACGCTGCATTCTTGCCACTTTCCAGACAATTAGAGCTCAAAGAACTTGTGTTTATGTCAGTAAATTCATTTTAATTTGGCCCACATCAGTAAGTTTTGAGACTATGCAAAATGAAAAAGCAAACACGACGGAAATGAGTTAAGCTGTGTGACATCACTGCTAAAGGCATCTACTTTGCTTTCATCTTTCTGCACTGTCAGGCAGGCTGCTGAGGCAATGCTGGCATTGAAGAGAAACTAAAGAAAATGAAAAACAATTTTGAAAATCAGTTTTCCATTAGAAAATGGCCATAATTACACAAAATCTTTTTTTTTAAGGCTCTTTTTTAAAGTAAGTAGGTACATTTGCCCTTGTCTAAAATGTGGTGTCTGGAACTTACTTTACTTTTTACTAAAGTCAGAAAACCAAGCACTAGTAATTCAGACAATTACTAACATTACTAACATTTCACATTATTTTTTCCTTTCTCTCAGTATTTTTCCTTCATCAGTCCCTGTTTGCAGTACATAACAATTGCATTCATCATGTTGAGTTGGTTCACGGACACAGTTCATTTTTTATTATCCCTCTCTCTCCTCTCCCTGCTTCATCTCTTGACCTTCTTTTCTTTTACAAAAGCTCAATCTTCCTATTTCCTGTTATTGATCTTTTATTTTGCTCTTTATCTGTTTACATTTTGCATTTCTCATATTCACATTACTTTTTCTCTTATGTTTAATAAAAATTTTACATGCCACATGAGATCACTGTTTTTAAATACTTCTATAAGATAAATTTTAGACAACATATTTTTACATATGTCATAATTTCCAAATTCCTATTACATCACAATGGTGAAAGAAGTAGTTAGCATCGCTGAAATCCCCCTCCTCGCTAATGGCACGGGGCTACAGTATTTGGATCCTCTTGTTTCCAACCCACACCCACGTTCTACCCACGCGTCCGATTCTTGCTCAGTGTAATTCACAGGAAATTAAAGCTCTCCTGTCAATAGATCTCTTATCTCTTAATAGATGTCTTATCATGTTAAGATGATATGTGATTCAGGTTACTTTTTTGTTTCCCGTTTCCTGAATTAAACTATGAAGTTTTTATTGTCTTGATAATGCACAACTATAAATTCTTAGATTCCTGAATTCCAGTGATCATATTAAGTCTCTCCGACAAATCACCTAATTCTGCCAAGAAAAAAAAATTCAGAATAAAAATGCGGAATAGATTAGATTAAAGTAGCTCTTCAAGCACAAACTAGTTGCTGAAAAGCAGCTCTCAGCTTGGTATATAACCTGCATATATGCATTGCCTGACTAGACTGTGCAGTATTCTGTGCCTGTCACTGAGAAGACCCATTTAAGACATGAACCTTGGCACCAAGACACTCGTGGGGATGAGTACAGGACTCAGAAAAGGGACTTCAAAGCCAAGAAGACAGAACCCTGAGACTTTGGTCTACACAGAGGGTTGCTACCGCTGGCAATGGGATTGTGGCGACTGGGGCCAGTTTGCCCTGCAATCCGGAAATGAAACTCAAATGACTGAAAACACTGTCAAGAGGGAGAAAGGAGATAGGTCTTGAGAATCAAGTAAAGTTTACAAATCCAGCTTTCCCCTAGACGTTTTAGTTACTAAGACAGTAAATTGCACAGTTTGCTCTAGCTGGCTTGGATTTAACTATTACTTTCAGCATCAATATTTGTCTACCAGTCCCCAAGTCATAACATTGTAAACTCATGTTAGGATATGCCAAGTAGCAACCCCCAATACTTCAGCAGCATTAGCCCTCTAAGCATTTGTGAAAGAACCCCATACTAGCTACCTTTCCTCTTCCAATGCAGTCATTATCTCCATCTGCACTCATAGCCTAATATTTTCTTCGCCACCTCAACACAAGAGATGACTAGTAAGGAAACTCAGGACACTTAGATAAACCAAGGATGTTTTCAGCATAGAGCATAGCAGAACAAGAGGACACCACACTGACTCAGTCCCTGAAAAAGTTAATACCCTTCTATGGATCACCAAAGAACCCCCAAATCATGCTTCTTTAAACTAGTCTGGAATCAGTTCCTTATCACTGCTGTTCTGGGTGCTTTCTGACAACTTACTACTGTTTGCCCACATTAAATATAAGACAGCACTCATCTACAAACATGCGCCATGATTACTGAATTCTAAATTTTGTTTATCTAGGCTCGTGTGTCTTTCTGTATCCAAAAGATAGAGTACCTTAGGAAATGTAACAAGTATAGCACATTCTAAAAACATGAGAATAGTTTTATGTTTTGTTTATTAATCCATGTTTGCAGTACATAATGATTACTTTTATCATTAGGAGTTGGTTCATAACACAGAGAGATTCCTTTTACCTCTCTTTCCCTTCCCTCCTGTCTCTTGTCTCAACAGCTCTGTAAAAGAACAGAATAAGGATTTTTTAAAAGTAGAATTGAGACCGCCCCCAAAATGGCAATGTAAAGAAAACACAAGAATTCAACTGATTTTTCAGTAATCTACTTTCATAAAAACCTTTCCTCAATGTGAAAGTTAACCGTTCTTATTAACTTTTAGAATAAAGACCTTTAGAATATTTATGAGTAAGGAGACACAGTCCTGCAGAGACAAAGAGTACTAGAACATAACTGAAACGATACATTGACCTTTCAGCTTCAAGGTTTGTCGTCAATCCCATAGTAAGCATCTTCCCACGGTGTGACCCACCAGGTAATTAATACGAGAATATGATACTAATGGAGCAAGGTTTTCAAGTTTAGAATTACTTGAATTCTATTACAATTACTAAGGGGCATTCTAAAACTATAGAATTACCCTTCTGGAACAAGAGAAGTTTCACCATGCATATTATCAATTATTTAGCCATTAAGCATTCTTAATCTATGCCATTTGTATTTAGCAAGTACTACAAAAAATTTACTTTTACCTTTTTTTATACCAAAATAGAATTAAGATCTTGAGCTTTCAAAAAAAAATAGTAATCTAATGTTACCCAAAAAAGAGGAATGTTCTTAATATATCACTGTTTCTGACAAAATTTTATTACTTTTTATGCACACACACACAATTTCTTTACCCACTCATTCCTCAGTGGACAGCTGAGTTAATTCCACATCTTGCCTGTTGTGAGAATAGTGCCACAGTGGATATGCAAGTAAAAATACTTTCTAAATGATAAAGGGGTTAGTCATTTACTCAGACAATAAAAAATATAATTATATTTCTTTTAATTCATTTGTTAAAACTTCAAGAAGTGCATCTTATTCTTTAAATAACTTCATGCTTACAGCACAGGATTAAAACACCAAAAGGTCACTAATGGTGGAAAGCCAGCTTCCCTCAGAGCAGACACACGAACCATACGCTTGTCCAATGCAGTCAGCAACCTTCGCCAACTTCATTAGCGTTCTCAAAAGATAATTCATCCTGGTGTTTATATATACACATGAAAGATCTACACATGTGTATAAAGTCCTGGAACATATTTCCCTTCTGGTTAGACTATAGGAATCAGCCCGTCTTTCCCAGATGTTGATTAGCAGACGACTACCAGGTTTCCACGTAGACATTCATGGTAGGAAAACTTTTATTGTCTGGTAATACACCATGTCACTGGAGATCACATCACCAAAATGACAGTTTCTGTTGACATTCATTTTACTTATCAATTCACTTGCAGGGAAGAGGAGACACAAACATGGCACCTCATACCATCCTAGACCTGCATTAGTGAGAAGGGGTTGCCTCTACACTTGGGGACCAAATCTTCCTAGGATCCCCGGTTATACTAGCTTGGGAATGCCTTTGAGTCTTTCCTGCATTTAACCTCCCATTTGCTGACCCATGTTTTCTTCCTTCTTGGTTTGATGTGTTCCCCCATCTTGATAGAAAACATTCCCTTGAAACCTTCTGAGAAAGGGCATATAAGCGATGTTTGGGGTCTTTTATGGGACTATCATGATAGTACCTTTTCACTTAACTGAGAGTATCACAGGGTATAGAATTTAAAGCCAAAAAAAAATTTTATTTCAGAATTCTAAAAGACTTGTTCAGTTTATTTTTATCGCGTTCATATTTGTCTTCACTTTTTCATGAATTTTTATATATGAATCATAAAGGAACAGTAATAATAACTAAGCACTGAATTAGGAGTCAAAAAACCTGACATACAGTACCAAATTGGATGAATTGGATGAATTTATTTTCTTCACTACACAATTCCTCCTACTTTTGTATAACACTTTCCAGAGGGAAAATTTTTTAAAAAAATCTTCAAAGGCTTCTACTCAGAGTAAAATGCAAACTCAGGGCTATGGACTAAGACCCAGCATACGCAGACCCTGCCTTTTCTGTCTGGTATCTATCACCCCCGCGCTGGTCTTGCAGACCCTGGATGACTCCCAGTCCTTGCCATCATTCTTCCACAGCTGGTTGTTCCCAAAAGCTATGACTGTCTTCTCTCTTGCCTTGCACAGGACCCATTCTCATCCTTCATGCTGTTGTGCAAATGTTCCGGTTATGGTTTGTGCCTGGAGGTCCCCCCACAGTCTCATGCAGTCATGGAGGAGGACTTCTAGAGTTTGTGAATGACTCATGATCCAATGCTGGGATTATGGATGTGAGTGCTACACCCAAGTGGGTGCAGCCCACATACAATATGAGGGACAGAAAGAGTCTTCTCTCTATGCTCCTTCCCTTTTGCTCTTGTTGCTTATCCTGTTTTCTACCACCATGAACTGATGCCCTCTGCCATGTGCCACTTTGCCTTGAAGCCAGCTGATTATGGATGGAAATCTCCACAAACTATGACCTAAATAAATCTTTCTTTACTTCATTTTAGGCATCAGGTACTTTATCTCAGCAATGAGAGAAAAGTAACCAACACTTTCCTTATCAGAATGACCTCCTTTAACGTAAAGAAGTTTATCCTTTGATAGTCTTCTCTCTGGTTTTTATTTTCTTCATTGTGCTTATCATAATTTGCATCTATTCTATCTCCTTAGGAAAAAAGTGCATTCAGGACAGTGACCTTTTTTTCCTGGATGCTTCTGCAACCCAATAACATAGTACAGACTGTGGCAAACAATTGGCTCTCAAGACATGTTTATTTAATAAAAAAAAAGGGGGCACAAAGGAGTAAATTGTCCCATTTTGAAGCACACAGATGACAGGAAGTATGGTGCAAGAAAGTAGAGTGTGTCTTATTTAGTTATGTGAGGTCCAGAAAACACAGCTGTAATTTGATTCTGATAGCAGGACACAGTCAAAATACTGATTAAATTAAGGAAAAAATCCAAAATTGGGATATAAAGCAAAAAATGTGCCAGGGTTACTTTCAATATTATACAGAGCACAGACCTACTCAAGACTAAGAGAAATAATATTCTGCTTAATCGATAATGTTTATTACTGATAACAATATCCCAGACTCAAGAAAGCAAGCCAATGTGTAAACTTTTATCTAGTAAAAACACAAGTAATTTTTGTCCACCAAACAAATAATCCATAGGCTATAGCAATTTTTTTTGGCCTGGTAGTACATTAACCAGTTTTACATCTAACACAGAAATCTTAATATTCCTTTATTGATTTGTTTATAGACTCTTCATTTCCCAAATGTTCTTTGAATTAGTATTACTACCCTATTACTTCCTTCATTAAATAAAGAGGTAAATAAAACATTTGAAATTGCATCACTTCATGTTTGTATGATACTTATGTTTGTAAACTTTTACAATGTGTACTTTACAATTTTTTCAGCAGAAACCATGATATGAAAAATCACCTTAATGCCTGCAGAGAACTCTAGTTCTATAACAGCATTTCAGTGAATAGCAAATGCAATTTGGACTAAAAGTAATATTTCATTTAATAACAACAGGTAAGTTAATACTTAACCCAACACACAAACACTTTTAACTCAGGTATCTGGACTTGTGTTTTTTCTCTTCCTTCCAAAATATTTGATCTTGACATTTTCCAGGAGACCATCTACTCCCATTTACATGTGTCACCAAGAAACAGACAAAAAAGATAACAGACTGCTCAGATTCAGATGGCTTATCCCTACCAAGGGAACAAGAAAAGCCCCCATTGTACAGAAGCTTTACTTCTGGAGTTATGAGGGGCTCTAGAAAATTATGGATCTTAAGTTTGCTTTCTTTATCTCACTTTTGCAGAATACAAAATGAGACTCTCACGCTTCTAAACCTTTTAAGGCAAATTTGTAAGTAGTGAAGTCAATCAAGATCCATCCATACAGCCAAGCAATCTGGTATGTGTCAGAATGTCTATCAAAGAATGATAACCCACACTTGTCTTTTTGTGAAAAATAAAAATCACAGCTTAACTAAGATTTCTTGAGTCACCATTAGATGGCACCCCTCCATCTTCAAAAGCAATCAATAATTTCTTGATTATGAAAATGTGCCTTAAAGATTTCTGCCACCTATACCTCTTCACAAGCAAAAATACTTTTGTAACTCTACATGTATCTCAAAGACAAATATCACAAAAAGCAATTTTCATTAAATTAAGATCTCACAATAACAGCTCTAATCTCTCTCAAGATTCAGTATTACAGAAAGAAAGAAAGACATTAAGAAATCTTTTAAACACTCTGTCTCCTTTGTACATAGTTGAAGATATTCTGCCTCATACTGAAGAATGAAGACCTGTTGTGTGTTAGACCTGGAATGTCCCAAAAGACATGTGCTCAAATGTAGAGCCTTGGAGGGTGGTTGTATCGGGAGAGACCTGAGCTCATTGGTAGATTCATTCCCTGGTGAGTTCAGCAACTGCATGTGCTGTGAAGAGGTAGGATCTGGACACTGGTGCAATGACCTAGAACTGTTCTTTCTCTGTGCTTCCCTGCCACTGTGACATGAGCAGCTTTCCTTTGAGTCAGACCTTTGTACCATGCCATTTCTCCCTCAGAGCCTATTAACTATGCACTGAAACTTCTGAAACCATCAGCCAAAATAAACTTCTCACCCTTAAAGTTATAGGTGTCAAGAATTTTGTCTCAAGGACAAGAAATTATCTAAGACAGATTTTGGTAATAAAACTAGGATTGTTGCTATGACCACTATCTAAAAGTGAAATTCATTTCTTTGAGAAGAGAGCCACCAGAGAGTTGAAAGTGGAAAAACTGTTTCCCCTGGATTTGGTTCACAGACTTTGGTTCACCCAGGCACTTGGAATGCTGTGCAGTCATGATTCAAGGGGGCCCAGCTACTGCTTGACCTGACAGTAGATCTTGGCATCATCTGTGTGATGGTAATTTTACCGGCATTCAGAATGCAAGAATGATGGGATCAGGGAGACTTCTACTTAGATGTCAAAGGTTACAGAGGTCTGACAGGGTAAGAATGAAGCTGTAGGAATGAAGCCAATGGTACAGTGAGAACTCAGGAAGTTGAAGATGCCAAGAATGATGATCATCTGCTGAGGAAAGCCACAGATAGCACGCAAAGCCAACCCAAAAAATTGGCTATGAGGCAACAATTGACAACCTGAAAGGAGTTGGTTCACTTCAGTCCTTTGGAGATCACATCTGACCATAACTTGCCCTGGATGCCAGACATAGAACTATGAGATTTAATTTTTGCTCTGCTGAGTTTGGATCTTGCTTTTGTCCTATTACTTCCTATTCCTCTATTTCTCCCTTTTTGAATACGAATGTTTACCCTGTGCCATTGCATTTCAGCAGTGTTTAACTTTCATTTTTATTTCCACAGAGGCTCACCACTAAGACTTTGCCTTGTGTCTCAGAGGAGACTTTCAATATGGACTTTTTGGCAACACTGGAACTGTTAAATCTTCAGGGTCACTTAGAGATGGAAATGCAGTTGCATTCTGCACAAAGAGATACACAAGAATCTTCGGAGGCCAGGTGTGAAATGCTTTGGTTTGATCTGGAATGTCCCCCTAAACTCTC
Source organism: Hydrochoerus hydrochaeris (assembly GCA_004027455.1). NCBI lineage: Eukaryota > Metazoa > Chordata > Mammalia > Rodentia > Hydrochaeridae > Hydrochoerus > Hydrochoerus hydrochaeris. Next base: position 123,168 of record PVLA01004190.1, on the reverse strand, counting down.
ATGTGCTCAGAGTGGGGCTTCTGGAGGGGGGCTGGGGGGAGGGATGCTGTATTCATGGGCGACTCATCCACTTGTGAGTTCCAGCCATTAAGTGCACTGTTGGAAGGTGGTGAGGCCTGGTCAGAAAGGATGGGTCACTGGTGATGTGACCTGATATATCTCCTTCCCTGGTTCCTCCCTTCCTTCTCTCTGTTTCCTGCTCACCACAACATTAGCATCTTTCCTCCAAGGCAGGTCCATCCACCTGTCTCTCCCTTGGAACCTGATCACCATGGACTGAAACAGTTTGACAAAAGTCAACATTTTGTTCAAAGTATTTTACCTACTGTCCTTCTATTAAAGAATGTCTTCCAGGATACCACATTACTTTTAGTTCTCATATTTCCTTAGACTCCTCTTGGTTTTGACAGTTAGACTCTTATTTTTGATGATAGCAGTAGTTTTGGGTACTTCTCAGGTGTTTGCAGAATGTCCCTGAACTGGAAATTGTCTGGTGACTTTCTCATGATTCCACCGGGGTGATGGGTTTGGGGAAGACCAAACAAGCTTGGTCATATCAGTGCTCCTCATATCAGCATCTACCACCCACGTCATATTAGTTTGGAGCTTGATAAACTGAGGCAGTGTTTATCATTTTGGAAATCTACTCTTTTCCACCCTTTTTATACTATATTCTCTTAAGGAAGTCGCTATTTTCTACATCTCTCCTCCCCCTCTTTTTAAAAGAATCTTTTTTTACTTTACATGAATTTCACTTCCACTAAATCATACAATTATCTACTTATTAAAACTGCATCAGATTTCCTGAGATCCATGCCATGTTGGAACTTGGGGCCCTAGGAAAACAAGCAGTCAGCACACTGCTCTGGTAAGTGGCTGTGGCCTCCCAAGCTGTGGCCACCTCAGGGCAAGAACCCTATCAGTGTTTCCTGAGATCCGCGCCATTTTGGAACTTGGGGTGCTGGGAAAACAGGCTTCCGGCTCAGCTCTGGTGGGTGGCTGTGAGCCTACCGGGGTGCGGGCTAAGAATCAAACATCCATCTCACACACCCCTCCCCTAGCAAGTGAGAGCCAGAGATCTGAGCATCTCTCAAAAGTTTGACTACATGCACTATAGCAAATAAGGGGGATTTTCTTCTGTCATCTCTTTGAGGGCAAGTATTTTTATCTCTGTTTTGCTCTGTTCTGATCAATGATATTCCTCTATTCAATATTGTTTTTATAATTTCAGTATTTCCTTCAATATTGCTCTACCTGATTGAACAACTATTGTGAAGAAAGCCAGATATACTATTGTACCTACTGCTGTTATCCCAGTAACCTGCTATGAGGTTCTGTACCAATGTCACTGCACTGCCTCAATTAGCTATGTCCTGTCTTGTTCTGCTATATTTTATTACCTTCAAAATAAAATTAAGTAAATAAATAAAAATAATAAATAAAAAATTTTTTAAAAATAAATAACAAAACAGATCAGTAAGGTACTGAGCAATGTGATATATGATATAACTAAACGTGATATAACTAAACACATAATGGACTTAAAAAGCAAAAGGAGGGAAAAAAAAGTGCTCTAAAGGATATAACTGCATGTATATTTAAGTGTGTAGGACTGATAATCATGTTGCTAAGTTTTTGTTGGGTCAGTGAACAGAACTGTTTGCAGCCTCACTGTTTGAATGTTCACTTTGTATGCTTTAACTTTGTAACTTGAACAACTATATCCAGAAGACAATATGTAATGTATCAACTAGTGATTTCTTACTGTTTATTTTTTTTTTGAAATTCTATATTGTTTCTACCCTTTTTTTCTGTTTTGCTTCCCCCCCAATAAAATTTTAAAATTGTAAAAAAAAAAAAAACTACATCAGAGACTAAAACATTATCTTGATGTGTTTTATGTAAAGCTGTGGTGGCATCTAATCAGAAGACCCAGGGGGTACATGAGTGTTTAATGGAGTTAATGAAATACAGGATCATTATAATATATGTTTACAAAGACATGGTGTCAAAAGGTTAATTGACAATTTCAAATTTTGTTCTTCAAATCTCTGAAGTCATGTATGTCTAAGTTCATTGTTTCTTCTGTTAATAAATACTTAGTTACAAAGTTCCAATCCATAGCAATGTTTGTGCCTCCTTCTTATTGTCTAAGCCTCAAGCAATCCCCAAGTACTTATTTCTACGATATTTCCTCAATTTCTTGAATCAGTTGTACTCAACAATGTCATTTACAAGTCACATTTGAGCCATTACAAAACTCAGACTCATGGACCAGTCTATTAGCACCAATCTTCAGGTTAAAGAACAAGCAGCAGGGACTATTAGCAATCACTGAACCTCATGAGTCTACCTCCTCATCTAAAAGATTACTAGTTTCATCTGGTTATTTTGATATTGGGTTTATTTACCAAATCTACAATTTTCTCTTTTCTAATTCTCTGATTTCTTCTATAATCTTCATTGATTCTCTATTCACCTCAGTTTGTTGTGGTATTAAGAGTCATAAATTGAAAGCTAATTTACTGTTCATTATTCCTTAGCCCCTGAAAACATGTTTTGCTCTAGAAATGCTTTAGCTGTGCTATGGCTGTGTCTAGATGTCCCTCCAAAGCCTTATGCAGTCATAGGTAGGTCTTCCTCAGAGGTGGCTGAATTTCAGAGGTGGTGTAATTGATTCATGGTGCAATGCTAAAATTAAGGTAAGAATAGGTGATTACTAAATTAACCCACTGATTGGTCTGGCACTGCCCAAATCTCAGCAGCCTGGATACATTGTAAGAGACAGAAAAAGACTTGTTTGTTCTCTTGCTTCCTTTGCTACTTTTTGCCCACCACAAACTGTTTCTCCTCTGCAATGCATGTCTGCCATGCTATCTTGCCTTGGAGCCAGCCGATTATGGACTAAAACCTCCAAAAACTGTGAGCTAAATAAACCACTCCCTATTTAAATTTGGGTGTTAGGTATTTTGTTCTGGAAAAGAGAAAAGTAACTAAGACAAACTGCTCTCAAGTTTTGATGAGCTGAGTTCCTGGTGTTACAATATTATGAGTTTGAAAAGATACTGCTGCAGATAATCATTCCTATTGAACACAAGGATTATTATTATTTTTTTAATGAAAAGTAGACTTTGGTTCAGTTTTGCTCCCAACAAATTATCTTCTGGCCATCACTTTTATGCATTAACAACACAAAACAGATTTATATAAGTGTAACAATATCTTTTTAAAAAACTTTCAATCTTTGGTCTTAACTGCATTTTGTTAAGATAAAGTAATTTTAATAAAGTGGCCATATGGGATAAACATGGGATGTTCAAACGAATTAGATAAATCACTGAATGATCACTTAATGTCCAGCCATGTAATCCTTATTTCCCATTCAGATTGTTTATATGCTACGCTACCTGTTGTGGCCAGGAACAGTTTTCTACCTTAAACAAAAAACTAGTTAGATACAAACATCCCTTAAATTAATACTTTTCAAATTTTCAAGGATTGTAACAAAATTCTGTCCAAATGGGAACTATGTTAAATGAAGGTATATGAACACACTCTACTCTTTTCCCTACTCTTACAATCCTCAGTGACTTTGAAACTTGTAAAAGAAAGTCTGGATTATAAACTTTCCCATCCCAGGAAATGCAAGGCCAGCAACTCTAAGGTATTAACGTACTTCTCCATTTGTCTCACAAACACTAAACTGATGAGAAATGGATTTCATGTTGTCTCTATGTTTTATCATATAATTTTGCTAAAGAAAAATCTCTGAGAATGGGCTTCTCTGGCTTCCCAGTGTCAGAGTGGTTGATAAAAAAGTATCACAGTGAAGACAAAGATCTACTTTCAATAAATTTTTATAATGTTTGACAAGATTACAAAACTATGTGGCAATTAGGTGAAGGTTTATCCGTGCTAAAGTGCATCCCTTAATGATTAGGAAAGAACCTCTGGAAGCAGCACCAGCCCCACGGTCAAATCACTCCTCACCGGCTTTTTGCTGATCAACATGTTAACAGCATCTGTCAGACATTTAAAACTCTACATCAAAATATGAACGCTTTCTAGGTCAGAGAATTCCAAAGACATTATTAATAAGGGATCAGAGAGATGGGTCTGAGCTACATAAAACATGTAGTAAGAGCTTCCAATTCTTAACTTTAAGTCAAGTATATATTAGTTTGATTTAAATTTATCTGTAAATAAAAGCAACATGCTTTGCATCTGAGTTTTACTCAAAGCATTCACTCTGACCAAGTCACTTTTTTTCTTTTCATAAACTTCTAATCATTGGAGTTATTGTGGTCATGATCTGCTGGTGTACACATATTCCAAAGTTAGTTTCTCACTCAGCAAGGCAACTGTGGTGGCAGCAGGGGGATTCACATGACCCAGACCACCCCAGCCAGGGGACCCCCAGTGACCCAGCAAGGCATCTGCAGCAGTGGCAGGGGGCAGGATGCACACAGCAGGACTGCCCCAAGCAAGAAATCCAGGTGGGGACCCCCAAAACCTGGGCATGAATACACACACACACACACACACACACACACACCAGCAGTTGGTAAGTCAGATGAACCAGCATTGTGCTTTGGCACATGGATGGGGGAAGAGAAGGGGGGCTGCCACATTTTATATCCATATCTATATATCTAGATTAGATAGATAGGCAGACAGAACCCCAGCAACAGAATGCCAACCCCAGCCACCACATAGAGGCCAAGATGAACCCTGCACCCAGCACAAATCCCACTGTAAAACTGGCTGGAGTACACAGCACATTTCTGAGATCAGACTTGGACCTACCACAGAACTGCAAACACCAGAGGAATTTTATTTTATTTATTTTTCTGGGGTTTTTAAATAGTTTGATTTGGTCCTGTTTTACTTTTTAGAGTTATTTCTGTATCCTATTCTTAGTCTCCCTTGTCTTTTTCTTTTTTCTCTCTTTAATGACTTAGATTTATTATCTTCCCTGTTATTTTCATCTTCTTGGCTTCTAACTCTCTTTCACCAACTATCTTGCTTGATTTTGACACTTCCCTGTGAGTAGTTGTCTCTTCTCTGCCTGATCCACTTTAACACTCCTCTGCTTCCTCTTCGATTGTTTCCCTCTTTTGTCCTTCAGTCTCTCAAGACATTGGTGACCATCCCATGCCCTCCAGCTTTGCACCTGCTGTCCTGGACCTCATTCAGTTCTCTATCTTGACCCTTATCCCTCAGAATCCAGCCCGCTCACAATAAGGTTAAAATCAGTCTATAAAGGGAAAATCACTGCATACAGGTTACTGATATTTTTTTCTGTGGTTAAAAGTATCAGGATAATAGTTACCAGTTTGTCAGTACCAGGCTGCTCAAGACTATTGTTATTGTTAAATGTACAACTTTAGCCAGGACACCATATCTGCTATAATCAGTTTTTCTCTACTGTATGACAATACTGTGATTGTATGGGATCATTACCATCACCATAATTCAGTATCAAAGGACTGGGTGCTGAATCAAATAGGTAACAACTCTTTATCCTCAACATATTGGGAAGGTGGGTTCCTCAGATAGACACAAAGACCAAGAATCATTTACACCTAGAAGATATCCTATGGAACAGCCATTTTCTAGGGAAGCCTTGACACTAGGGATGAAAAAATCTATCATAAGAAACCTATAAGCGTCAACAAAGAAAACAAAACAATACAGAAAACAAAAAATGACAAGACACAGAAGAAAAATGCAACCTCAGAGCCCCAGCCCACCCAGGACAAGATCAGAGCACAATAAGATAGAGGAAATCAGAAGTCAACCACTGGAACTTTCTAAAATAATAGCAACAGAAGTGAAAAAACAAATGGAAGAGGCTATAGAAAAAATAATCTCTAAGGCACAAAAAGATTAAAATGAACAACATCAAAGTAGACACAGATTTTTAAAAAATAGAGGAGCTCAGGAAAACAATGTAAACCATGAAAGCCTTACATAGGAAAGAAATAGAACATATGAAAAAGATACAAACAGAAGTTCAGAAGATAAAGAACCCCATTGAAAGTATATGCGACAGATTAAATGAAGGCAAGAATAGAGTGTCAGATCTACAAGACAGGATTTCAGCTAGTGACCATGAAAACAAAGACATCCTAAAAATACCAAGAAACCATGAAAAATCAACCCAACAGCTACAAGACTAAACAAAGAAAAACAACATAAGATTGATAGGAGTCAGTGAGGAAGTCAGAGACAGTGCAAATGACATCAAAATAAACTCTTCACAAAAATAATGGCAGAAAATTTCCCATACATGGACAAAGAATTTGACATGCAAATAAATGAAGCATATATGAACTCCAAGTATCCATGACCAAAATGAATCTACACCAAGTCACATAATAATCAAAATTTCAGAAATTTAGCACAAGAACAGAATATTAAAAAGCAGCTAGAGAAAGAAAACAAATCAGCTATAAAAGAAAACCCATCAGAATCACAGAAGATTTCTCAACACAAACCCTCAAATCAAGGAGAGTTTGGAGTAAGGTATTTCAAGCCCAGCAGAAAATATAATTGGAAAATCAGTGACAAAGATATTTTGGGAAAAAGCACGTAGATAGATCTCTCCATTTGGGCAAAGGGTGTAAAAATACTTATTTTCCATATAAATATTCACTGAAAAGTAACAGCAGAAGGAGACCTTAATAATCAAGTGGATAAGGTGACCCATGTCTTGGATAGTGGCCAACCTCCTTCATCAGCCAACCCTGTCATTGCCCAATGGGCCCATGAACAGAGTGGCCATCATGGCAGGGATCAGGCTCATGCATGGGTTCAGCAACATGTACTCCCACTCACCAAGGTGGATCTGGTTACAGCCACTGCTGAATGCCCAATATGCCAGCAGCAGAGATCAACACTGAGTCCCCAGTATGGCACCATTCCCCAGGGAGATCAACCTGTGACCTAGTGGCAGGTTGACTATATTGGCCCACTTCTATCATGGAAGGTACTGTGCTTTGTCCTCACTGGCATAGATACACACTCTGGATGTGCATTTGCCTTCACTGCACAGAATGCTTCTGCCAAAACTACCATCCACGGACTCACAGAATGCCATATCCACCATCATAGATCCCACATAGCATTGCCTCTGACCAAGGAACACATTTTACAGCCAAAGAAGGGAGGCAATGGGCTCACGTTCATAGAATTCACTGGTCTTACCATGTTCTTCACCACCCAGAAGCAGCTGGATAGAAAGGTGGAATGGTCTTCTGAAGACACAGTTACAATGTCAGTTAGGTGGCAGTGGCTTGCAGGTCTGGGGTAAGGTACTTCAAAAGGTTGTGTATGCTTTGAATCAGTGTCCACTATATGACACTGTGTCTCCCATCACCAGGATTCATAGGTCCCGGAGTCAAGGGGTGGAAGCAGGAACAGTACCACTTGCCATTACTCCTAGTCATCCACTAGCAAAGTTCTTGCTTCCTCTCCCCATGACCTCATGTTCTGCTGGCTGAAAAGTCTTAGTTTCAGGGAGAAAAGGCTTATACAAGGGAGCATAACAATGGCACCACTGAACTGGAAACTAAGACTTCCCTCTGGTCATTTTGGTCTCCTCATGCCTCTGAGGAAACAAGCTAAAAAGGGACTCACAGTGCTGTCAGGGGTGACTGACCCAGACAATCAAGGAGAAGTTGGATTACTGCTCCACAACGGAGGAAAGGAATAATACATGTGGAGTGCAGGAGCTCCCTTAGGGTACCTCTTAGTACTACTTCCTTGCCCTGTTATTAAAGTCCATGGGAAACTACAACAGCCTAATACAAGCAAGATAACAAATGGTTCCAAGCCTTCAGGAATGAAGGTGTGGATTACTCCATCAGAGAAAGAACTAAGATCTGCTGAGGTGCTCTCTGAAGGCCAAGGAAATAAAGAATAGGTAGTGGAAGAATATAGTTCTAAACACCAGCTATAATCCTGCAGAAAAGAGGATTGCAATTACTATTTCTCCCCAAATATGGTTCCAATGTAATATGATGTTGACAGAATTAATGCTGGCTTTTGGGAATTGTTAAACTTGTGTGGTGGTGTTGAAGTTAGGAAGTGATAAGAGTAAGCATCAACCAAAGAAAAGTTATGTTGTACTCTGGTGGAAAAATCAGTGCATTTCCATTTGTATGCGGGATAGTTATAACATGTTAGGTTCAATTATATGCATGTCTTTCTATCTGGAGACTGGTTTGAAGAGATGTATCTAGTTGCCAAGTTGACAAGGGGTGGATTATAGAGGTGGATTGTGTCAAAACCCAGATCACACAGGAAATGCTACACAAATGGGATCCCACCTTATTAAAAAGCTTTTGCACAATAAAAGAAATCACCCACAGAATAAAAAGACAACTCACAGAGTGGGAAAAAATTATACCTAGTTGTCCCTCAGATAAAGGACTTATATCTAAAACTGTATTACAAAGAATTGAAAAAAAATCAGGTGCCTAAAATTTAAAGACCCAATCCAAAAATGGGCATCTGAGATGAATATACACCTCTCAGATGAAGAAGTACAAATGGCAAATAAATATATGAAAAACTACAACATCATTAGTCATTTGAGAGATGCAAATGAAAACAACTTTGAGATTCCACCTCACTCCAGAAAGAATAGCTATCATCAAGAAATCAACCAATAGCAAATGCTGGCTGGGGAACCCTTCTCCACTGTTGGCGCAAACACTATGAAATCAGTGTGGCAATTCCTCAAAAACAATTGGATTAGAGGTCCCATGTGACCCAGCTATTCCCCTTCTGGGTATCTTCCCAGAACTAAAAACATCATATCACAGCTATATGTTTGACCCTGTTTATAGCAGCACAATTTGTAATAGCTAAATCTTGGAAAAACCCAAATGCCCATCAACAAAGGAATGATAAGAAAAGATATGGGTTTTAAATATATAATGGAGTTCTACTCAGCCATAAAAGCAGATAAACTTGAGACTTTTAAGGTAAATGGATACAACTCAAGACCATATTCATAAGTGAAATAAATCAGACTTACATGTGTAAACACCATACTGTCTCACTAGTATGAGAAATTGAACAAGTAAATGAGATGCAAAATGTACAACAGATATTATAATTGGGAAAAAAAACTGTTTAAGAGAAAAGAGAACCTGGGATGGGGGAAAGGGGAAAGTAAAGAAAAAAAATTACATATAATAGCTTAGATAACTATACAGCTAGTTGCTCTTAATTCATTGAATTGTCTGTGGATATTTCATGCCTATATTTTATACTCTAAATTTTATGAAAATAACAATATGCAATGTATTAATTACTGTTACTATCCTACTAGCCTGTTTTGAAACTCTGTTTTGTTATTTTCATATTTTTCTCTCTCTTTAATGTTAAAAAAGTGAATGTTTATCTTTCATTCTTACTCTTTCGGGAGCTAGCATTTGCATTAATTAACTGTACTAAATGCAGCTCATACCCTGCTTACAGTTGAGGTGATCAAAAAGTCAGTTAATCAAGGTCATTTAAAGTGAACTAGTTCCTTAAAATAATTTTGACCTATAATGCTACTGCTGGAAATAGCCCTGTAATAGTTTTATGCTTTTGTTAATGCAATTAGGGTAAATTAATAATAATGCACACTTAATAGTTATTGTTAGGCATTATACTAAGTGTTACATACATGATTTCACTTAATCCTTAAGAACAATTACCCTTTGAGGTAGATTATTTGACTCGACATTTTGAGGTTAGGAAACAGGTATAGAGGCTCCACTGAAAATTCAGAGGTGCCAAGCCACTGACTAAGGTAAACACAGACAGTAAAGACAGCCTGGCCTTAACCTAGGCAGCATGATTTGTTTAAATTTGATTATAATTTCCTTACAGCTGTGATGTGACAAGCCTAGGAATGCTTAGTATGAACGAAGGATGAACTCTCCCACAACATGCCTGGTTCATTGTTTCTCTAAATTAAATTAAATCCTCAATATGCCATGCACTGTGCAGACATGAGGTCCACTGTACTTCCCTACTTATTTGCTCCAGAATGGCTTATGCATTCCTAAAGAAGGTCTGCTGTCTCCCAGTGGTCTGTCTGCTACTAAGCCTCAGTGCTTGATGCCCTGTCTGGAACTGTTCTTCCCTCTCTATCTGCCTGGGCCTGCAGATTCAGGCTGCGGTGCTCCTGTCTCACTGGTCCCCCTCCTAGCACAGGTCAGTATGATCATTCTGAGATGAGTCACTCATTCCACTACCTATGCCTCTGCTTAGTGCTACTGTCAGGCCACAGGGTCCCTACACAGGTCCCTCTAGCTGCAGAGCCCACTGACAAGTCCTTTCAAAAGCTTAGTATTTATAGTCATGTACACAAGTTTCGAAGAGTTTAACCAAAACCCATGTGTGACATGGCAACAGTACTGATGGGCTGTGGTTGTGTCCTCAAGTGACTCATCATTCGGTGACATTCAAAACATACTATTGCTACTGTCTACCAGACATTGTGTGGGTCTGGGCACATAGCAGCAAAGATGATTAAACCCCAGATGCAAAGAACTTCATCTTGAGTTTTTTCCTGAAATCTACTTAAATCAGCTTTTATTCCTTACTACACCTTTGATGCTACTGTGTGAACAGTTACTGAAAAATGAATTGTGCATCTTAATACACTTGAAATAATGTTTATTCTAGTTTTCATCACCACACCAGAATCTCCATCAATATCAACTGTCCATCCTGACAATTGTAATAGTCCAAACACTTAAAGGATCACTGCTCTCAAAACCCTCTCCTCCTCCCTCTAGTTCCATGAATGGAGCAGGCCTACTCTTCTCTATGAATAATCCTTTGCTTCTGATTCTATTCTTTCATGTTGTTTTGAGATATTCATTTGTCTTCCTCTTTTCATTTTCTGTTCTTCCTCCTGTCAGTCTCTGCCCTCCATTCTTTCCTTTGTTACAAACAACTACCTATTCTCTGCCTTGCTTCATCTTTAAGCTTCCATCTCAACAGTTTCCTTCACTACCACTTTAGATTTAAATGTTCACCCTACACAAATGCAGTTTCCCTGGTCTCAATTAACTAGTCTTTCAAACTGTCAATTACAACTCTTAACTCTTCAGGTAAGTTCCAACCAAGGGTCCTTAAATGCGTTCTATGCAATGCCAAGTCCACACTCCGATGAGACGAAGAGTTCTGTTATGAAGTACTTCTGGAAATAAACTTCTGTGGATTCTGCATGCCCTCTTAATCACTGAAAATAAAGCACATACTGAGGCTTTAAGCCTAAAAGAACACTGACAGACTCAACTTCATCTAATCCTTCACTTCCAAAATCTATAATGACCATGGAACTGATCACTACTGATATTTATTTTACTTCCTGCCAAACTAGAACCATATTGTTAGCTATGAGATACTTCCTTCTAGCTTCCCCTCAAGTGTTAGCAAACTATTTTGACTAGAGTAGACAGTAATCTGTTAACATCCCAATCACACATTCAAAGTTAGACTCACACTTTCAACTCACTGCTGTGCATCTCCAGATTCCCACCAAGCCTTCAGTCACACCTCAGCCCCGAAATGTCACAGCTCCCAGCCTGCCCTCCACCTCTGTCCCCGTCTCTGAATCCTCAGAGTGAAGAGGCATGGTGCATCACTCTGTTAAGTTGCTTATAATATTATTCCTCAGCTTATTATTACACATTTGTTTCCTTAAGAAAAAAGGGGCTATATTTTATTTATCTTTAGACCTTCCTCTACCCTAAACCCAGTCTTACGCCAAGCCATTAATCATAATTTTTAATTTCAAAAAGACACCATACTGCACAGATTTACACATACTTGTTCTAAATTCATATTACTTAGTTAGAATCTATACTCAATTTTTACCACATGTGTCTAGCTTGACTAGTGGCTTAGCATCTCAAAATCTCAGTTGTCCCTCTAAATCATTTTTCTCATCTAAATACATGGGGTAAAATCATGAGGATTAGATAAGAGTATACATATATATGTATATACACACACACATATGTATGTCTTAAGTTATTTTTCTCACTGCTAAGACAAAATACATCATATACAAATTTAAAGGGGGAAAGGTTTATTTAGCTCACAGTTTGTAGAGGTTTCAGTTCATAGTCAGCTGGCTCCAGGACAGGGTGAATGGCAGAGGGACATCACGGAGGAAAAACAGTTCTTGGCAGGAAGAAGGTAGCAAAACAAACAAGGCAGGACCACAGCTCTTTCTATGCCTTATATTTTATCCAGACTACTTAGGGCAGGCAGCACTCACACCCTTAATCCTAGTGCCCTTGATCCTAGCATTGCACCATCAATCAATCCCAGTGTCTTACACTCTAAATTCACTCACCTCTGAAAAAGCCCGTGTGCAGTACCCAGCATTTCTTTTATTAATCTTCTTATATCTTGCTTCACCTGAGTTAGAATTTCAGATTTAAATTCGCCAATGAGGTCACGGAAGTATTTATTTATTTCCAATGAGGCCATGTCTGATATTGCATGTTTGCTGCCCTCAATCTCCTCTGTATTTACCTCGCCTGGGCTTATTTTCCCTGGTTCAGCGGTTGGAGGCTTTTTGTTGTTTCTCTGTCTCGTCATGTTTCTGCTTTCTTTCAGACAGGTGAATGGTGGAGGTCTCAGGACCTCTACCTATTGCTTACAGTCCCTCTGCAGCTTACTGGCTGGGGCAGTGCTGCCCTCTCCTGTCTGCTGTTGATCTGTGAGGTGCAGGCAGGGGTGGCAGTGTAGGCCGGTCCCTCCCCTCTCAACCAGTGAGTGACTTTAGCACATTAGTCTGTGCCGTACAGATGTCACAGGTTCAGGACAGCCTCATCCCTGGCTTTTGGATCCTGACCAAGGGCATGGCCCAGCCCAAGCAGATCTCACCAATCCACTTTGGGCCAGGAGCCGCCGACTGAAGCCACCTCAGCCGTTAATTCAAGCCTGTCCTGCCCAAATCCAATATGTGGTCTAGCCAGTCATCTCGCTCTGGGGAATCCAGTTCCCAGCACTCACCAAAGTCCAAGCAGCTGGGCTGGCCATCTCCACTCCCCATTGCAGCGCCTCCTCCCACCAAGGGTCTTGAGCTCACCACCCCCCGCTTTCAGCAGGGATGCGACCTCAGCTCGATCATGAGTCACCTGACTCTAAGACGCGCCCAGCACAGCTACCAGAGCATGCCCAGCTCCAGCCCTCTGTCCATGCTTCTTCTTTTTTTATTTATTTTATTTTTTCTCAGTGTCTTCCTGGGTCGCAAGAATTCCTCTCCTTTCATCTGGTCTTCTCCATGGTGTCAGATTCTAGCATCTGAGTTGTTTTTCTCAGAGAGGCTCTCTATCGTGCTACCTATCAATTGGCCATCTTGGATCTCTCTACCAGGATTTTTTTTTTAAAGCAATAAAAATAAACATACAAATGCCAGTCCAGTTTTCCAGTAACAGCATTTAAATTAGTACACAATATGATGGATATGCTTACTATTATACAAAGTTAGAATGAAAGCACAACATTGCCCTTTCAAATTGGATGAGACAATTTTTAATAGGTTACAGATGGTTGCAAATCCTTTGCTACTTCTTCCTTTGTGGATGGAGTGAATTGCTCTCCCCTTGAATCTGGGCTTCACTGGCTTGCCTAACCAGCAGAAATACCACACTCTGGGTTTTCTGAGGCTGAGTCCAAACAAGCTCTGCAGCTTATACCCACACTGCTTGCCTCAGGAGAAGCCACCCCAAGGTAAGAAATATGTCTATCCAACACCACTTAGGAAGCCCAAGCAAGCCTGTTATAGTTTATAGCAAAATGTCCCCCTAAAGCCGCATGTACTCCTAGGCAGGCCCTTTGGAGGAAGAGATTGGATTATGGGGGTTTACAGCTGACTTGATGTTAGGGGATGGGGCTGGACTACTGCTGGCCAGACACAGAAGGTTACATCTCCTTTCCAAGTTCCTCTTGACTCTCTCTGCTTCCTGTTGGCCATGCCGTGAAAAGCACTCTTCTGCCATGCCCCTCTGCCTTGCCATCCTGCCTTGGAACCAGCCTACCATGGACTGAAGTCTCCATAAACAGAATCCAAATCAATCCCTCCTCCTTTGCATCCCAGTGAAAAGAAAGTGACTAAAAGAAAATCATATGGAAAGGTTATACTGGAGGACAGATAATGCAGGCAGCTTCAGTTTTCCACACCGGTCATATCCGGATATCAGACACAAGAGCAACTAAGCAGTCAGATGACCCTTCGGCCCTGGCCACAATCTGATTACAACTCTGTGATGGACCCCAAGCAAGGAAGCCCGCCTCAGCCCTCCAACTGTGAAAAATATTGTAAATTTAAGCCATTAAGTAATGGGATAACTTATTATGCAAAAATTAAAAAGTAAGCAGAATATCTGTTTCTGGTCTTGCTGTTTTAATATATACTAAATCCTCAACCTAAACACAGTATGGACCACTTTAATTCTTATGACATAATAGGACAGCTATATTATGAAATATCACACTATATTTCATTTAAAAGTTAAATTTTATGACTCCATGTTAATCTAAAATAAAATATTTTACATTCAATAAATAACAAACACATATTTATATATGTAAGAGTATACACATGGACATTTACCGGAGAACAGCAGTCAACCTTAGCTGATTCAAGTGCTTTTGGTGTTTCTTTGTCCTCTTCTATTTTTCCACAGTACAACACAAAATAAAAGAGTAACTTTTATTTTGGTCATTTATGATGCTGTTTTGGGAAAAGTAAAATAGTAGGAGTTGAAGCTCTGAACCTACAATTTAAAAATAGGACCATTTAACATCCTTAGTCTAACACCTGAATTGTGGGTATGAACCATCAAGGCTTAATTACAACCTAAGAATTAAAATCTTGGAATTAAACAAATGTATTCAAGAATGGGTAAGTTCTTAAATGCTTCATATCCAGGTGTTCTTTTGATAAAATAAAAAGACAAGTGAATCAGGTAATCAAAAATCACTTGTTGTAGTATTCCCAATCTGATTTCTTCCTTATCTTCTGTTTCATCTTCTAGGCCACCCCACATCACTTGAGAGAAGCCAGTTTCCCTTCACATGCATGTATTTTACATCCTTCTGTGAAATACTCTGTACCTAAAATTCACCTTTGGAGAAAATCCCAGCGTAAAGAAGGTCTTTTCTGCAATTCATTTTGAGGGTCATCATGGTGGATGATCTTTTGTTTCACCTTAGGAGCACTGCTGTCCTAAACTGAAATATGGTAAGTGTTTTGCTAATACTGCACAGTCCTAGGCTCACTCCTTTTATTGTTTTCCATTTGATTGGTGGGTCCAGGGTACAGAATACACTAATTATATCACCTGCTCTGCCCTAGGCACTTTATATCATAATTGTCCCTTTGTTCAATTCTAAAATTGTCCCTCTGTTCAACTCTAAAAAATATATCTTTATCATTTTTCTCTTTATGTTTCTTATAATTTGTGAAAGACAATTTTTTTGTTCCTTTGATCTTCCAACACTATGTTTTCAATTGATCCTCTTTTTAATCTGGAGTTCCATTTAAGTTCAGTAAAATTAACTGGAAGTTTGGAGGTTATAAGCAAACAATAACTGGGTAAGAGAGAAGGAAATATAATAACATTAAAGAAGTTATGTAAAGTTTCTATAAGAATAAAATTAAACTTGGAATATTAGTATCATCTCACGACCTTTTTCTTTGGGGAAATATATATTTCTCTGCCTATTTAAATGGCTTACAAATAATAACTCAATAACAATAAACATCACAGCCCTCCAGATTTCTGTATCTAAACACCATTCCCTGTAGAAGGGACCAGGGTAAATTACAGAAATAACTGATATCTGGGAGTCCAATATGCAAAATGAGCCAGCAAGGTTTTGTAAACGGGGACAAGAAGAGGGGTCGAAGGGAAGGTAGAGGAATGAGGAAAACAAGAATCAAGTTATATCATTTACAGACACAAATTCTCGATGATGAATGTGATTTTCATGTACATCTAAAATGTATCAATAAAGTCTGATTGAAGAAACAAAATGAGCCAGCAAAGAAGCCACTGAAGATTAATGAGGTCATATCCAGAGGACCCCCGAGAAACATGCAAAGGTTTCCACTGCTCCAAAGTTAAAATTTGTGAGTATCTAAAAGTACTATGACTATAATTTTTTAAACACACTGAGTACATAAAGCCATATGTGTATGAGGATAATAAATAAATTTCCATGCCATTGTGGAAGGTAACTAGGACAACAACTCCTTACTCTGAAATTAATATTTAAAAGGGAAGAATTAAACATTTATTCTGCTTATCCTAGTTAAAGTCCTTTTCAGGGAACCTAATAGCCTACCTGTAAAGGAAAAAGTTCTTCCTCCCACAACAATCCCAGCTAGTATGGCAAGAAAGACAGAAAACCACCTGCGTGTAATCACTGATAAAATCATAAATGAAGAGAGCATTGTTGCATGAAACAACTAGATGAAAAGTTGAGGGGAAATTTGACAGTGGAGGGATTGGGCTTTGGTTATTTGAACTCTGCTGAATCTTAGTGTACTAAAGGGACAGAGCCACACCTAACATGGATGCTGATGTGAGAGGATATGAAGTTCAGAACACTATCAGTGTAGGTTCTTACAAAAAAAGAAGAAAAAACCTAACCAAGGATGACTTCCAGTTTACGAGAAGAATGGAGAGCAAAGAAATACATTAAGTAATCTCAAAGAAAGGAAATAAATTCTGAGCATGAACATTTTGTAGGACAAACTGCCAAACTTCTTCAGAGAATTACATCATGTCAGAGGTGGACCTCCAGAGAGATTTCAAACGTCTGCCTTATTTAAATCATAAGAAGAACCCCCAACTATAAAAAGACATTTCCAAGACAAGAAAATTTGAAAGTAGACTCACCGAATGATGCCATGAAATTATTAATTTTCTAGGTAGTAAGATAGCAATGGGGTTATGTAAGAAAATGTCTGCATATTTTATAATCACATTTTGTTATATGTAGACAAATGTGAAACAAGTATGACAAAATCTTCATCATTGCTGATTCTGGGCCATGAGTGTAAAAGGCTCCTATTCCCTATACTTTTGTGCACATTTAAAACACTCAAGAGAAAAAGAAATGTGTAAAATAGCAATCAAAGCTCTAACCTAACATTAAGTTCTTTTGTCCCAGGTAGGGACTCAGAGGCTGGTGGCTTACTTGGAGAAGAGGTTTCCTTCTCTTCCTCCCCACCTGACTGACTGGATTGCCAGGTCCAAGTGCAGAGGAGGTGGTTGGATGAGGTCAGGAAGGAGAAGAGGCCCGGAGAGCTCTCGCTGAACTGTTCCAGGAGACACCCATTCTCCATGGCGCTGCACCCTTCTCAGGGTACTGTACCTCTCAGGGCTTCACAGACCTCTCAGCGCCGCCTCCCCACCCCAGCCTCACTCCCCACCCACAGGGCATGCATCTCTCTCACTGGCTGACCCTGATCCCCCTCAGCTCTTGCCTGGGTAATACGTCCTGCCAAAGACAGACTGCCACCTCAGCAAGAGGGCAAGAGCCTGACCCGTGCTCACAACCCCTGTGAGGGTTTTGTAGCTGCTGGTCTCTGGCTCACTTCACTCTGCCCCACTGTTAGGACAGCACCTCCTGGACTCATGTCCCCATCCTGCTCCCTTGAGCCACCTTAGCTGTCTCAAAACTCAGCCAGGACTACTTCACTGTCATTCCCCAATACAGGTCAACTCTCCTGGCAATTTCTTTGAAGCCTTTCTCACTACCCTGGAAGCACTGCAGACGCGCATGAGGAGCAGGGGGCAGGACATACAGCACTGCCACAGACCTCCCTCTATAAACGCTCCTCAGAAAACCACCTCTCATACTTCACTCCTCTGAATTTTTTATATAATTGATGCAAATTTTTCAACATGAGTGAAGTCAACAGTTATGCCAGTGGTTTTCTACTATATTCTCTAAAAGTCTGCATTTTGATAATTTCTCACAACTCACTGGACATCTGATCATGAGGTTTGATTACAAGACAGGATGACTTTACATTTTAATAAACTTATTAAAAGGTGCCATTAACCTCTCTCAAGGCTTGCTTGGAATACACTCATCCCATCATCCTCGCCACTTTGTGCAGCAGTTTTGGAAGACACTGTTTTATGAGTGTTTTAGTGGCACTTACGTGGCTGCCTCCATGTGTGAATCAATTCAAAACATGCACCTTTCCTGGTCATTTTGACTTTGGAGAACAGTAAGAATTGCAGCTGCCAGATCTAATGAGTAGGGTAGGTGAGGACACAGGTAATGTTTTCATACCTCTGTCTTTCCACTGGATGTACCCAGAAGCATCATTCACTGTATTTTTTTTATCATATTTTGTAAAGACACTCATGAAGGAGGACTTCCAGAACAATGATTTCAACAAGAGGCAAAAACAATAAACGTGTTTGAAGCAAGGAGTATTTTGAGGGAAATTAATGGAATGTGTCTTAATGCAACCTTTTTTTAAAATTTAAATGTTCACTGTATATTTTGATCCTTCCTCCTATGTATGTGCATGTGCATATATATGCCTTAGTTAAAATTTTCAATTTAATAAATGCATAAATACATGATTTCAGTAGACAAGAAGTAGTTTGTCTAAAGTAGTCTATATAGCTAACTCATCTGTTTTCTGTTAGTCACAGCAATTTCCTGGTTTTAAAATATTATCAGCCTCTGCAGTTCCAGCTACTCAGAAGGCCAAGGATGAAGATCACTTGAGTTCAGGACTTTGACAGCAGCCTGGATAACACAGGGGAACCCCATTTCAAAGAGGAAAAAAAAAATCCTACTAATTTGTGACACTCCTCCACTGAGAGGCAGATTAATATGCCCCCTCTTATTAAATCTACATTCTATGGCTGCTTGGCCAATAGAACACAAAGGACATAAATACACTGCTTGCTCATGGAACCGTCACCATGGTGAAGCTCACGTTCCCCTCACTGAGGAGTTCCGTGCAGAGGAACTGACAGACAGCGCTGACTTGCCATCCAGCGAGAGTGAGGCCGCTTGGAAGAGGGTCCTGCAGCCCTAGCAGACACTGAGTGGAGAACGGACAAGTGAATGTACATCTCTGGGAATCTAGAAGAGAAAAAAGGAGCTAAGGAAGAAAATAGCCTTCAGCCACCCTCGTCATCAGTGATCTGGATTTTTTTTTTTTTTTTTGAGACAGAGTCTCACTATGTAGTTCAAGCTGGCCTTGAATTCATTTGTGTAGACTAGGCAGGCCTCAAACTCATGGAGATCCTCCTGCTCAGCCCCCCAACTGCTGAGATTACAGGCATGTGCCACCACAACTGGCTGATCCTGGATTTTGTGTGTGCAACATTAGCTACTGTGACTGTAGCTCACCAGTTCTGTGCTTGGTGTTTTGCTAACTGCACTACACGTGTGAACTCATTTAACCCTTAAAGCAATGATGTGAAGCTAAGATTTTGCTCACCTCAGACAAGGATCTGGGATACAGAGATTTTCTGTCAACAAAAGAATCTTACTAGCAGTCATATAGGAAAGATAATTGGGAAAATCACTGTATCTGTATCCCATCCATCACATTTTTTAAAAAAATCATTGAACAGCCAGACGTGGTGGTGCATGTCTATAATTCCAGAACCCAGGAAGGATGGTTTTTGTGACCAGAATGACATTTGAGATAGAGCAGAAACAACGAAAGGTGGCAAACAGTGGGCCCTGAGTCCACACACAGCAGTGTGACCCTCCTGCCCTCTCCTGTGCTGAATGCTGCGTGCCTGAGGCAGTTGGGGGCAGGTGCCAGGGGCCAGAGGGGTAGGACTGGGGCTTCAGGTGGATGTGCCAGGAAATCACAAGGATTTCTAACTATCACCTAAAAATCACAATGAAATAGGGATAAGTTTTAAGGTCCATAGCCGTTAAAATGTGAGCATTGAAATCAGTAGCAGTTCAGTGTGATTTTCAAGCCTGTGTTACAGCGTTTCAGTAAACTACGGGTGAACAGCCCTCAGTACCATGCCACTCATGAGAATCAGCTACAGATAAAAAGGGGATGATGGAAAATAGACTGGAAGTGATAACAGCGTCTGGGAAAGTCTAATCATATATTCTCCTAGGATCTCTAGGAGCAGGAAACCAGTGAGTTACAAAAGCCATTGTACTGGTCACCTAAAGGCCTGAATAATTTTCAAAGTTTCCTGGCTTACTGTAAAGACAGGCACAATACTTACGTACTACATAAAGTTGCCACACAAGTATCAAGCTTTACAATGATATTCAAAAATTATTTTCAAGTATTTATAGTTGTAAGAACAAAGGTTCAAAAGAAGTGAATTCCTTGCTGAGCTTGAAGATACTGTTACAGAAAGGCTGTCAACATAACATTATCCAATGGAAAGGCCTAGCACAGATATACTTACACTGATATATTTATTTACTAGGAGGTAAAAGTTAATCCAGTTAGAGTAAATCAAAATGTTTTTGTGAAACAGTAGACAGCTTTAGACATGGAATTTAAAGCCACAAAAGGCCATGTTCACTGGACTTTTAAAGGAATTTTGTTGACTCATGAATTTTAGTTTCCTCATCTGTAAAGTAAAAGCAATTAATAATATGCAATCATGCAATTATTAACATTATATGAATTAACGTGAGCATATGTTCCAATTCATAAGGTGATAAGCATATTCCTACTTCAGGTTTTTTTCATAAAGAGTTTATAATATTTTTATTCTATTAAAATTAAACATATTGCTGAAATGAGTTTGCATAATAAAATACAGCAGACCTGCTTCAGATATTACTGAAGATATCAAATAAAGTAGTAAACAAATACACACAAACACACACCCACAAGTCCGTGTTTTTACACATCTTAGTTAATTGGCAGAGGTCTCCAATTAACTAAGATCACTGAGGAAGGAGAGGTCTTAGCAATAAACCTTCAGTCCATGTGCCCAATTACTTTCTTTCCTCCTCTCTGATAGTGCAAAGACTCTTTCAATTCCCCCACAGCTAATCCCAGAATCACCAAATTATTTCAGCTGCTGCACTGGGAGAAGGGGAGAGCAAGCTATCCCATGTGAGTATTCAGGGGATATTTCATATCCAAATAATAGCAAATGATCGTGAGAAACTTAATAAAAGACATGTAAGAACTGTGCACTTAAAAAGTACAAAACATGGCTAGGTGTGACGGTGCACATGTGTAATCTCAGACCATGGGAGGCTGAGGCAGAAGGATCACTATGACTTCCAGGCCAGCCTGTATTACAGAACAAGACACTGTCTCCAACAAACAAACCAAACATAGTAGAAAATAAATGGAAAGATATCTAATGCTCATGGACTGAAAGAATAATTCTAAAATGGCAATACTTTCTAAATTGACCTACAAATTAAATGCAATCCCTATGAAAATCTTAACATGTTCTTTCTAGAAACTGACTGTTCCTCAATGCATACAGAAACACAAAGGCCCCAAGAGAGCCAAAACCACCTGTCAGTAATGCCTGAGGACTCACGCTTCCTGTTCAAGAGTTACTACAAAACTGTAATATTCAGAACTGTGAAGCACTGGCAGATAGATAAACAGATCAATCCAGCAGAAATGAGAGCTGAAAACAAGTCCAGCATTTATGGTCAGCTGGTTTTTGAAGACAGATCCAAGCCATCAATGAGGAAAAATCAATCTCTTTAATAACCAGTGCATGGACAACTGGATATTTACATGCAAATTGAGGAAGTCAGATATAAGTAACTAACTCCTTGGAGTAAGCAATGTTTTCTTAGAGATGATACTAAAAGCACAAGGAATGAAAGAAAAATTTGATAAACTGATATCAAAATTTCAAACTGTTTTGGTTCAAATGACCTGCATAATGAAAGTATTTGCAAGTCATCCATCTGATAAGGGATTAGTATCCAAAATACATAAAGAACTTTTTTTGTATATAAGTTTATTAGTACATTTTAGATATACATAATCATCACATTCTTCATAGGAAATTTGTACCTATACAATATATACTTTGATTTCTCTTAATTTTCCCAATGCCCTCTGTTTCCTTCAACCCATCTTCCCCTTCCTATTTGCAAAGTATTTTTTTACATTTCATCCTTTAACCATTTTTTCTCTTTTCCTTTTCTTCCTTTCCCCCTTCCCGCTCTAGTTCTTCTTTCTTTTTAAACAATTTCTTCCCATTTCACAATATCTATTGTACATTTTGATGCTCATTTCTTTCAGTTTCTCACACCAGGGAGACAATGTGATGTTTACATATGTGAACCTGATTTATTTCACTTAAAGAGTATGGTCTCGAGTTGCATCCATTTACTTAGAAATGTCTCAAATTTACCCTTCTTTAAGGCCAAGTAGTACACCATTATATAAAAAAACTACATCTAAGTAATCCATTCCTCAGTTGATGGGCATTTTGGTTGTTTCCAAGATTTAGCTATTACAAACTATGCTGCTATAAACATGGGTGCACATACGTTGCTGTGGAGAGTTTTTAATTCTCTGGAAAGATATCCAGCAGGGAATATCTGGGTCGAATGGGACCTCTAATTCTAGTTTTTTGAGGAATCTGCACACTGATTTCCATAGTGGTAGCACCAGTCTATACTCCCACCAATAGTGGAGAAGGCTTCCTTTTTCCCCACAGCCTAGTCAGCATTGGTTATTGGTTGATTTCTTGGTGACGGTCATTCTTTCTGGAGTAAAATGGAATCTCAGCATTCTTTTCATTTGCATCTCCCTAATAACCAGGGATGTTAAATATTTTTTCATGTATTTATCTGCCATTTGTATTTCTTCATCTGAGAAGTGTGTATTCATCTCAGATGCCCATTTTTGGATTGGATTTTTTAATTTGTGGGGGTCTGATTTTTTTTAGTTCTTTGTATGTTCTTTGTATATTGTCTGAAAGACAACTGGCTAAAATTTTTTGCCCACTGTTGGCTGTCTTTTCACTCTGTTGGTAATGTCTTTCATTATGCAAAAGCTTTTTAATAGGATGAGATCCCACTTACTGATCCTTTGTATTATTTTCTGTGTGACTGGAGTTTTGTTCATGAAAGCTTTGCCTACACCTAACTCTTCAAGAGGTCTGCCCATTCTCTCTTCCAGCAGATTTAGTGTTTCTGTTTTAATATTTAGGTCTTTGATCCATTTCAATTTTAGTTTAATGCATGGTGACAGACATGGGTCTAATTGTAGAATATTTGCAAGTGCTATATATGATAAGGAATTTATATCCAAAATATATAAAAGAACTTTTATGGCTCAATTAAAAATAATTTTAAGTATAAACAATTTTTTTATGGAAAATGAGATAATATAGCAGCCATTGTTCAACTTCGGTTATTTGGTTCAGAATGCCTTGAAATACTTTCATTCTCTTGAGTGGTTTTATTCTATTTTGTTATGTTTGACATTATTGTATGTAAAGCTAAGCTCAACTATTTCAAAGAAAGAGACATTATGATAGCTACTGTTAATATCCAATTGTCTTGTTGTGAAGTACTGTGATGCGTACATTGTTCTGTCCTGATCTGCTTAGATCTGTCCTCTTTTGTTTTATTCTCTTTAAAATAAAAAAAAAATTTAAAAAAGAAAGTTCTGAAAGAACAAAAAAATAATAATTTTAAAATAGATAAAGAGCTTAATTAGACATTTCTCCAAAGACAATATATAAATAAGAGACAAGCCAACAATCACTATGGATTAGGAAAATGGGAAATCAAAATCACAATGAGATCCCACTTCATACCTACTAGAACAGACAGAACCAGACAAGTGTTAGCAAGGATGGGGCAAAACTGGAACATTCACATATTGTTGGCGGGAATATAAAATGGTAGACGCACTCTGCAAAACAACTAGCAATTCTTCAAAAAGTGAAATACAGGGTGACTACAGGATCCAGCAATTCTACCCCTAGATATATAACCATGAGAACTGAAAACACACAAGTCCATACAAAAACTTGTACACAGGTCTTCATAGCAGTATCAATCGTAATTGCTAAAATGTAGAAACCAGTCAAACATCCATCAACTGATAACTGAATAAAACTGATTCATGGTAAATGTGCAAATCTTTGGGGGAGGGGGCAGTAATACTGGGGATAGAACCCAGGACCTTCACACTCATCTACATCCTCAGCTTGTTTTTGTTTTTCCTGCAGATAAAGAGTCTCACTACATTGCCCAGGCTGGGTTTGAACTTTCAGTCCCCAAATTCCTGGGATTACAAACATGGACTGATAAGTGAAAGAAGCTAGAAACAAAAGGCCATAGAACTGTGTCTTACACCTTATTTTTATCACTGCTTGTTTGTTTGTTTTAAAGTGCTTCCAGCTATTTTTTCCTCTTCCTTCAACAATTCTAGTCAGTTTAATTCAAAGTGTGGCTGGGAGAAGACAAGTGGACCCTTGTCACTACCTTCTCTCTAGGTTATTCCTCAGGCCCCTCTTGAGCTGTTACCCCTTTCTGCCCTCCCCCAGTCTCTGAACTCCATCAAGTCCTGCGACAGCATAGGGGACTGGTGAATCATCTGCATTTCACCCCTGCTTCACAACAGTGCTGAATTCAGTTGAAGATACTCATGACAGTAACTACCTGCATATACAGCTTCCTCTGTATAAGCACAGGCTGAAAATGTAGAACACAATGCCGGTCTTTCATACGTGTTTCCAAAATTGTAATTGAGCACCCCAAGAACTACATCTAAAACACTTCTATCATGCTTTCTTTCAGTTAAAACATTATATGATGAGTAAGAAATGTATTGTTACTTCCAAATAATTACATAAGTACAACTGTGCAAAAACAGTGTTGCCTTAAAAGATGAGCTAAATCGATCACTGCCCCATAACATGGATTAAAGACTAATATTCCAATTACCCTAACAAAAGAATTATTATAATATATAGTGGTTCCTGCAGTAGCATATGAGAATATACACCTAAGTACCAAAATTCGTGACCAGAACTGACAAAATCTTATTTTCAACAAGCACACAAATGCAAAACCATAAATTATTTCCACAGTATGTCTCAGAGCACCTGTTCAGAAAAATCTTTTTCTATAACTTATATTCCCTACAGAATTCTTTCTTGCATAAAGAGACTGAAGGCAATGTAAATAATTAGGAGTTGTTTCTTTCTTGTTAATTTTGAGTCCCATTCATGCACATTTTGCATGAAGAAATAAACTATTAACAGTGCCACACAATGCCTTTTTGGAGTGTTTGAAGCTATTTCAGATCTTTCAACCTGTACTACATTTCAAAAATGACTGTTTATAATTACAGTCATCCTCTTATTAGCTTGGCATTTTATTTTCCCTCCCCTATGGCAATGTACAATGGAAGGCAAGGAAAATTCTCTGTTGATAAGTTGTTCAAGACCAGGAACAATTAACTATGCTGGAGAGAAGGCTGCTTGGAGAGGATTATACAAGGACTAGCACTCAACAGCCTCAGACAGAGAGCAGCAAATTATAAACCCAAGTACTTGGTTGCATGTAACCAAATTGGCTAGTTGAAATGCTAATTGCCTTTCAACAAAACTAAAGACAGACAGGGGACCTTGTGCTTCAAAGAATAAAATGCATTTTTACTCCAGGACTGTGCCATTGTCTTACTGAGAATCATTTGAAATCTATTCATAAAGGTAGCCCCTTCCCTAACCTTTAAAATGTGGGAAATTTATTTAGCCTCTACCAGCACCTCAGATATGCTGACATGCCAAGATGTGAACAGATGGTTGGATTAAAGCCACACTAAGCCTCTAATAAAGTAAAGCGAGAAAGATCTCTACACTCATATATATAGCATAAGCCAAGAAATGTGCCTGGGGACACAAGGAGTTTTAGATAACAAATAAACTTATAAAATTAAAATAATGAGCATAATCTTTAAGACATATATTTTAAATATAATTACACATCCATGCATATGGAAAGAGCTGCCAGTACCTCTCTCAAAGAGATTCCCAGCTCCATTTACACCGAGTAACTTTGTGACCATTATTTCAAAACTAATGGACAATTACTCTGACAGCAGTATCTCCCCTTTATTGGAAAGAGGGTCCCCTCTAGGCTTTCAAACCTGAATAAGAGACAGAGAATGCCCTACCTGCTCCTGCCCTCAGTCTGGGGTGCAGGCAGACTTCTGCCTGACTGCACCAGAAAAGGCTCTGACCACCTGCCTGGCAGCTGGGGGAGGGCCGGGCCGGTGGGTTCAAAGTGGATAATGTGTCACAGCACAATCAGAAAACACGGCCTTTGTACTCCTGCCGCCTGTGTGACCCCACTCCACCTTCTCCTCTGCCACTTCCCCACCAGGGCCACAGAGTTGGGGTGCTGTGGCTTCCTGTGCGGCCTGATGGGGGGCCCTTCATCTGTCAAAGGTGCTTCCTGGGCTCCCAGGCCGGGTCTGCAAAGGGAGAAGAGCAAGCACAGGATGTGGGCAGCTGTTCACCACTTCATCCTCCAGAGTCCAGTCCAGGGCATCAGTATCATGTGCGCCTGCGCTTCTCAAGTCTATTTATGTAGATAAAATAATAAAGTCTTGGAAGTGACAGAATACTAAGACTAAATTGTAAATGGTGCCAATCAATAATTCATCCTCCAGCTTGATTCAACAGGAGTTAAGAGAAGAAAGACATCTCTCTGGTTGGAAGGCCCCCAAAACAGCTGAACAGGGAGCTTCTGGGATTCTTCATTTCTATACTGTCTAAATTTCCTGTATGACTTCACACTATCTTTACAATCAGAAAAAAAAAGTTATTTCCAAGTCAAACCAGAAGAGAAAAAAAGAAAGAGAGAAGAAAACTTAGCTGTGTGAACCCCCAAATCAGGGAGGGAAATATCTATCCCAATCCCCCCATAACAACACCCTATACTTTAGAATCAAAGACTACAATCACTAGGGAGCTAAACACACTTCATGGCATCCACAGACTGCCCAGCTGCCCACTATGTGAAACAAAACTGATTTCACATGCTCCCACCAGGCAGATTCATACTCCATACATAAAATAATAAGCTGCCACAGGCCAACAGATGAACAAGGCCACTGATTCAACAGATTAACAACTTTGTTAAGCCACACACATACAAGAGAAATAAACAGTATAGTCACTGTCTTCAAGAATTTGGGATTTTAATCAGTGCAATCCTGCAATTTTCATTGAAAAGGGGCATTAATATAAAAAAGGCATATGGTGGCATTTGATTAAATGGCACTAAAGCAAACGATTAATGAACAAATTTACCAGTTAACTTGTTAGCCAGGCATAGTAGTGCATGCTTGTAATCCCAGCCCTCCAGAGGCTGAGGCAGGATGACCACAAATGTAAGCCCAGCTTGGGCAATTTAGTGTTTTAGGAAGATCCTGGCTCCACATAAAAAATAAACAGGGCTGGGCGTGGAGATACAGCTCAGGGTGAAGATCCTGGATTCTACCCCCAGGACTGAACAAGAAAACAGAGGTAGAGACAGAGAGACATGCTTCCCACTCAATAGTTTCCAAGAAGGTATAGGTAACTAAACTCAGTTGGGAAAATACAAATGTGATTTTTTTTAGCTTTTGTAGGTCCATTTCCTCAAAGATAACATTGCTCATTTTGACTTCACAACTTCTCCCAATGCTGTAGAAGCTCATGTTGTGCTCACAGCCTTTGAATTTCTGAACAGTGGAAGAATGCACACCCAATCTAAGGCAAAAGTATTTTCTTTGTAGGTTCTCCGTTCCCTCAACTGCATTACCAGGATTCTGCTATCTAACTCATGGTTAGATGTAATTATTCCATTTAAAGGGCAAGGAGGAATTCCTGGTGTATAGTGTACATGCAATAAACACTACAATTATTCCCATTCACCACAGGGAGAGGAACAAAAGACTTTGGCCATGGCTAACTGCCTGAATGGGTGTAGCATGCTTCAGTCTTAACTATGGACTCCTTCCCTCCCCCCGCCAAGTAGAAAGGCAGCTGACATACTTTACCTTCATAAGCTTCTTCCTTCCCACATTATTTCTAACAGCTATTCTGATTACTATAAAAATACCTGTGTTCCCAAGTGCAATGCATCTCATATTATCAGTGTCTGACAATGAATGCAATTCATTTTGATAAATATAAGTAGAACATAAACCATAATTACTATTAAATATTATACCTCTTGACTGTCACATCTTCTCTATATTTGACAGCAAAAAACTCAAGTGTCGTCACATAATTTACCTTTGTCTCTCAGTGTAGCGGAAGCCTGTGTCTGCACAAGCAGTTTGAGCTCTCAGGATAACGTAGGGGCTAAAGCACTGTGCAAAGAGCTTTCACCCAGCTCTGGGTGAAGGGGGATTTGGGCAAAGAGCTGATACAGTTCATGATGCGGTGCCATTTTATCGAACCGATAATACAATTTATGATGGTGATGCATCATAAAGTTAATAAGAGGTAACTTATTTTCATCCATCACAGTCGGACTTTCAGAGTATATATTTTGGTTACTTCTTTTAAAAGTTATATTGAGTGATATGTAGACAGATACATACATAAGTCTATGCAATCAGCCAACCCCCAAAGTCCAAACAGCAGAGTTGGGATGTTACACCTAGTCACATATATTTATTTTGTTATAACACTCAGTTCAGAGTGCATTTGGAACCTTTCTGTAGCCTCCACTTTTCTTGAACAACATAGATTTAACAATGTGCCAGCCTAGAAAATTACCCAGAAAAGAAATCACTAGTGTTCATTTGTGTCTTGGCTGGGAGATCTGTTTTTGTTTTCTTTCACACCTTTTTTTATTTGATCTAAATCTTTTGATGAGTGACACAAAAGGAAGGAAAAAGCACATCGGTAATTTAATCAGAATTTTAGCAAGAATTTTAAAAACAATGCTGTATTGCTTTAGGTTTTTTTTTGAACTTCATGACTCTCAGTAGTACGCATCTTTATTGATTTCTAAAAGAATGTGCTACTTATAAAAACACTACATACATTTTTTTAAAAGTTGTGCATCTCGTTAAATGTTAAAAGTTTTCGGTTTAAAACCAAAGTTCCACCAGGTCTGTAATCCCAGCTATCCGAGCTGTAGTCCAGCTATCTGGGAGGACAGAGAATTCAAGGCCACTCTGGGCAATTTGGTGAGACCTCACCTCAGAATTAAAATGGGAGGGGGGTGGTTCAGGGGTAAAGCAGCCCTGAGCTTGCCCTGTACAAGCGGAAAAAAAAACCCTCAACAATCAACTTCAAGATAGTTCAAGATATTTAAAATGTATGAGCTTCTTCAGAATACAGAGCTCACTCTCCCACTCCAGGCTAATTCCAGACTCCCCGAAATTAGCATACTTCCCTGAACTTCCCCGAGGCGATGGTCACTTGGGAACACGCAGGAGCCTCCGCGGCTGATCCCCAGCTGCCCATCATCAGTTACGCGCTTCCACGTTTCCAGTTTCCACGTCGCGCCCAGTTCCTCCGCTTCCCCGCCCGGCAGAGCTGGAGCCCAGCAGCCTGGAAGCACGCGGCCCGCTCCGCGGGGCCCCCGCGCCCCCGACCCCAGCCCCGCAACAGGTGCCGCGGCCCGCGCCGCCCGCCCGCGCCTACCTGGCTCCGGGGACCCCGCCATCCGCGCCCCGCGCCCCGGCCGCCGCGTCCGTGCGCCTCCACCCGCGCCTCCCTCTGCTCCAATCGCGCGCGGCACCCGGGCCGCGCTCACCTGACCGGCGGGCGGGGTGCGGCCTCCTCGGCGCCCGGCGCGGGAACACCCTGCCGGCGCCCCTAGCGGACGCTTCCAGCGGGGCCCACCCGGCCGAGCGTCCCTGCTGGGGGCAGTGCTGCTTCCTTGCCCCCAGAAGCTCCACTTTCTGGCTGCTCCCCTGGGCACTAGTCTCGGGGCTCCCGAGAGGCAGGAAACCTGTTTGCTGAGTCTCGTCCGTTCCTTGTAGCCTTCGCTGAAGCATTCCCGGGGTGTCCGTGGGAGAATTCAAGCATACACGGATGAATGTTTGGAATGAAGGCTCTTCCACAACACCCCAGCGCGCGCGCACACACGCACATGCACACGCACACGCACACACACACAACCTGGGACTGAGGTCAACATCTGGGATGAGTTACCTGTCTCTTCACTCATGATACAGGATTAATTCCTGGGGCTGGGGATTTAGCTCAGCGGCATAAGCGCCTGCCTTGCAAGCAAGCAGTCGTGAGTTCAATCCCTGGTACCGATTAAAAAAAAAAAAAAACTCGGAAAAAAAAAGGATTAATTCTTGCCTTGTGGCTGTTGGGAAGGTTCAGTGAATGAGCTCCTGTGCGAAGCTCCTCACCGCACACTGGGCTAATGCTGGTGGCGCCACCCACCCAGGACTTAAAAGTAGAGGTTTCCAGTGCGAGACTGTAACATCAGCGATGGGTAATTCCCCTCTTCAATATATTTCAAGTATAAATGCAACATCTTGAAGCTTTTAAAGGCAAATGGAGGCAACTTGAGACCATCCTCATAAGTGAAATAAATTAGACTCACATTTGTAAATACCATACTGTCATTCTAGTATAAAAAATAGTAACAATAAACTGAAAGAGTAATAAGATCCAAAAAGTATAATAGATGTTGTGATAATGAAAGGGGAAGAAAGTACTCTAAAGGATACAACTCTATGTATGTTTAAGTGTGCTAGATAGATAACCATACTACCAAGTTTTTGTTAGTTCATCAAACAAAATGGTTTGTACTGTCATTGTCCACTTTTTATGCTTTGATTTTGTGACTTGAGCAACTACTTCTAAGATAACAATATGTAATTTATCAACTAGTGATTTCTTACTTTTTTTGGCTACTCATTTCTTTTTTTGAAATTCTCTATTATTTCTACCCTTTTTTTGTTTTGCTTTTTTCTCTAAAGTAAAAAAAAAAAAAGGAAAGAAATATGACAGTCTCAAAGTGGAAAGAAAGTGAAAGATTAGCTGTCCTACACTATCTCACCACTCTTTAAGGAGAAAAACCTAAAGTGCAGACCTGCTTATAGACAGAAGCAGGTCTAAGGTTCAGGCTCTCCTAAATGCAATGTACATAAGTGCCCTTCCTAACAAATCAGAATACGAATACTACGAACTTTGAGTTACAAATGCTTGAGTTACAAAGGGTACTAATATAGCACTAAATACTTCATCTCAAAACTGCAGCATTTACTGAACTTCTGGATAGCAAAAGCAATGTTTATAGAGGCAAAACAGTTCTTACAACAGGAACTACATGGAAATCAAAGTGCCACACTGCCAGGCACTAGTAAAGGTAGCAAGAAGAGCATTCCAGTTGACTAAGACAACAGCTGTCCTGGGAAGTACAGCTCCAGAGGTCAGAGTGAGGTCTAGAAGCAAAACACCCATGAGCATATTAATGGTAGACACAGACAGGCAATGTGTCTCAAGTTCTGTACTATCAGAACTGGAATTGAAGACAACCCAAAGGTCAAAAGAAAAATCAGTTATCCATGTACTGTAATGCAAAACAAAAAACTATGACAACAAAAATGTTTTCTTGGCTGGGGATTTAGCTCAGTAGCACAAATACTTGCCTGACAAGTGCGAGGTCATGAGTTCAATCCCCGGTACAAAAAAACAAAACCAAAAAACAAAAATGTTTTCTTACTACATAAAACCTCTTACATTTAAAGTATGTAACGTAAAATAGACTTTAATAAAATATGTATTCAACCTATATTTGTTTCATTAGCATATTTAAAGGTTTTATTTGTGGCTCCATGTTACTTTAATATATTTACATACTGTGTGTCTATCAATTAAATCTTCTACCTCAGTCCCTGTACACCGAGTGTCGTCATTAAGCACATCTCCTCCACAAATTCACTTGGTGCGGAACGGCCTCCTAGACACTGCAAGGGAATAAACTGAAAATTCACATTCCCAGCACCCTCTGATCTGCTTCCGGGAACTAAGTCCTTCACTAACAGTTATTCTGATCTGCTTCCGGGAACTAAGTCCTTCATTAACAGTTATTACCAAGTGTTTAGAAAGCAGCAGAAACCTGGAGGCAGTGTGGGGAAACAGCCACCTCAGAAGTGCAATGCTCACAAGTTTATTGAGCTCGTGTTCTTTCTGAGATGGAAGCTTAATCAATCAAAAATCAGAATATGCCAAACAAACAAATTCAGAGAGTGCTAGAGACACTGCTAGTTAGTGCATGTTAGGGCATCAGGCACAGCAAAACTGCAGCAATGGAAAAGGCAACAAAGTGGATACTACCAAAGGCTGACATTATTCATTGCTGTCTATTCACTTAACTCCAGACTGCTTACACAGCCCGAGGACCCTCCAGAATTCCACCCCTCTTTCCTTTCCGGTCTAAGTCTCATTCTCTCTTCTTTGTCTCTGCCTCTCTCTCTCTCTCTCTCTGTCTCTCTCTCTCTCTCTCTCTCTCTTCCTGTCACAGTGTTCCCAGCACATTGATCTGACCTCTGTTCAAACACACAGCAGCATCAGCCCTGCCTCAGAGCTTTTCCTTCCTCTTTCTTTCTTTCCTTCTTTCTTTTTGTTTGTTTATTTTGGGGGAGGGAGTGTTTGTTTGTTTGTTTGTTTGGGACAGGACCTTACTATGTAGTTCGGGCTGGTCTTGAACTCTCAGTGATCTGATCCTCTTGCCAGAATTACAGGAGACTGTGCCACCGGGCCAGCTCCTGCCTCAGAGCTTTGCATGAAGTTTCGCCTCTGCACGGCTCGTTATCCCAGTGCACTATTCATATGGCTGCTTCTTTCCATCCAGAGATGTTTTCAACTTCAATCACTTATTACAGGTTAGAAAGCCTGTTCTTCAAGATATGCTTTGATAAGGAAAACAGAGAAAGGAAGCAGATTGCTGGGCACCTGCAGGTGGACTGTGGCAGATACAGGGTGTGAAAGGAAAGCTGAAGTCTCTAAAAACGAAACTGGCTTAATTTCCAAAGCTACCTGGCAATGCAGCATCTGTGGATCAGAAGCCCTTTCTATTATAGACATCTTTGTAGAATAATTGGATGGGGCTCTTCTGGGGTTGAACTCTGGGGTGCTCCACTACTGAGCTACATCCTCAGCACCTTTCTTTGTATATCTTGAGACAGGGTCTCACTATGTTGCCCAAGAAGGATTTGAACTTGTGATCTTCCTGTCTCAGCCTGTAAAATTAATCTTCATCAAATTATTTCAACAACTCTAAGTGTAGTACAGTAAAGAGTAATTAGTTTCTTAAATCCAATAAGAAAAGTACCAATGTCATACAATTTTTGTCCTACTCCAATTTAGTTAAACTTGCACATGAAATAATCTTTCAGAGCTTCATATATTTAATCAGGGCACACATGGGCAGTACTCTACCTTCCTTTACCTGCTCCCTTCCACTCCTTACCCCTACAAAAAAGAATTATGACGTCCTTCAAAAGTGCTCAAAGGCTTCTTCTGTTTGTGCCTGAGAACCCAGACCAAGAAAAGAGAAGAGGATTTTCTAGAGCTTCCCCAGACCCAGGCTCCTCTTCTCATGCCTGAGATAGAACCTTCTGGAATCCAGAAATGAGGCATCCAGTTACTTCAGGCCACCCCACTTGCATAGCAAGATGCAGTAAAGCTCCTAGTTTCAATGATTATCTCAGAACTCCATTATGGCAAAACAAGAACTTAAACCTGGGTTCTAAAGAGTCAGGGGCACAGTACTGTTCCTGAAACCTCTGTCCAGTGAGAGGTATGACAGGGCAAAACAGTAAGGAAGAGCTTTCTGTCAGCCAACAATCAGAATCTGTGAAATAATTCCTTGTCCCATTGGTATCTGAGAACTCATTAAGCAACAGAGAATTTTTGAAGCCCAAGAAGCTGCTGCAGGATCAGAAAAAGAGGCTTTGAGGAATAAAAATTCTTTAAAAATCTGAGAAAGTCCCAACACAGTGTTCCATACAAAACCATCTCAGCACCACCTACTCCAGCACTGCTAAAATGAATTCTCACTTAATTGATATCTCGCTTAATAAAAAGCTTAAAAGCCTACTGCTTCTGGAGGCCAGATCTTTCTTGTTGTCTTCTTCCTGTGGTATCATGGCATCATAATCCTACCTATGGGATGTAACAGTGAGTAAGGAAATGGTCCCAGCACTCTGGAAGCTTTCTTTCCAATCCCAAAAGATACTGCTATGTAACACATGTTAAGTGTGCTCTAGCCCTGATTCTTTGCAAGACTCTAGATGATTCCCTATTGAGGGGGCTAGTTTTAATCATCTACTATTTATTTTTGCTCTTCATAGTTTCTGATCAATATCATCCTTTGAACTTCACAACTGCTATACTGCTGTGGCAAACAGAAACATCAAAAATGACACCAAGGATTTGGAGGCAGATTTATTTACATCAGTGGGTACTGACTGAGATCATTCCCAAAATGTCAGGCCCTGATCTCTGGTAAGTTAGAGCTTATATAGGATAAGCAAGCAGGAAGTACAGAGGCAGAATAGCTTGTTAATTGGGGATTGGTTTTTACAATATGTATTACAGTGACCAGATGTTTCTAGGAGACAGAACCAACCAGAACTGCAACAGGAATTATTACCTGGGCAACTAAGAAACTGAAGTACACTGGTAGGGGTTGGGGCATTTTCTGTACATTTTCCTTCTATTTTAGTTTCCCCAGAAATCTTTCAAGGCATATTTCCCATGATCTTTTGAGACAAGGCCCAACTATAAGAAGTTTTTTAATGCTACTCTGTCAAGGAATTGAAGGAGCTAATCTGGCCTAGGAGAATGTCCAATGTGCCTTGAATACTGGTCAAATTTTTATCATTTGTAAAGGTCTTCTAGGTTATTTTCTATTCTCTTGGGGCAGGTTATTTTCTATTCTCTTGGGGCAATCATACATAGAGCAGGAGCTAAAAAGTCATAAAAATCAAGGAGAATATGTATGGAGCAATCTTTTGAAGAGTGTCCTCAGGCTTCAGTCATGCATGGACTGGTCAGCATCCAGAGTGACTAGAGCAGAGCTTTGAGTGCATCCTCTCTTTAGAGTGAGCTGTCTGGTTCAGTTAAGTGTTCCAGTGGATCTAAGGCTGGATTTCTGAAACTTGTTGAGGTGGTTAATATGCACCTGAGTCATATGTGTGTGCAAGAGTGTCTACAGGTAAAGCCAAACTTTTAGGAGCTGTTCTTTTAGTTAAACTTTTATGGAGCTAGTTACAAACTGTGTCTGTAGGGTTAAATTTTATTTTCTCAACTTTTTAGAGCCTGTATGCTATATATAGTTTCTATTAAGTTATCTCTGCTACAAATACAGACCTGTTGTCACTGCCAATAGTCAAGGATAGGTCGTATCTAGGAATGATTGTTTATAGCAGGACATGGGAGGTCGGGGCTGTTGACATGGATGCTGAAGCCTGAGCTGGTTGTAGGGGTATTGGTGCCAGCACAGCAGCTTGATAACATATGGTGGGGATGGTTCTGGTGGCTGGGGTTGATATTTCAGTCCATCAGGTCTGCAGAGAGGGTACAGGTTTGATGATGTTGGTGGCAGGTTTCCAAACAGCAGCAAGAAGCAGTAGCAGGAGATCTTTGGCCAAAATAACTTTGTCCAAGGTGACCACAGAGGTTTTAGCCTGTTGAACTCTATTTCTAACAGAGGTACTTCCATCCATATACAGGGTGTACTCAGGAGTACTCAGGAGGTCCAGTACAGCAAGTGGCAGCAGGACAGTTATATCTTGGCCTAAGGTGAGGTTGTCAGCTTTCTTGATCAGAAGGACAGTGTCTATTAGGGTGCAAAGGCAAAGGGAAGAAGCAGCTCTTAGGGACTAGATCCAAGTATTTGTACACATAGCCCACTGGGTGCTCCCACGGGCTAACAGTCTGAATAAGTATTATTGTTTTTGTGAACTCAAGGATTCAGATCCTATAGAAGCCAGCAGCACCAAGAAATTTGCAGAGTTTCTTTCTCGTAACCAGTTTCTGCCAGGTATTGGAGCAGAGTTTTTATGTCTTTTTTAGCAAGCAGTTTCAGTGTCATTAATCAGCTGGGAAACTAACAAAACAAGTTTTTGAACCTCTGAGAGGTTGAGTCCAGATCACTTGACTTTTGAATTCAGAACTGGGTCTCCCATTTAAAGATGAAGAGGGGTTGGCTGACAGGAGCCAACCCAAGGCAGAAGAAGGCATTCTTTAGGTCCAGACAGTTGTACTGGCAGGCTAAGAGTAGCAGAAGCAATATACATGGAGGGCAATCATGTCAGCATTGTCAGCTCAGAGATCACAAACCTGCCTTACAGACAGAAAAATGATATTTTAGTAGTTTGACAGCTGGGGCACTGTGATAGAGTTGGAAGGGACAGATAAACAGGCTGTCTCAGAGAAAAGGAGTCAATGGGCTGGCCAAATCTGTCATCAGAGCCTCCCTGAATATAGTGGGAGAGTTCCTAGCCCCTTATAGAAATTGAATCCAAGTAAACTGACCTTTTGTCTCAGGATTTTCCTAGTTGAAGGGGTTTATGGGAGCAACATGCAAGCAAAGGAGGCATCTTTTAAATACAGAACAGTCCAAAAAGAGTGTATGGGTCAAAAACCTCAGAGTGCAAGATGATGGCTTCATTATTGACAGCACAGAAATTTTGCATTGGTCAGTAATCCCCACTGGGCATTTTAACTGGGAGGAGACAAATGTTCCAAGGTGATTGATTAACAGCCCATTGGGACCCCAAGATGCTTTAGGTGGCTAAAGTATGGCTGGAGCATGGTTGATGGTTAGGCCCAGGGGTGAGTCATGGCTTATGCCTCTGGGAAGAAAAGTTTCAGGATTGTGGTTATCTGTCCCAGGTATATGCAGGCATCATTTTCCTCTCAGGGAAAAGATAGGGTTAAATGAGACAGAGGCTGACTGGCTTGGTGACAGGAATTTATGTTTGGTGAGATGTCCTCCAAGTATACAAGTTAGTGCCTAGCAGAAGGGCTGAGTAGCAAGAATTCCAGTTGCCTGTGATGGTAACTTTTTGACAGATGGGACATTCAAAGGCAGAGAGTTCTATTCCACTGTCTACCAGGAAAGTCACAGGTTTGCTCCAACTTTTGCAATAACTGTGGGCTCTCTGGGACCCAATTTAATAGAGCTTGGTCTGTCCTATCCATCCATCTGACTGCACAAAGAGAGGCTCAGGTTGAGGTGGGTGTGGCTAGCCAGGTTTCTTTGTGTCTTGAAGACAGAGGGAGTATCCATTTTTTAGTGTTCATAGTCCTTATAACTCATCCCCAGAGGTTATGGTCATACATCAGACTGGATTTTCTTACAGACATCAGGTGCTTTTCTTTTATCGGATTTCTGGGTAACAGTGGTTTATGAGCTTTTTGCCTTCCCTTTTTGATGTCTTTGAGAAGTGCTCGACTGGGTTGTTTATAGGTAGAGTGACTTTTGGAAAGGCCATAGCAACTCATTTATCAGGGCTGACAGTCCAATTTTTCCTCAGTCAAAATGTGGAACTCAGAAGGAACTGCTGACAGTTATCTCAGGTGGGTGTTAAATGATGCCATCTAACCAGCATAGGCATATCCATGAAGCAAAAGGTTTGGGAGAAGGGTCTCTATGGTCAAATGCAGGCAACAACTAGCTGGAACCAATTCAGTTGGCTGGAAGTACATGAGTTGGGACTGGAGAGTGAACCTATAGGTGTTGGCAGCAACTGTGGTGACCGATAAGGGTGCCAAGTTGGAATTCTCAAGGAAAATGGGCCTCTTTTTCCTTTTTTTTCCTTTGAGACACAAGGAGTGATTTGGTTTAATCTTTAACTTTATAAAACCCCTTTTTTCCTGCAGTCAGAAACTGTGAGTTTTGACTAATTAATTCCACCTCTGACTTCCCATGTGTGTGTTGTACTCTTGAACAATGGAACAATAGACAAAGGGTGGGTGCTCCTCAGAGAGAGACCATTCAGATGCCCACTGGATCATGCCCCTTGCAGGGACTTAGGTATCCCTAGCTAAGAAGAGTACAAGGCCCTTATTATGACATATGTTGATCACCACAAAACTGCAGATGAGGGCCCAATCAGCCACCATGACCAGTGCTTCCCAATCTTGATGTACAGAGAGAGCAACCTATTGTTTATGCTGTCAATTCCAGTCACACATTCATTCACAGACCCTCAGAGGTTAAACGTTCCAACCCTCTTCCCTTGTGAGTGGTCCTGACTAATGAAAGTCCCCTTCAGCTCAAGCTGAGCAGTACTGAGAGACAGACTAACAGGGATGCCCCCAGAGGTCTTACAGGAGGCAGGCAGACAGGCAGGCAGGCAGATAGATAGACAGTGTCCTTCTCCTTTGATGTGTGGGGAACTAGAAATCCTTCTCCAGAGCTCTGAGGAACCCCAAGAAATCTCAAAGTTTGCCTTCCCATCAGGATCCAGAGAGGTCCTTGCTTGGTCTATAAGGGCCACGACTAGTGACCAAAAAGTTCAGCATAGATGGTCTTCCTGGCTGATGCACCAGATGCTATGGCAGACAGGAGCACTGAAATGACACCTGGGATTTGGAGACAGATTTATTTACTGGGGCACTGATCAGGATCATTCTCAAAATATCAGGCCCTGATATCTGGTAATCTAGGGCTTATATGAGATAAACAAGCAGGAAGTACAGAGGCAGAATGGTTTGTCAATTGGGGTTTGGTTCCTACAATATGCATCATCGTGACTAGCTATGCATCACAGTGATTAGCTGTTTCTAGAGGACATAACCAACAGGAACTGCAACAGGAATTATTACCTGGGCAACTAAGAAACTGAAGCATACTGGTTGGGGGAATATTTATTACAATACTATCAGATTCTGGATAACTTCCTGTTTGCTCTGATCTAAAATTCTGACCTTCAGTTAACTCATCTCAACTTTTCACACTTCACCTCCAGAAATAATCTAACAGTAACTATCTACCAACTAAAGCTTTTTGTCTGTGTCGACATTTTAAGATATTATACAATATACTATATGGGCTATGTTCTGCTCCTCTAGAACTAGAACATTAGGTCTAAACTGAGACCAAAGAGACAAGAAGTACAACACTGCTAAAGACAAGTGTCCACCATTGGGACCAATTCCAAAACCTGTCTCCACAGCTTGTGTGTGTGTGTTGGGGGGAGTACTGGAGACTGAATCAAGACTTTCACACTGAGCTACATCCTAAGCATTTCATTGCCCAGGCTGAGTTTGCACTTAGGATCCTCTTGCTTCAGCCTCCCTGGGATTACAGATGTACACAACCATGCCTATCTCTTCACAGCTATTTAAGAGATACAAGGAACAAATATAGAATAATCACCTACCTCCATCCTCATTACAAGGGGAGGAAGTAAGTGAAAGAAGTAGCCTTAAGTAGCATTGTGGGGAAGTGAGCCCTGCCTTTCTTTCTCTTCTAGAAGAACTATAGAAGAGTTTGGAGATTATGGTAGGGAAGGAAGGTTGGTAGCTCATTTCCCTACTGACTTATTGATCTTCCCTGACCCTACCACTGACAGGAAAGAAACATGGGGGGAAACAATGTTGGAATGGACAGAGTACACAGTAGAGCTTCAGTCTACCTTTTTATAAGGTTGAATACTTCTCCCATGCTTTGGCATATTATAGAAGCCACTCATGAGCAAAATCTTGCCTATACCTGAACCAAGTGAAGAGTCTATGTTACTGGGAGAACCCAGGAATAAGAAGTTCTTTACTTCCTGGCAAGAGCTTTTGGGTAGTTAAGGAAGAACTTGCTATAAGGAAACATGCTATGGGCTGACAGAACCCACACAAGTTACTGCACGTGTGTTTAAGAAGATCAGTATGCTTTTCCCACTGAGGATTATGGTTTGTGTGTGTTGTTCAGAGAACCAACCCCAACTGGAAGAAGGTCACTATGACTGCCAACAGTTAAGCAAAGGGATGCTTCTTTTCCCTTGCTCCCTCTCAGCTCTCAGTAACCAGGAGAACTGGGCTTTGAAGAGGGACAGGGAGAAAAGAGAGATACCCTAAATTCAAACACCACACGCTCATATTGCACATGCTTTGGATTTGTCTATCAGTTTCAAAAAGGGAAAAAAACCTTTACATATGACTTGAGATCAGTGCCTTAAACTACATTAATGCTATAGAAACTTCCCAAGAGATTTACCTTGCAATGAAAAGAAATGAATTGACATAGGACACATAGTGAGAAGACTACAGGCAATAACACTGCTTATATTTAAACATCACTGAATTAAAGTCCCTTAGCCAGCCAGATACCTCAGCATTGCTCTTATTGTGTGCATCCTGCAAAGGGCAAAAGGCTCGGTAATCCAACCACAAGTGTGAGAAATATTCTTAGCAAATCATTAAGCATAATAAAGTATTAAAATATCTAAACAGCATAATAAATAAACCAGTTCAAATTTCTTTAATTCACTGTTTCATGAATTTATTTGGTCACAGAAAATTTTTTCTTATTCCTATCAATATTTAAAATTTGAAAATGATGTTTTAAAGACATTACAGTCTGACTTTGGAGATAAAATCAAAGTCATATAAGTTTTTGTCTGATAGTTACAAGAAAATCCACCTCCTTGGGGTTTGACATCCCTGAGTTTTGGGGTCAGTCCTGTCCATGCTTGTTTCACAAGGATGCAGAAGTTGTGCAACTGATGGTAATGCCATTTCCCTGAAAATCCATGTGACTCATGGCCCCAGTAGTTGTTCCACCAATGAAGACAGCAAAAGGAAACATGTCAAGAGTTAAAAAACTGGGAAAAATCTTGGAAAATTGAGAGGAGCAAGTCCTGCTGCGGCTGCAAGGCTGATAGCAGATAATGACAAAGCTGGAAATCTGGAAGCACTACAAAGTTACCACACGACCCTCAAGAGGCATTTTTCATGTCTTTCCTTCATTACCTCAAGACTTCATGGGCAAACTTTTACACACAAAAGCAAAATGAAGCTGACAGCTAAACTCGGGACAGTGATATGGCACAAGTGTATGAGGGAGAAGCCATCACAAAAGAAAATGGTGGAAAGACTCCCACATAGCTCAGGCCAGAGGTGGCCGCACACCTTCCCAGAAAGGAGTTAGTTGGCGCTGATTGGTTCTGGGTTCACAAACAGGTGGATGAAAGTTACTTCAGCAGTCCATGGGGCAAACCAGAGGGAAATGGCAAACCAAGCGATGTTCTCTTGTCTTCCTACCTCCCAAAAACTCAGAATTGTAGCTAGACTATTTGTAGGTTTTCCATAGGGGCCCAATTTATCATGATTTATCCTGACTACTTTGAAATTTATAATGTGCTTTGTCAAAAACTTCTCTATAAATTGTTTGGCTCCTACAAACACAAAGTGTGCCAAAAATGTTACCTGTAGTTTAAGATTGCTAGCCAAGTAAGTAGTCAATCCAGATCATTGCAGACAAGAGACACTGAGGTGGAATTTTAGAATTTTAAGCCGAAACATGATGGCAAAAACCAAATTAACAACAATGAAAGTTTTTTCTTGTTTTTTTAATGAAAATTTCTTCATTTTTGTGCTTAATTATGCCTCCCTTTTCTAACTTTGAATATGTTAATATTAATTTTTTTCTAAAATTAATAAAATAACATGATAAAGTATATTCTGTTGTGAATATCTTAATTCTTTATAACCTATATTAAAATGTTTTCCTTAAAACTCCATCTATAGAATATGATGTCTATCAGTCAGCAGTACAGTTTGTTTTCTGAATGACAGGAGAGCAAATCTAAAAGCATTTCATATGATTAAGTCCAGTATAGAATGGGTGGGTGAGTTTAAATAAATTTATTAGTCTTTCACACTTTAGTTTCTCTGTCTGAAAAATGGAGATTCTTATAATGCATACTGGCACGGGCTTGTATGTGAACTGAGTGAGATGATGAAGAGTGGAACATAGTACGATTCCAATATTTGACAAGCAGAAAAACAATGGAACAAAACAAAAAAATGATTTCCTAATTTAACTGTACTTTAGGTGCACTTGAAAACATTTTTCTTGAATTAACCAATACAATACTGAAAGCATTATATTAATTATTCATAAATAAGTATACTAAAAATCATATATTTTAAAAAATTTTCCCTCTAAAAACTTCAATATTGCTTCTCTTCATTGTTACAATCTGAATTGTATCAGCTTTTGGACATGTTTTATTTTTTACTAATACAGAAAGAGCATATTTTAATTACAATAAGTGAATGAAATATTAAATAACAGCCAAGGGCGGGGCATTTAGCTCAGCAGTTGTAAGCACCTTCCTGGCAAGTGCAAGGTTGTGAGTTCGGTCCCTGGCACCAAAAAAAATTAAAAATTAAAAAATAAATAAATAACAGCCAAGTGTATGTGTTGCTTCCTAACAAATAATCTCATCTCTTTAAAAATCTAAATATACTGCCACCGGGAACTCAGCAGAATCCTGCATCAGGGGTAGGCTGCCCGGAACCTCCACTGTGGGCCCGCCCTGCCACCGGGAGCCCATTGGAAGCCTGCATCACGGGTAGGCGGCCCTGAAGCTCCACCGAGGGCCTGCCCGGTTACCGGGAACATCGAGGAGGCCCACCCAAGACTGAAAACTACCCTGGACTCTTCAGCTGGGCCCACCCTCCCACCTGGAACATCAGAAGATCTCAGCGGCATCCAGCTAGTATGAGAAAATTTGGAATTTTGCTCCCAGGTGGCGAACTTTGGACTACACCGGATTGACTACATCAATGTGGTGAGTATATCCCTAAAATAGAGGTGTACAGGGGATAAATAGGGCCAGTAGTAAGACACCCTACAACCAACTGTATGACTTTGTTGTGTCTGAAAATAGTGTGTGTGATCCCCTCCTACACAGAGAAAACACCAGGCAGAGTGAAAATGACAAAACAAAAAAGCAAAATGCAGTCTCAAACATATAGTTCACCAGAAGCAAGGATAAGAGACATTGAAATAGAGGACCCCAAAAGTAACACACCGGGAATCTCTGAAAAGAGAGCCAGTGAAATAAAAAAACAACTGCATCAGGCTATAGAGGAAATCAAATTAGAAGTAGTCTCCCATGTAAAGATAGCAATAAAAACTTTAGTAAAGGAGTTGTTGAATGCAGCTAAAGAAGAACTAGAGAAAAAAGTACCTGAGCATGGGAAACTGATTGAAACTCTGAATGAACAATACAGAAAACAAGCAGAATTCATGAAACAAACTCATAGAGACATCCAAGAAACAAAAAACTCTATTGAAAGCCTGCAAAACCACCTAAAGGAAGCTGAGGATAGGATTTCGGACCTTGAGGACAGGATCACAGTTAGTGATCAGGAAAGGATAGAACTTTTAAAAATAACAAAGCAGCATGAAATGACAATCCAGAAGCTTCATGATGATGCCAAGAGCAACAACATAAGAATAATGGGCATTAGTGAAGATACAGGAGTCCAGGCAAATGACATACATAAAGTATTTACAGAAATAATAGCAGAAAATTTCCCAAACATGGGGAAAGAATCTGACATGCAGATAAGTGAGGCATATAGAACACCAAACAGTCACAATCAACATAAATCCACACCCAGACACATAATAATTAAGATCTCAGACATACAGCATAAAAACAGAATATTAAAAGCTGCCAGAGAACACACACAACTCACCTATCAAGGAAAGCCCATTAGAATCAAGGCAGACTTTTCAGCACAAACCCTCAAGTCAAGAGGAGCTTGGAGTGAGGTATTTCAAGCCCTGAAAGAAAACAACCTTCAACCCAGACTGATGCACCCAGCAAAACTTTCATTCAAATTTAATGGAGAAACAAGATACTTCCATGACAAAGAACAACTGAAGAAATTCATGTCCACCAAACCTACCCTAGAAAGAGTACTGAAAGACATATTAGACAGAGATGAAAATGACCACAGTCCCCAAAACAACAACAGAAAGAAACCACCAGGTAGGATAAGCAATTAAATAAGAGGAAAAGCAGAAAGACACAACTGGAAGATAACATGGCACAGTCGAGCCAGTACATGGAAATCCATATGGAGAATTCTCAGAAGACTAGGATTGGAAGCCTCATTCAATCCAGCTATCCCCCTCCTGGGTATTTTCCCCAAAGAATTGAAAAGTTTATATCACAGTGATATATGTGCACCCATGTTCATAGCTGCACAACTTGTGATAGCCAAATCCTGGAAACAACCAAGATGCCCATCAACTGCAGAGTGGATGAAAAAGATGTGGCATTTTTATACGATGGAATATTACTCAGCTATAAAAAAGGATGACCTTGAGGCCTTCCTAGGCAAATGGAGACAACTTGAGACTATCCTCATTAGTGAAATAAATAAGAATCATATTTATAAATATCATATTGTGTCTCTAGTGTAAAAAGTAAATAAGAACTACAAGAGTAATAAAACCAAAATGTATAATTGCTATTGTAAAAAAGAGAGGAAAAGAAAGTGCTCTAAGGGATATAACTGCATGTATGTCTGAGTGTGTAAAATAGGTGACCATATTGCTGAATCTTTGTTGGATCTTTGAGCAGAACTGTTTGTAGTCTGACTGTTTGAATATTTACTATGTACCCTTTAACTTTCTAACTTGAACAACTACATCCAGGATGACAGTACATAATTTATAAATTACTGATTTCTTAGTGGGGCTTTTTCTC
The DNA here is from genome assembly GCA_004027455.1 of Hydrochoerus hydrochaeris. Lineage (NCBI taxonomy): Eukaryota > Metazoa > Chordata > Mammalia > Rodentia > Hydrochaeridae > Hydrochoerus > Hydrochoerus hydrochaeris. The sequence continues at coordinate 78,443 of PVLA01004190.1, read as the reverse complement.
ATTCTCCTTTTTCTTTCTTTTAGAATTCTGTATTGTTGCTACCCTTTTTTCTGTTTTTTTCTTCTCTTTAAATAAAGTTTTAAAAATGTATAATTGCTAGTGTAAAAAAAGAGGAAATAGGAAGCGCTATAAAAGATATAGCTGCATGTATGTTGAGGTGTGTGGGATTGATGACCATATTTCTAGGTTCTTGTTGGATTGTTGAGCGGATCTGTTTGCACTCTCACTGCTTTAGTGTCCACTTTGTGTGCTTTAATTCTGTAACTTGAATATCTATTTCTAAAAGAACAATATGTAATTTATCAACTAGTGATTTCTTACTGTTTATCTTCTTTTCTTGAAATTCTGTAATATTTCTACCTTTTCCTGTTTTTTTTTCCTCTTTAAATAAAAAAAATGTACAATTGCTATTGAAAAAAGAGCAAATAGGGAGTGCTATAAAAGATATAACTGCATGTATATTTATGTGTGCCGGATTGTTACCCATATTTCTTAGTTCTTGTTTGATTGTTGAACAGATCTGTTTGCAGTCTCACTGCTTGAGTGTCCATTTTGTGTGCTTTAATTTTGTAACTTGAACAACTATTTCTAAAAGAGCAACATGTAATTTATCAGCTAGTGATTTCTTACTGTTTATGTTTTTTTTTGAAATTCTGTAATGTTTCTCTCCTTTTTCTGTTTTATCCCTTTAAATAAAAAAATTTTTAAAAATCTAAATATATATCACAATAGTACTAGATTAATGTTCTATTACTAACCATGTGCAAGTTTTTTATTACTGTACTTTAAAAAGATGAATTTAATACAATTATATGTCCAGAGGAACCTGTGTTATCTTTACCTTCCAAGCTAAAAACAGCTTCAAGAAGTGTTTTTACAAAACATTTACAGAGAATGCTATGACTTTTAAAATCATGAATAGTTTCTCTGTCTCTGAACGGTTTTTTTATGTTCAAAAAGGAATTTCCCTATAAATTAAACACCGATGTACACGGAATTTTTGAGGACAGCTAATTAAAATCTTTTCCTTTCTCTCCTGGCTCCTCTGGCCTAGGCGGGCTGCCTGTGGTGTGGTCTGTCATTCTGCCCTAATGGCAGGGGGAGGAAACCAGCAAGGCTCACTGACCACACTGCATTTCGAAATGTCACCATGGCAGCATTTGTCCCCTTGTCAGAGTCTCTCTGAAATGACTCAGCCATTCACTTTGTTGAATCAATATTGAAGCTTTTGAGATTTATTCCTTCGGGCTTGGGAGGTGATGGAGCAAACAAATCCTTCATTCCTAACATCGAGTACTACTTGGGCCAGGGTTAGGCTGTCTGTCTACATTTTATTTATGAGAGATACACAATAAGGTTTCTACTCCTTGTGTAATTATTTTGTAAAGGCAATATAATGAAAAAGACTTTAAAGTTCCCGAAAACATTCTGTTGGCTGTAGTAGACATATCACACACTGAATTCAAATTACTAATTTCCTGAGAAGTACTGGAGCTGATGGAAAACTTCTGATATGAAAACCTAACCTATGAATCTCTGAGGTAAAATTCCTCCAATTCCACTTTTATATACGCCATCTTGATGTGTAGTTAGTAAGAACCAGGGAAACCATTACGTGTACCAAATATTCCTGTTCATCACCTCTATTTAATATTTTCCCACTCAACAAATACAAAATTATAAAGCTGACTTTTCTATTTCAAATGCTGAGTTTTTTTCGAAGAGTTTTTAATTATCGCATAAACTCCTGATGCATTGAGTCGCTCGGTGAACCTGTTTTCTCAGTACATTTTCAGTTCTCACTGGGCTAAATTGAGGGCAGAGCTCATGAGCACCCAAAGATGAACCTGTGAGGCTTTCTCAAGACCCCAGATCTGCCTGACAAGTCTGTAAAGCACCTGTGAAGATTCACTGACCATACTGCCAGGCTAAAGTGAAAGAGGACAAGTTTGTCCTCACTTTCCCTCCTCTGGACCTCTCTCCAGGATTGAGGGGTCTCTGCCTGAAAATCCCACTCCCTAGCTCAGTCCTACGCAGCTCTGGGCAGCTGCCATCCAAGCATCACAAACAGGAGGAACCTGCACCCCGAACTCTGAAGAAGTAATCTGTGTAGGGTAAGAATTGCTCTCCCAGGACCTCTGCGCTGCACCAAGGGGTCCACCAACCCGAGGTCATGTTTATTTTACCAGCAGCTAGAGCAAACAAAGCCACCCCAAACAAAGCCCCCAGTGTCTCTTCCTACAGCGGGTGGGAAACTCAAGCCCAGTGGGAAGAGAGGTTTGACTGATGGCACCCTACCCCTGGGCATCGCTCAGGGCCCGCGAAGCTGGAAGCTTACATGTGGGTGTCTCAGCCGCTTCACAAAGACATCTCTGCTGGCAGTTTTAGACTTAAATTTGGAGTGCTTCACTTTCGAATCATACTGAGACGCATATAAGACTACCTTGCAGAAAGCTGTAACGCTTTACCTGCAACTTTTATGAATCAGGTCACATCAGAGGATTTACACAGGCATCATCTCACTTTTTATAAAATAAAAATTCTTTGAAGCTTTCTTCTGTGTAGGGTTCTGAGAAAGTAAAAAATTGTTAAGACTGTGCTTGAAAGAGTACCACGCCGTGCTTTAGCACGGTGTTAGAGCAGTCCCCTGGGGGAATGCCAAATAAAATGGAGTTCCCTAATAGTCTTAGCTCTTTCTTTTTCTTCCAAAAGCAAGGAAGCGAATTGTGAATATTTCCTATAAGGAATGCTGAGCGATTTGATTCCTGATAATTATAAAAGCACAGGTGGCCGCCAGTTCAAAAGAAAATCTTTCTCAAATAAAACCAGTTATGAGCACAGATTTAACTGTATAGCTTTATCTATTGCCAAAAAGCAGGCTCAATAGAATAGAATGTGAAAGCTGCAGCTTTGATATGAAAGGCGCTGAAAGTATTCATCTTTCGGTGGTTATGGTGCCACCATATGGAAGAGAATAAAAGAAAAAAGTACGTAGCATCAAGTGGAATTATGCAAGTGGAGAGTAGAAAAAGCAAATCATAACCAGATGCATGTTTATGCCCAGATTTAATGTTCAAGTTCTTGACATCGCTAAGCAACCAGTGCACTCCAGTCACCCTGGAAGGCCGAGAGAAGAGGATTGCACGTTTAAGCCCAGCCTGGGCGACTTGGCGCTTAGTGAGACCCTGTCTCAAAATCGAATAATGAAAAAGTGATAGGGGTATAGCTCAGAGGAAAGGCCCAGGGTTCAATCCACCATAATGCAAAAGATAAAAGGAAGGCAAGGAGGGAGAGAAAGAAAGAAAAAAAATAAGGACCTAGACTAATATATTAACATACAAAAGCACTTACAGCAAGGTGATATCAAAAATCTCTTTAGAATATCAATATTAGGCCAAACCATATGAAGTTGGTATTTTCCTACTTAAGATAGTCAAATATGACAAAAAGGTTGAATAATAGCAACATGACATGATATAGGTTAATATACAGTTTTCTTTCTAATTTAAAATGGAAATCTGTTCTGTTCTTTGTCATCAACACTGAAAGGAATAGAATATAATTAATTTGAATCTATTTACTTAAATTTTAAATCGATAAGTCACCTCATATAGAATGATTCCCAAACACATGAGTCAACTGATGTGTTTTTTTCCCCTTTTTAATCAAAGATTTTTAAAGCTGCATATATCAAAATGCCCTGCTCCTGTTGGGCCTAATTTTGTCCACCAGATCAGTTCAGCTTTTAGATCCCTGGGTCCAGGAGCAGGGCCAGTGGACCATGAGGACTGCAGCATGTGAGAGGCAGGTCTGGGGGCAGCTGGGGCAGAACCCAGTGAAGCTTTACCCTAAGGAGAAGAAGGCAGAGGCTTAGCCAAGGACAGTGTTGAAGGGAACAAGCAAGTAGAAGTGGAATGAGGGACTGGATGGGACCGGATGAAAACAAAAACAACTCTGCCTCTGAGTGTGGCCCACGCCAGGCGGTTGAAAGGGCCAGCACTGGGCAGGTGGGGCGAGGATGGGCATTGTTGGTATCCAGAGCTCAGCAGCCACAGAAGCCTCAATATCCAAATGACTGCTTGGCTCTGCTGAGGCAACACTAGCTGTTACCCACTGTAGAGGGAGAGTTTTGGTGGAAAAACTGAAGAAAAGTTTCGTCTTCTCACTAATAATCTGCTCCTTCTAATGCTTGAGAGAGTTCTATTTTCAGTTCACACGAAGGTAAAACACCACACAGTTCTTGACAATCTCCCAGGAGAAGAGTAAGTCATTTCTACATTACAGCCAAAGGGGAGCCACAGTCTGACAGTCACAGAGAAAAGTGCTCTCCCAGGCTTCGATGTAAGACCAGCCCGAGAAGAAAACTGGGAAAGGAATTGGGTCCCCAAGTAGCCAGTTTATTGTGCTACCTCAATTTCATTCTTTCTCACCACTGACTATTAAAACTGTCCTGCTAATTGTTCTCTTCTGTCCTAGCATGAAACCTCGGATAGATCCCAAGTTTTACATTTATTTTCCAATTATTAGTAAGCAGTCTCATTCTCAGATAGTACAAACCATAGCTCAACCTCCTACTTAAGCTTTGAAATCCAACATCTTGCCTGGCTCTGATTGTAAAACCTACAGAGGGAAAGGAGAAGAACACGGTTATCTTTTTTTCCTCAACTTCTCCCAACTCTTACATTTATCTACTTTTGCTATGATCTTATATGAGTCCTGCAGAGTTGGAAAGCAAGAAAAGAGACAGAAAAGGTAAAGAAATTCTCTCCCAAATGACTTCTTTGGAGACTCGCTCTGGGGGGATTCTTGACACGGGTTCACTGGGGCACTCTGGGCGGGCATCTGCAGTGAACTGCTGGGCGTCTACCTCCCGGTAGCCCAGCACAAATGCAGTCAGTCATCTTCCTCTGTGAGGTCTTAGAAATCAGAGCATTCGTCCTGTCTATAAAAGGCCCTCGGAACAGCACATGTGCTGGCGTTATGGTGCCTGGAAGACAGCGTCAGGCTCACCCTCTGACTTTCCTGGATGACTCAGGTGCCATCCCCTCTGCTCCGCAGACTCTGGCTCAGACTGTCCAGGAGATTCTCTGACTCCACTACTGCTGTGCGGGGCTGTGGAGTGGGATGCATCGCTCTCCCTACAGGAATTCTCACTGCAGGTTTCAGTATCCATCTCTGGCCTCTCCTAGGATGTGGTAGATGTAGGTGGTGAGCTCAGAGTCACAAAATCAGTTTTGATCTCTTCACAGTGTAGTTATTGGCTGGCTAATCTTGCGGGTTCTGGAAAAACTGAAGTCAGAACTCTGCTCGACTGTTTAGCAGCCATGTGTCTTAGACAAGATGTTCAATCCTCCTGCATGGACAAAGCACTTATCTCTATGAGGCATAGAAACAGTAGCCTCAGCACAACATTGTTTTGAAAATTAAATGTACAAGATACTTAGAAGAGGGCCCAGTTATCAACCCTGAGGCACTGATGTCACACGCCTTCCAGTAGGGTACACTGAGAAGTGCCCAACATTGCTGTGGCAGGGTAACTGCCAACCAATATTTAACCCGAATCTCAGCCTCAGGAAATAATCAAGTAAGTGCAAACTCAGACACAGTGTGAAAGACAACAGGCTGCATTCTTCAAAAATATAAAAGTCATGTCAGGCTAAAAAAAATAAAATCAAGAGTGGGTGGGGAGCTGGAAACACCTCCGGGTTAGGAGGAACTAAAGAAGGCAGAGGAATGCAATGTTTGATCCTTTATTAGTTTGTGGATCTCATTTTAAAATAAACACATAATGAAACTCAGATAAAAGGCCTGGTCTGGGCAACCATGGATGTCATATGAACTAAACACTGGATAGTGTCATGTTTCTAGAGTGAAAGTACGTGTGGCTGTGTATAAGAGTATCTGTTTCTAGCAGACATTTTGCTCAAGGGTTAGGGATGAAGGGCCATGATGTCTGAGTCTTATTCTCATATCACTCCCTAAAATAGTGTGTTAAAAATAAAAATTGTACCACACACATACATCTTTTAGAATACCTGAGACGCAGGAAGTGTCACTAGGAGTAAACAATGTATTATTAGTATAGATATTTAGACAACAGCAAAAATCACATTTAAAATCATCACACATGCATTACATTGAAATAATGTGTGGGTTGCTGAATTGCTTAAGCCAGAAGCCCCCTCACCCACAGCCACCGTTCCTAGCCCACCTCTGATGGCAGAGGCCCACGTGGCCAGGCTGCTAAACCTTGCTCTGTCCACCCCGATGGATCCCATGCACTCTTCTCTCCATGGACACCTTCATTCCAGCCATCAAGACAGAGCCCACTCTTTCTTGCATCTTCTGCCCCTCCTTTCTTCAACTTCTCTACTCCTCCCTTCAGCCTGTGCCTCCAAAGCCTCACAGGCTCATAGACAGGGCTTTCACAGGATAAATGGATTATGGGGCACCACAGTGCAATTGCTGATGGGAGGTGAGGCCTGGATGGAGGAGGCGTGGCCTAGAAGGGTCCATCTTCCTCCAGGTTTGTCCCTTTCCTCTTTCCATCCTGGCCACACTGGGGCAGCTTTCCTTCTCCGGGGTCCTTCCATTATGCTCTTCTGCTATGGAGCCAGCTCACCAGTGAGTGTAACCATGAGCCAAACTAAATCTCTCCTTCTTTAAATTATTGGTAACAAGTTTTGTGTTTTAGTGACCAAGAAAGTGAGGAAGCTTTTGACTGTGTGAGTAAAAGCTACCAATGTTTTCAATAATAAAAATTAAAACCCAAACAATTCAAACTATGTAGTTATTAACTCAATGAAAAGGAAACACATGTAATGTTAATATAAGTCAGATTTTTACAAAACTATTTTGTGAAACAAAAATACTTAGTGTGATTAGTGGCACTGTTCATCATTTTACAAATCTCTTTCTGTCTGGTATGATAGAAGACAGATTTGAAATTTTTTAAATTGTAGCAAAGAACACAAAACACAAACTTTTACCGTTTGATCATTTTAAAATGTGCCAATTCAATGGCATTTAGTACATTCACAGTATTCATCACTATCTACTTTCAGAATATATCTAGGACCCCAATAGGAAAATCTGTAACCGTTAAGCAATCACTTCCTATTGCTCCCTCCCCCATTGCTTGGTAATGACTAATTTGCTTTTGGTCTCCATGAGTTTCTCTAGTCTGTATATGATCTGTAAACAGAATCATATAATAATCTTTCTTGTTTAGCATCTTTCACTTATGTAATGGTTGATACATTGTGTCAATTCAAGTTTAGAATTTTAAGAGACTCAGCAGGGAGCCAGTGTCATCCTGTGCAAGAGGAGGGCACAGAGGTGGTATGAGTGCTATACCCACCCTAGGAGATGGTAGGATGCTTACAATATACGGTAGGAGAAGAAGCTTGTTCTCCTCCTCTTTTGCTCTTGCTGTTTTTGGTGTCTTCCACTGCCTTGAACTGTTGCCCCTGTGCCATGTCACACTGCCTGTGAGCCACGTGATTATGGATTGAACCCTCCACAAACTATGAGCTAAATAAACCTTTCCTCCTTCATTTTGAGCATTGGGTATTTTGCCTCAGCAATGATAAAAAAGTAACCAAGGCAACTTAGTATAATCTTTTCAAGGTCCATTCATGTTATGTCATGTAACAGTATTTTATTCCTTCAAGTTATATACGCATCATATATTTTGTTTAGTCATTCATCTGTTCATGGGCATATGCTGTTTCTGTCTTTTGGCCATTATAAATATCACTGTAATGAGACATGCATGTTTTTGTTTCAACATCTATTTTAAAATCTCTTGGGCATAAGTCTAAGAGTAGAATTTCTGGATACTATGATAGTTCTATTTTTCAATTTTTAAACAATTGTCAAACTGTTTTCCATAGTAGCTGCATAATTTTATATTCTGACCAGAAATTTATTAGGATTCCAGTTTCTTTATCTCCTTATTAACATTTTACTTCTCATTTTGAAAATTATAGCCAACCTTGTGCACATATTGATTTTCATTTCCCTAATGACTAATACTGTTAAGTATTTTTTCATATGCTTAGTAGTCATTTATACATCTTCACTAAAGAAATGTCTATTCAAATGCAAGACTCATTGCTTAATTCAGCCATTTTTAGTTGTTGAGCTGTAAGAGTTTATATATTTCTGGATACTAAAACATATATATCATTTACAAATATTTTCTCCCATTTTATGAGTTTTTTTTCCACTCCCTTGATCATGTCCTTAATTTCCAAATAGTTTGGTATTGATGAAGTACAATTTATTTATTTTTATTTGTTTACTTGCACTTTTGTGTCTTATCTAAAATATTTTTGAAAGGTTCAAGAACATGAAGGTTTATGACTATGTGTTGTTTCTCTACTTATAGTTAGGTCCTTGAGTTACATTTTGTGGTACTTTGAGGTAGGAATCCAACCTCATTCTTTTGTATGTATAGTATCAGGTTTTCCATCATATGTTAAAGGGGTTATTATTTTCATAGAAAATGCTTTTGGTACCCTTGTCAGAAATAAATTTGTCTAACTGGACATAGTGGAACATGCCTGTAATCCTAGCTATTCAGGAAACTGAGCCAGGAGGATCATAAGTGTAAAGCGACCCTGGGCAACTCAGTGAGAATTTATATCAAAATAAATCAATAAAAAAAGGATTGGGGAAGGAGCTCAATGCTCCCTGGATTCCATCTCTAGTACCACAAAATGAACAAAGAAACCATAGATGTATGGCTTTACCTACTGAACTTTTAATTCTATAGAATATGTCTATCCTTATGCCAGCACCTTACTGTTTTGATTTCTGTAGCTTTGTAGCAAGTTTTGAAATCAGAAAGTGGTAGTCCTCCAACTTTGCTACTCTTCTTTGAGATTTTGACTATTCAGGAACTCTTGTCATTTTATGTGAAGTACAAGGATTAACATTTTCAATTCTCAAAAAAAAAGATCACTGGGATTTTATAAGGATTATACTGAATCTGTAGATAATTTTAAGGAGTATTATCATCTTAGCAATATTAAATCTTCCAATTCAGCAACACATGAAGTCTTTCCATTTACTTATTGTTTAACTTCTTCTAGCATTGTTTTATAGTTTTCAGTATAAAAGTCTTGTATCTCTTTGACTGGATGTACTTGTAAGTAATCTATTTTTTTGATGCTGTTGGAAATAAAATCATTTTTGTTAATTCTCTTTTCAGATTCTTCATTGTTAATATATAGAAATATCAGTGATTTTTGCATGTTGATCTTATATCCTGCAACTCTGCTATTTATCAGCACTTATAGCAGGGGTATTTTTACATTTACTCTGCTTTGTCTCTTCCTGAGATGGCTGTGTCTAGACGTTCCCCCACAGTCTCAGGAACTCATAGGTGGCGTTTCAAAGGTGGTTGAGTCAGGGTGGATTAGAGATGTGATGCTGGGATTAAGAGGGTGGGAAATGGTCACAGCTGGACCAATCAAATTGGCACCAATTATAGCCTGAAAGGAATATAAAGGGAGAGAGGGAAGGAAGGCTTACTGTTGCTGCCTTCTGCCTACTCTGTGGTGCCCCTCTGCCATGTGCCTAACCTTGGAGCCAGCTGACTATGGACTGAAACTTCTACAAACTGTGAGCTAAATAAACCTTTCTGTCTCTAACTTCAGGCGTCAGATACTTTGTATCAGGAACAAGAAAAGTAACTATGACACTTCCTATATGTTGTTTTGGCCCAAGTATTCCAAATAAAAAAAAAATGAAACACCTCTGGCTCCCTACAAATATGTAATTGGAATACAGAAAGGAATTTTAACAGTTTTATTCAAGTAATTGTAGTTGTTTATATGAATGTTCCAAATGTCAAAATTTTATTATGTGATATTTGAAAAACCATATTGTTAATATTATCATCAATCTTGTTACAAAGTTCTTTTAGTTTGGGGAAACTAATGAGCACACGGAGGCAAAAAAGTCTTCTAAATATTTTTAAGAACTTGAATTTTGTCAATGTTATCAAACACTGTCCTGTTGTTCTTGATTTAGCTGGTTTACTTTGTTAATTTTGAAGAAATACCCACTAAACATTCAGGTCTAACTGTCCATAGTTTTTCTTTTAGTCATTATTTCAGTTATTATTAAAAATAATGCCCTCTGTAAAAAAAAGGTCTGTCCTGTTCCCAAATCACACAAATCCCAGAGCTTTAGCTCCTGTGATCACTGTACTTTTCTGTGCAGCAGGACATTGTGTATATTTCCCATCTCATCAGAAATAATAAACATTCATATGCTCGAGAACTGAGATTTAAAACAGTGACTATTTCTTTCCTGCTTAATCAAGGAACATTTTAAGTGAACACTATTTTTATTAGTTTTTAAATGAGGGTACTGAACTGGGAAATGCAATGACTATTAATACAGCTCAGTGACCTTCCTTGATTCATGCTAAGGATTCCCAGTGAATGCCAGCAATAATACAGTGAGCAGGCAAACATTTACTATGGAAATACTTGAAGGCTCTGCGACAGACACTGTAGAGGCTGGAAGACCACACTCTGATAACAGCAACAGGGGCAACTAGAATGGTAGTGTTACACAGACTGCCTTCACTTCATAAGCACTGGAAGAGGTAGATATTACCCATCTTACCATAATCTCCTCATGGACATTTTCCAGTTCCATAGCAATGCATCTGTGTGCTCTTATTATACACATACAACTTGTAATAGCAATCTCCACTTTGAGTTTTTATGAAACTATAATTTTAATGAGTAAAAGGCAGCCACAGAGAAAGATGAGCATGATTCATACAAGGTGGCACAGCACAGGGAGGTGAAAGAATTTATGATGAATGCATCATATTCATCATGGTATGAATTCTTAGTGTCTTAGTTTCTCATCGCCGAGACACAAATATGCAAGCTAAGGGAGCAGAGATTTATTTTGGATCATGTCGTATATGGCTGACTTCAAAGAATAAACAGCATGGTAGAGGGCCATGGCAGGGGAAGAGTTGCCCTGGTCATGTCAGCCAGGAAGCAGAGAGTGAAGGGAGATCGATGGCCAGGAGGGAGACAGAGCCTTCCAGGCCACACCCTGAGTGACACAGCTCCTCTGACTTGGCTTCATCTCCTAGAGCACATTTAGCTATAAACTCTTCAATGGATTAATTCACTCCCATGACCCAGTCACCTCCACAAAGCCTCACCTATGAGTGTAGGAGGCTTTGGGGAGACAGCTAGATATGAACAATTGCATTTACCATATTCACATCCAAAACAAAACAAAAAGGAAAATGGGCTACCATGTCAATTGCATTAGAACAGATTGTGTATTGTACTATGGTTTTGCCTTAGAAGCAACAGCAGAGTTTTTATACCAAAAAATCATCTTTCTGAAATTAATGCTTATTTTCCATTAGTACTAATTATAAAAGCCTATACAAATACCTTTCACAAAACCAAAAAATAATACCCAAAACATTTTCTGTGGAGCACTGATACAACAAAATATTTATCTTTCAAAGAAAAGATTAAGACACAAAGATTTAGAAATGTTTATAAAACAAACATTCACTTTGCTATGCTGTCTAACCAAATTGGCAGCAAGATCTTAAGGACAGAGTATTACAAGAAAGTTAAGCAGGTTTCAATGAACCCAGAGCGATTCTCCTACAAAATAGTAGATTAATTTAGAAGTCAAAAAAACACTTCCAAGGAGAATAAGTCCTTTTCAAAACAACAAATCGAAGAAAGGAGTTTGTATATATTTTTTCCTTAAACAGGCCCATGTATTAGCACATAGCCTTGCCGGATCCGCTAGGAGGGAAGGCATCGCTACTCTAGCTTTTACTTCACTGAGCACATCCAAGTGTGAAGCATTCTTTAAAGCCAGCGGGCATTCTTTGCTGCAAATAATTCTCAAGAGATTTAGAAACTAGACAGGATTAATGCTTGGGAAGAGGGGGAAAAATTCAGCTCAACCTGAACTGTAAATGAAAGAAAACAGAGCAAGAAAGGAGAAGGGAAACTTTACTTAGCTCCAACAATTGCTGAGCAGTAAATCCTTTTTATTTAGAATGAATGGGGAAAGGAGATCCTATGTACGGAGTCACTATCCATGTATGCAAGAAAGAAGTGATGAAAAACTTGGTTTTGTTTAGCTTTGTGTATAGTGCTGGGGATCAAATAGGGGGCCTCGTGTACACTAAGCAAGTGCTACACACAGTCCATGAAAAACATTTTTAAAAATTTTTATTTAAAGAGGAAAAAAAAAACAGAAAAAGGGGTAGAAACAATACAGGATTTCAGAAGAAAAATAAACAGTAAAAAATCACTAATTGATATATTACATATTGTCTTCTTAGACATAGTTGTTCAAGTTACAAAATTAGAGCATACATAGTGGACATTCCAACAGTGATGCTGCAAACAGTTCTGTTCAATGATCCAATAAAAACTTAGCAACATGGTTATCAATCCTACACACTTAAACATAAATGCAGTTATATCCTTTAGAGCACTTTCTTTTCCTCCTTTTGCTTATTAAGTCCATTATCTGTTTAGTTATATCATGTTTTAGATTGCTAAGTACCTTACTGACTTGTTTTGTTGTTGTTATTTACTTTTTAATCACCTTATATTATTCTGTTGCTTTGTTTTTAGGTTTCTCCTCATCCATTCCTCATGGATCAGCTTTGGTGGAGTAGGGAGTTTTTTGAAGGTATTTTGCTACTTTGTTATCTACTTTTTTTTTTGAAGGTAGCAAAATACAGCAGAACAAGACAGAACAAACCCATGCCAGGCAGTGCAGTGAAACTGGCACAGAACCTCACAGCAGGTCACCAGGACAACAGCAATAGGTACAATAGTACATTCCCTTCTGCTCACATTAGCTGTTCTTTCAGTCAGGTAAAGCAAAATGGAAGGAAATATCGAACTTATAAAAACAGAATATTGAATAGAGCAGTACCATTAATCAGAACTGAGCAAAACAGTGATAAAAATATTTGCCTTCAAAGAGATGGTAGAAGGAAATCCCCCGTACTTGCCACACTGCATACGTTCATCCTCCCAAGTGATACTCAGACCTCCGGCTCCCACTTGTTAAGTTGGGGGGAGATGATGGATCGATGTCTGATTCTTAGCCCGCGCACCGGCAGGGGCCCCAGCCACTCACCAGGGCAGCAAGCTGGCTGCCTGTTCTCCCAGCGCCCCAAGTTACAACATGATACAGAGCTCAGGAAACGCTGATAGTTCTTGCCCTGGAGGGGCATCAGCTTGTGAGGCCCCCAGAAAAGCGTTTGTTAAAAACAAAATTGAGTATCTTTGTGGAATTGGGGGTGTTGAAAACGTATTTGTAAATCAAATGTTTTTAACCCACATCAGTGTGATATTCAGTGTTCCTCTCTAGTGCAAGTCAACCTCCCCCTCTTCCTCTGGCTGACTCCTAAGTCACTTTGAGGCTCCCATTCTAACCCTCTGAGGGACCCTTGAAAAGGTGGATTATGTCTTCCTCTGCTTGAACCTTCCACAGATCTCCTGTCTTGCCCAGAGTGCAAACTTAAATCCTTGCCATAGCTTACATGGCTGTCCCAGACCTCCTGTCCTCCCTTAATTTTCATTCATCTACTACCAGTATCTAACACATCAGTGTTTTATTCACTTGTGCAGTTTTATCTGTCCTTCACTCCAAGAATGGAAGCTCCACAAATCAAGTATTTGGACCTTTTAGTTCACACATATCCCTGAGTCTACAGCTGCTCACTATTTACCCACCGAACAGATGTCAACTCTGTCTATATTTTGTCAGATAAATACTGCCCTCAGTTGAGGTATGGACATCTCACTATTCTGTGATTTTTCATATAGGCAAGGAAACTCTGTTTTTCAACATTTGCTTGGCTTTTCAGAGACTGTTGGTTAAGCTAAGGACCATCACAGACATGGTCTCTATCTGGAAAGATTCAGAACAGAATAAGAAGGTGCTGTCACCCCTACAGTTCTCCTGATGTGCTGCTCCATTCCTAACTTTCCTGACTTAGTATATGACTGAAGACCTATGAACTGACTAGATAGCCACCTGTGCATTCTGCGGTTCTTGTTTTTCCTTCTGTATGATCATCCAGTTCCACAACTTGTTCATGTCTCATTTTTTTCAATGTAGTGGACTTGACTAATTCTGTGTGACCTGCCTGGGTATTTGGATGAGGAGGCAGAACCACAAGTAGGCTGCAGTCTTGGGGCACCAATCTGCACCAATCTGCCTCAGTGGTCACCATTACGGTACAGACTGTGTGAAGCAAAGTGTTTCCAGTTAAAGCCTACTTAATTACATGCATGTAACCATTCCTTTCTACATGTACTAACAGCCCAGCTAAGGAATTGACAATAAGGTGTATGAGGCCAGTTTTCATTCAAATAAAGTATGCATTGATGAAGTCATGGGAAACTGTCATTTTCATATCATATTTTGTATCTCTGAATGAAGAACTAGCATCTATAAGCAACTCTAGATTCCTAAGGTATATTGGACTCTCCCTTTTATCCACATTATGGAAAAGCTGGGATTGTAAAAATCACCATGATTAACAACACAGGGTGAAAGTAGGGAGTTCACCTAGTACATCTGTTAGTAGAACATCATTTAGTCTATTTTTCTAAGACTTCTAGAGTAGACACAATATTTCTCTTTATATGTAGATTGTTTGAAGGACAGGGGAAATTTCTTTCAAAGTTCACCTGATAATTCCATTATAAATTCATTTCAAGTTACTTTAAGTATTTCCTTGAAGTACAACAGTGTTTTCTAGGTTTGCTTCTGGAACACAGAATGTGGCGGGGGAAGGCTAATAAGAGGACAGAACAAGGCTAGAAAGCAAAACAATAGGACTAGAAGAAATCAGAGGGTATCAAGAAGAAATGTAAAAGGAACTCAAGTTCTGTTTTCCTTTCTATTTTTTTATTTTTATTTTTAAGGGAATTGATCTGCATCTTTCTTCCAGGCATTCATTACTGGAACACAAAGCACAGACAAACTCAGGAATGATAAAGAGATGGTCAGCTCTGGAAAAAACAAGCCCCATTATTAAAAAATAAAGTGTGTTCACTCAATATTTTTAACAGTAAGGAAAGCATCCAAATTTAATCTATATTGAAATACCTAAATGGAAATATCTCCTGCCTACCTTCCTGCCACATCTAGTCTTTTACAGCCACTGTAAAATATCCCTTGAGTAACTTTTTATTCTGGAAAAATACAACTTCCTGCATAGTGATATGTGGGGGTGGGAGAATAAAATTTGATATTTTATTCCAACAGGAAAATATCATATCTCCTAAATGGTAATTTACTTTTTGAACTTTATGTTTAGATCTTTCTCTGTGCTACAGTCTACAAACTCCATAGCTAGAAGACTTTGTTTTTCTAAACGCTATGATGATCTTATAAATACACTTCTTTCAACAAAATGTCTTAGAGAAGTGAATAAATAAATCACCAAATAAAGATTAACTCATTCTTTTGATCCAAAATATAATACTGCATTGTCTTAACAATAGCAGAACTATTTGGCTATGGATGAACATTTACAATGTTTCCTTTTGTGTTACTGTAATAAATATTCCTGAATAATTTGTTAAATCTCCTACACATGTATACGTGAATGCAAGGTAACTGCTTAGCAATGTAAAATTTCAATCCATTGCATTTCAAACTTTCATAGAATTCCTGTTATATTCCTAACAGATTGCATCAATTTATACCCCTTCTGTAGCTTTCACTCTGGAGCAACACAAAACTAGCCATTAGTGGTAAAAACAAAACAAAACAAAACACCCACATATTTCTATAATCTAAATTCTATATCTATAATCTAAAGTATATATAGTCTTTTATCTACAGCTTTTTAATTAAAATTGTAGCACAGCACCTGGTTGGCAAGTTCGAGGTCCTGAGTTCAATTCCTGGTAAAAAAACAAAAACAAACCACAAAAAACTGTGTCAGACCAGATCTCAAAAAAGTAAAACTCCTTTCAGCTTTGCTGAGCATTAGGAACATCCTTTTTCTCAAAGACCAAGTAAGTAGTTGTTCCCGCTGGCCAGTCTTTTGGAACTCTGCCAAAGTTCATGGCTAATTGCTTCCTTTGTATATTCTAATAATAAAATATAATTCTATTATGGCCTTTTGGCAAGAATTTCAATTACTGCGTTTTTGTGAAATACAGATAATGATTTCAGAGCATGCAAGCATCACTGAGAAAATATACATAAAAGATACAGGTAGCAGTCATGCAGAAGCTGGAAACTCCATCAAGCAGGCTCTCACAAGGATTCCACTGCCTATTGACATTAAAATAAGATAAGTAACGTATATGCGGAAAGAAGGTGGTATTTCCATCAACATTCATGAGGCTGAGCAGCTGAAGCCCTATACATCAAGTAGGGAATATATCCTTTGTCTACTGATGAGAAAATGTCTCAATGATAAATGGTTACAGAGAGGAGTGTCACCAGGCCAACCGCACACAGAAGAGCTCCGATGAACTTTGCTTCTTTAGTCTTTTGCAGCTTTTTGTAGCATTGTGGAGCACAGTGCCTATCCCCTCAAATAAAAGACTAATCTTGCTATGCAAGATTTCTAACCTTCGCCGAGGAGCTTCTTAACCAAAAACAGACCCTTTGAAAACAATTTAGAACAAAATTTCTAAGGCTTCATATTGTTTAAAAAAATGGATCTGCACACAGCATCCCGGCTATTTGTGCCTAAAATGGACCTTGTAAAAAGAGCACGGTCATCCAAGTGCAATGCCTGTAACGTCAACAGACGCATTCTTAGAATGCTTCCCATTCACTGACATAAATTCAAACATTTGATCATACTCATTTAGCAGATTTGTGAGAAAAAATTATATACGAAGACGTTCTTATTTCAAAAACTAATATCGTAAAAACTCAAAATACGTTCCGTTACAATTGGTTGACAACCTCGTCCCTTTGAGCCCAAGAAAGCACTTCGGGCACACAGTTCTCACTTCCGCGACCTGGCTGTAGGCGGCAAACTTCCCTCGGCCTGGATCGCCAGGAGCGAACCCCACGCCGCAGAGAGCTTCGCGGTGCACACCTTCCCGCAGGGGCGAGAAGCACCAGGCACTTTCTACACCAGGCCTGCCGAAGCTGCGCTTTTAGGGCGCTCTCCTTCAGCCCAAAGAAAACTCCCAAAGAAAGATATGCACAAAGCTGTCCCACAGATCCTCGGACCGCCCTCTCTGCAGGGCATTTGTAGACTACAGTCTTGGCCGCTGGGGATCGCGGGGTTGGCAAGGGAACCAGAAGCTCCCAGACATTCCCCTGGGGCTGAGGAGGCGGGGCTGAGGGCGGGACTGAGAGCCACGGGCGGGGTTGTAATTCAGGCCCCGCCCCCTGGGCCCAGCGGCTTCCAGGCGCCTGCGCGCCAGGCCGGGCCTGTGGTTGGCCGCCCCGGATCCAGGCTCACCCTCGTGCCCCGCCCCCGCCCTCCTCCCCCGCCCCGCCCACCACCGCCCACTTGACGTGCTGACGCACCGCAGGTTTGCGGACGTGGCGGCGGCACACCGTCCGGAGGGCGGGGACGTAGCCGGCGGCGAACCCGGGCTGTGCGGAACAGAGTGTGAGTCATGAACTCCCTGGGGTCGGTGGCGACCGCAGCGGGCTTGGTGTCCGTGCCCTCGCTGCGTGTTCCCCGCTAACGGGCCAGGTGGAGATGGCGACGCGAGGTGCGGTGCGCGGGTCCGGGCCAGTGGGGCTGGATGCAGCTTCGGGTTCTGCGCGAGGTGAGGCCTGGCGACGGTGGCGGCGGGGCTCGGGCCGGTTCTGCGACCCGGACACCCCGGGGACTGGCAAGACCGTCGGAGCCGGCCCGAGCTCCGTGTCACACGGGGTGGGGGGAGCTGAGGCTCGGGGAGCGAGTCTCTCCCATCTGCGGGATTCCCGGGACCCCGCCCCGCCACCCCAGGCTCGGGTTGCCGTGGATACTCGCTACCCGCTTCTTGTTCGCGTCGTCCAAGTGTGATGCTGGGATCGAAAAAATTTGAGATTTAATCGATGCTGGAGATAGCAGGGAAAGAAAGAAGCAAGAACTGAGCGTGAGGAATGGAGAGAGAGAGAGTGATGCTTTTTTAAAAAAACAAAAGTGGCCTGTTGGATCCGGCTTCTGGGTCTCTGTCCCAGTGCGGAGCCGCTGAGCTCTGGTTCTTTCCCTCGGCCCCGCGCGGGGCGATCCCAGGAGCATTCTCTGCGCTGTTCTCCGGGGGTGTCTGGAGAACCGCTCAGAAGTACAGACCCACTAGCTAATGAGAGTTGCATCACCTTATCCACCGATTATAACTTTTTGGGGCCACTAGTAATCAGTTTAGCAGATAGGCTTTTTGTAATTCTCTGAGGAGAGCTTCGTATCTTTTCCCAGTCCTTAGAATCAGAGAGATCGAGAGCACTGAGCCAGAGGACTCGAATACTACTTTGTACTTCCTAATCCCTAGGTAGTTTGCTTAGGTAATTAGCTGCCTGGGCCAAAGTCTAGCATTCTCATTGATTACAGACAACTACTTCTTGATTATTCAGATAGGAATAGTCAGTTTATGGTATTCCACTACCTGCATTTCATTACAAAGGAGAGTGTGAAACAGGTGAGGTTTTAAATATTAGCAACAGAGCATGGGGAGACAGTGATTTGAATCCATGTCTGAGTGCCTGTAGGGTATTGCTAAGTAACTGTCAGTTAACTGAATTAAGCTTAGTTCTGAGGTTCTAAGAATACATTATCAAAAAAAGCCTAAAGGAGCAGCAAAATTGGGTCATTGTAACCTTGTATGAATTTCTGATATGAGTCGCAATTTTTTTTTAGCATGGATGCCTTTTGATAGTATGAAACATATTCTTGATAGAAAAATGGGCATATGTATAAAATTTGCCTATAACCCACAGAACTCACAAACACTCCCTAGATCAGTGATGGCGAACCTTCTAGAGCTTTCAATGATACGAACAGCTCGGTTCACCACTGGAGCCATAGGTTCACCACCAGTGGCCTACATTGTAGGCTAAAAATGACTTGGTCAAGTAAGTGGAAATAAAACTTATCCTTGAAGGAATGGCTGTGATCATAAGTTCAGAATTGCTTTAGAGATGTGACATATGATAGCCTTCTTTAGTTCAATGAATGTCAAGTTAGAGTAACTGTACTTCTTGGTAATAAATAATGTATAACTTCTAGGAACAGTTGAATAATCTTCTTAATATGTAGCTGTTAATTACTATACTAATATCTCTTGAATTTTTAAAGTATTACAATGTGGCCATAGAACAGTGTTAGAAAGTAGCTTTTCAGAATTGGATTCAATTACATGAAATAGTTTGAAAACATTTTGTAAGTACCCAGAGAACATAATCTGTTTTTATCAGTTTTACACATTCAGACTTTGTGGTTTTTCAGATTTTCTTCCTTCCCCTTTCCACTTGGTACTCATCCGTAGCATTCAAGACGGAAGTGAGTTGTCCTCAGGACATCATTTCACTTCCTTGGCTTCCTCCTCTGAACAGACTTTCCATCCTTGCGGGCAGATTTTAGCATCTTCACCAAGGTGCTAAGTTTTGACATTCCTTAAGTCTCAATGTTGGGGCCTCTTTTCTTACTCCAGACTAAGATTCAGTGAGAGGTGTTTATCTAGTGACTAGGTAATCGCACCTGTACTCTGACAGCTGCAGTTTGCAGTTTCACCTCTGTGCAGATTAGTCATGAGTCTGTCTGTCTGTCTGTCTGTCTGTCTCTCTCTCTCTCTCTCGGTATATATATATATATATATATATATATATATATATATATATATAATTCCGCTGAGGGTTCCGCGGAAGGGTCTAGCTGCGGAAGACAAATTACAGGGAATAAATTACTATATTTTATTAATTCTAAGCTTATATTTATATTATATTTTTAACCCAGAGCTTTCCTCTGGATGTCACTGTATATATAGCTCCCTTGTCTCATGGACAGTCCTTTCTGCCAGTTGAGGGAAATTCGTTATGGTGGCCATGGCCCCCCGCCCTTCCATGTCTTAGAGAAGAGCACCATCTTTACCCAGTTATACAAATCAGAAATCTTTGCGGGCTCTTTAACTTCTCTTTTCTCATATCTGAACTACACTAAAGTTCCAATTATTTATCACCAAAATGCATCTTACACTTTCCTTTTTTTACAGTGATACCTGAAAGCAAGCTGTCATCTCTATTGAACACAGAGTTAGAATTTGAGGTTCTTGCATTTGTTTTATGAGAACAGATCGGTTTGAAGGTATTACAGGTGAATATGCAAATAAACAAGAAGTGTTCATTGATACCCGTTTTTAAATGAGGCCATCTTTCACTCCATCTCAGGGTGTTTTTGCTAAAGTATTAATAGTCACCGAAAATCTGTTCACAGTTTTTATGGATCATACATTGAATCTGATGAGGAGTCTTAATTTAGATGAAAAGCTTCCAAAGGAAGAAAAATTCTGGGCCAAGAGTAAAATCATGACCTATAAAGAAGTCACGTATTACACTAAATAGAAACTGTGATTGAGAGGTATATAGTGTGGTGATGCTTCAGTCCCATGAGTTTACAATGCAGAGCAAGCACGGAAGTTTCATGAAAATATTCTCTACCTGTGTATAAAACATACTTTAAATCCACTGGGACCGGCAGGACCATAAATTAGCAATGTGGGAACAGGTTTTTAAGACATCTAGAACAATATTTTCCTAGTTTCTTCACATTCTCAGAGTAAGTGGAACTTAATTTTCAACCTAATAATACATGGCAGCATGCCCAGTTAAGATGTTATTACCCTGTGTTTTGTGACATTGTTTGTTAAATTACCTTTCTCCTATGCCATGGTCTGCCCTGCAAAATGTTTGTTGTACTTCAGTATTTTGAAACCTAAATTTTTAAATAATTTAAAGCATTATTTAAATAGTGTAAGATGCATGTAAATCAGTTCAATGAATCAGCTAAATGCCACAGTGTTCTGTTGTTTTTTTTTTTTCCCCCCTTCAGATTTTAACATTATGGCAGGGAGGCATCAGAATCGCAGTTTCCCCCTCCCTGGAGTACAGTCTAGTGGTCAAGTACATGCTTTTGGAAGTTGTGCAGACAGTGATATTTTGGAGGAGGATGCTGAAGTGTACGAGCTTCGATCCAGAGGAAAAGAGAAAATCCGAAGAAGTACATCAAGAGATAGACTTGATGACATTATCTTATTAACAAAAGACATACAGGAAGGAGACACTTTAAATGCAATAGCCCTTCAGTACTGTTGTACGGTAAGTTTTAATTTAGTAGTAGTCTAGAATAACTCATTTATTAGCCCAACCCAAATTGAAATAAATTCCATGTGGTTTTATCTTGTTAGTTTCCTTTTTTCTCTTTTTTTGCTTTTCCCCCCTTCTACATAGAAATCTCTATGATTTCAATGGATGTTAATTTTTTGACATTTTAAGTAAATATTTCAGTTTCTGTTTATCTCTGAATCTACTATCTTCAGTATTGAAAAATACCCAAATATGTTCTTATTCATGTAGTAAAGGAATGTAAAAATATATAAGGAAAAGTGTTTCTTTGCCCTGGTTCCTTAGATGACCAATGCTATCACTTTGGTGCATTTCTTTCCGTAGCTTTGTCGGTGCCTATAAGTACATATATTTATAGATAAGATTATATGTATTTTTTTCTGGATAATTATTGCAATTATTCACAATTTATCAAAAACAAATATATTAACAATTTTTATTTTTAAATGTAATAAAATATTTTAGTGATGAGATAAGATGAGCTGGGTAATTGTTCTCAAATGTGTTTATATATGGCAACACCATTCCTGTTGTTACTAAATTAGAAAATGTCTAATTTCAGTGTTTGGTACAGATACATGTGAATATGTTTTTAAAAATGTGCAATCACTGAGAATCTGTCTTAAATCAGAGATGCAAGGCCAGAAGCAGGGCAGAGACCTAAGAGGGAGGTGCAGTAGCTTTGTTAGAGAATGTTTTAGGGTCCCTTTAATGTACTTAGCAAACACTCTTAAGAAATTTGAAGTGCCATTTTTATGGTTAAAAAGGTGGTAAATCCAGTGAAGTAGAGAAAGTGTTTGGGGCATGTGACAGTCCTGTGGTGATTTCATGGAGGAAAATAGCAAACAGTGGAAGGAGTTTAATAGTGTTTCTGGAATGGGTGGCACAGACTGACCAGAGCTAGGCACTTTGTGGCACTCTGTTCTGTATAATAAGAGAACCTCACCGCCAGGTTTAACCCAAGGAGACAGTCAAGAGAGGGCCTTGCTTGTGAATTGGAGGGGCTCCGATAGAGTGATGGTTGGAATAATTCAAATGAAGATGAGGAGGACTGTACTAAAATACATGTGAGAGAGCAGAAGCTGACAGAAAATATATTTGGGGAAAATCACTGGCTACATTAGCTGACTCATCATTTGGAAGGAAGAGTGATGAAAACTGGTCAGCTTAGTAAAGGAGGACGGGATTGGCCTTAGTTGGTGGGAAAGTTGATACAACAGAAGTAGGGGATTAACATAAGCAGGCTCCTTTTTGATGGGAGGTCAACTGGCAATGATGATTAACCTTACAAAAGGATTTGTCATCACTTTACAAATACAGTAAATAGTGCTATACTCCACCTATAGTCTTAAGAATTATTAAAATAAGCCCATTATAAAAGTGATGACAGGAATCAGAAATGCAGGGTTGGAATCCAACATATAACCAAAGAAATTAGCAAACAGGGTGTGGTAGCTAAATTGGAAGCCTGATTGAGAGTGTTGAGTAACTGCTAGCAAAAATGCAATACCAAGCAAAAGAGCATTTAAAGAGAATGAGTTTAAGCTTTGGAGATTGTTAATGAATCTTCATTTACTTTAAAACAAAAGGCCTCCAAAGTAGTAAAATGACAAATAGCCTTTTATCTGTACTGTCTCATCTCATTAGATAATATTTCAGTCTTCATGTGTGCCTCCACACATAACACTGCAAGAGAATCTTCCAGTATTCTGCTCTTCATTGATCACTAATCTACACTTGATTTCTCTTCACCGGTTCTTCTTGCAAACCCTCTTTGCTTGATATCCTGTACTGTGCTCTTTTCTGATTTTCCTATTAATATGCAATAACAACTAACGCTTTTATGGCATACTGCAGGTGACTGTTCTGTGTTCTGCAGACATTTTAATTCACTAGTACTCACCCTGATGTGATGAGCTAGGTAGTATTGTTACTGACATCTTGATGGCATGGAACCTGAATGCCAGAGAGTTAAACACCTTGTCCCCAGCCACACAGCTAACAAAGTGTGAGTCATGCTTCAGACCTCGCCCTCTTGCTTTCAGCCAGTGTGGTACAATGCCGCTCTCCTGGCCTCTCTTTTTGAATCTCCTTTGTGGGATTTTTTACTCAACATATTCCTCAAGTGTTGGCATCCCTCGGGGTCTTTTCTGTCACTTACTGCCAGTCTTTCTAGTGATCCTGATTCTCAGGTCATTCTCAGTTCCGCAGTGAGTAGCACAGGCTGAGGTGAAGCACTTTGAGGACAGCAGGCCTGTATCGTAGGAGAACCTCCCTATTGTAAGGTTTTACGTGAATCAAGTGAAAGGAGGGAGGGCCTCACCTGTGAACTGGAGGATTCAACATCTTCCACTTGCATGTCTCAGGGACCTCACTGCCAGTGTGGTTAAAATTTGCGTTCTTCCTCCTGACCCAGCAGTTTTCTTTATCTTGGGGCACAGAGGCATCATGCTTGGAGCTGACCAAACTGTCAGAAATCTTAAGGTTCATCTTAGACTCTCCGTATCTCTCTGACAGTCAGAGCTGTTGAAACCACTGATGGAAGGGACGAATGGGATCAGTGACTTAGGGTGGTGAGGAGCCTGGCCTGTAATTGCTAAGAAGCACTTGTCTGCCTCATCACAGTGACAGAGGACGCAGATGGAGCGGTGCAGGGTGGAAAGCATGCCAGTGGCTGACCTTGGAGGCTGCTGCGTAATTCCGCTGAGGGTTCCGGGGAAGGGTCTGGCTGTGGAAGACAAATTACAGGGAATAAATTACTATATTTTATTAATTCTAAGTTGCATTTTTCCCTCTTAGAAGTAGATGAAATGATACATAGTAGAGTTGATGACGTTAGTTTTGATAACATAACGGACTCTCAGTCGGTTACTGTTTGCCTGTGTGCCAGTTGGAATACAGAGCAGGAGCACTGTGACTCAAGGCTGCTCACACGGCACTGGCACTGGCAAGCACAGCAGGACTGTGTGGTTTTGCCTGAGGTACAAAGGGAAGCAACACAGAACCCTAGAATCTACTTAGAGAGTGAGCGTTAGTGTTACTAGCACTGCAGGGCTGATTACAAAAAAGGAGTTGATGATTTCCTGAGTATGGTAATTTAATACTGACAATTAAGCTCACTTTTTCCTTCCAAAAGTAAGAGGGTGGCATAAGCGCCTGCCTTGCAAGCACGCAGTTGTGAGTTCGATCCCTGGTACCGATTAAAAAAAAAAAAAAAAGTTGGGCTGGGGGTTTAGCTCAGCAGTATAAATGCCTGCTTTGCAAGCACGAGGTCATGAGTTCGATCCCCAGTACCAAAAAAAAAAAAAAAAAAGAATCTCTTCAAATTAAGAGGGATGAATGATGATTTTTACCTCTTGTTTGATTTAGAATACAACTGAATATTGTATTTCTTCCTTTCTTACAGGTAGCAGATATCAAGAGAGTTAATAATCTCATCAGCGATCAAGACTTTTTTGCCCTTAGAGCTATTAAAATTCCAGTTAAAAAGTTCAGTTCATTAACTGAATCACTTTATCCTCCAAAAGGAAGACAGGCTTCCCGGCCTTCACCTGTCCATTATGCTCCTGAGCAACAGGAAATTCTACCAGCAAGTGACTGTCTTTCTTCCAGTGAGTCAGCTGGTAGCTTCTTAAAAGAAGTGGATCGAGATATAGAACAGATCGTAAAGTGTACAGACACCAAGAAGGAGAACCTCAGTGAGGTAGTGTCCGCCTTGAGCACGCAACAGATCTGTTTTGAACCTGATAACAAAAACACAAAACGTGAGGATCCCTATTACGGAGCAGACTGGGGAATAGGGTGGTGGACAGCTGTGGTGATAATGTTGATTGTAGGTATAGTAACACCAGTATTTTATTTATTGTACTATGAACTCTTAGCGAAGGTGGATGTTAGTCACCATTCAACAGTGGACTCTTCACATTTGCATTCAGGAATCACACCCCCAGCACAGCACAAAGAAATGGAAAGTGGCATCGCTGCCACCAAAGGAATGCATGGTGGCCAACAAGAAGGTCACGGCCTCTATGGGGATTCTCAGCCAGCAGCTGCTCAGCACGGAGCATAGCACTTGGCTCATGGCATCGTGTCCAAAGGTGGTGAGGCACTCACATTCAGTAACCACTGCAAAGGCAGAATATAGGGCGATTGACGATGCTTTGTTTTTGTTCTACCTAAAACTTTTTGAGCATTTGTAAGTGGATTATATATGAAATTCCTGCAGTTCCTGGTTGTTCCAGTACAGAGCACTGAATCCGGAAGTCTGTTATATAGTGCTTTAAAGGAAAAAAAATGAATTTGAATGTTTGTTTAGGAAGTTCTTGCAAGATGGGTTATTTTTCTTCTCAAGACTAGCTGTGTCTAAATTTGATTTTTCAAGTAATTATTTTTTATTGAAGGTCATTCATGTTATTTTTCAGAAGCAGAATAATGATAGTATCAGATGTCTATAATTGAAGAAAATTTACTACTGGAAACCACCAAGTTACTTTGTTGCAAAAAAGTTTGATTCTAAAATTATTTGATATGAGTACTTTCCTTTTTGAAACTTTTATTAAAAAACACATTTGACACCAATGCTAGGAAAGCGAAGCATGCTTAATTCTGAAAGAGGGTAAGGAGCCGGGGAGGCAGCTCAGTGGCACAGCTCCTGCCTGGCAAGTGCAAGGTCCTGAGTTTGATTCCTGGTGCAAAGAAAAAAAAAGTGAAATTGAAAGAAGCTAAGAAATAGATTAAATGTATTTTTAAGACCACCAAGATAATGTGGTACAGTTGAAAATTTGGCCCTTGATCACTAGAATGCTGGAATAAGTTAAAGTTAAAATAATTTTTCTATAAAGAATGCTTTAAGATAGATCCTCACCTCTGCTTCTGTTTTGAATTGATATTTGAAAGCACTTTGCAGTTTTTCAGTGAAGTGTTATGGTACAGATTAGCATTGTTAGAAATGTAACTTCTTACATACTGTGATAAGTCTCTGCTGTTACATAGAGTAACATGCCTTAATTACATTTAATGCCTTATAATACACTTTATGTAAGTTGATGTAAGTTTTAGAATTGAAGTAGAGTTTCACATGGTCCAATTGGATTCATTACATAGGCTGTAAATTCCACCCTACTTTCACTTTCAAGCACAAATTAAAGGAGTCAGTACAAGTCTTTATTGTTTGCTTGTGAGGTCTGCTGCAGAAAAGGTTAAACAAAAACAAGAGGCATTTTCTACTAAGAGAAAGATTGCTAGACTTGTGGGTTCCATTACCTCGTTTTCTAGAGAGAAAATGTCCAGCTAAGACTTTGCGCCCTGAACTCCAGTGTCAGCTTGCGGCACACGGGTCACAGGTACGTGGATTGGTAAAAGGGCTTGGTGGTGCCATCTTCTAGATGGCCACACAACAGCCACGGTCTGGCTAATCAGCACTGGCATACTGACTTCCATCCTTCACTTTTTAAAAAGTATCTTTTTTAAAAATTAAGTAATTCAGTAGAGGAGAGATTTGGTGAAGTCTGGATTGGTTATTTTGTGTAAAATAAAGTTTTTCACATTTTCTGGGTATTGCTTCACAATTTTTAATGATACAGCTTTTTGAGCAATCATTTTAGATCTCAAGCTCCAATCTTGATACAATCGTAGTAAGTATTTTTAGGAAAAAAGCATCATAGAGACAGGTCAAACATTCTAAAGTCTCACATATATGAGAATCTTGTATTTTCTTCCAGAAAAGCGTTTAATAGGGAAGTTGCAATGAATTGTCTGTCTCAGGACATCATAAATAATTTTTAATTATTTTAGTGTGCCTCGGACATCTTGGAAAGAGGAGCGATCTTCTAATTTATCATCAGTGTTAACTAGACCAGTTTATTGTTCATTAAGCCACTGAAAAATCCAGCTGTGGAGAAGAACATGCAGACTGTGTCAGGGCAGAGCAGGCTAATGTCCTCTGAATACTCTGTAAACATTGAATTGGTAAAGAAATTAGGGTCACTGATTCCTTTATTAGTTTTACATTGAAATTGTGATGGAGGGGTCTGATTCAAGTAAGGCCATATTTAATTATTAAAACTCTTCTGTCTTGCAGAGTATCCTTTTTGAAGGAAATATATTGTATATCATATCCTGATGATACACAATCAGGCAATTGTTTTTTTCTATATATTTCAATTATATATATTTAAAGAATTTGAGCTATATGTAATTCTATATACAGGTTATATAGAAAATTCTTTGTTTTTAAAAATTTCTTAAAATATTGAATTCAGAATTTTAGCTTTTTAAGAATACTGATATACATTAAATTTGTAGCAAATGCACAGTCATTTAACTAGATAACATAAGCACAAGTACTGCTTGATAGTTGTGAATTTTGTTAAGGCCTTATTCAAATTCATTTTGAGGCTTTTATATTTGTGTTTGCAAATTTAAAGTAATGGAGCTGTGAACCACTCACAAACATTTGGAATAGCAGATGAAAAATCTCATAGTTTTAGGGCTTTTTAAAAAAATGTTTGGGTGGCATGGTTAACTAAATATTGCCCATTTAAGTGAAATATTTTGGCTGCCCACTTCTAATGTGGTTTGCTGGCCACATGAAGAATTAAGAGGCCTGGTGTCCTGCCCAGCTGTCTTCTTGAGAGGACTTTGTGACTTCTAAAGCTTTTTGCCTAGACTCTGCCTGCTTGTTCAGTGGCCTTAAAAGTTCTTTTCAGTGAACCACTAGTTAGTAACTGATTTTCTAGATCTACTTCTTAGAAGTTGGAAATACGAAGGATGCAGTTAGAAGTAGGAAGCAGAGACCACCCAGCAGAGTGTTACAGTGCAAAGTTGGAGGTGTTTTATTTTTGTTGTGTGGTGCTGAGAATTGAACCTAGGGCCTGCTGTGTGGTAGGCAGATGCTTTACTGCTGATCCGCATCCATGGCCCAAGGGGGAATTGTCAAGTCGATACTTAAATATGGTGCATTATGACAGAAATCATTGTTATTTTGAATTACAACAATGTTGCTCAGGAAATCAGTATTCTAAGTATGTGCATATTGCACTGTTATAGAAATATCTGAATGCTTTATTTAATTTCATTTTATGTATGCAAACTAAGTCTTTTGTATAATGTATTTTGTACAATTGGGAAATGAATATTATGTTAGCATGTACCTCTGTAAAACTTAAAAAAAAATTTTGCCCTTTATTCACATTTTAAAAGACCTGAAAATGTAATAAAGTCTCTATTTTATTATTCAATCTAAAGTGGCAAACTGGTGAATTTTATTGATTAAAGCAAACCTTTTCCTCCCTACTTTGTTCTCTATTTGACATAGAGATATAACATAGAGCAAGTTGCCAGAAGTTTACAGGTTCAGATTCCTGTGTGTTCCATTGGGTCACTAGTAGTACAGACAGAAGTGAAACAAAACAAATTTTAGTTGAATGGTCTGGGAGGTTTTCCTTAGGAGAGAAAGATGCAGCCAGGCATTGTCAGCAGTTTATGTTGCCTGAATCAGTCATAGGAAATGTTCTATATATAAATTTCAGATATAAATCCTTCCCCTTAATGTTTTTAAAAATTAGGAGTAGCACTAACAGTAAGAAAGCTCTTTGCAGTTTTAATATAATGGTGTAAATTGTGTTTTTTCCATGTGTATTTCCATTTTTGGAAGCATCTTGAAGTTGTAGTTAGATTTTTTTTTTTTTTACTAAAGTTTTTACCAGCTCCAGAGACTAACCATCTTAAAGCTGCCAATGCTATACATGTGGGAGTGAAGGAAAGGTATCAAGATTCTGAATTTCTTCACTCTGGCAGTTCAAGAAATCAATGATTATGCTAATATTACACTGCCAGCAAATCTCTGTTTTCACAACTTTTTCCCTAATCCCATACCTAGAATTTTCTTTTGTTGTTCAACAGTTACAGTGCAGGCATCTCTGCTCAATAAACATGTACTTCGCTAAATAAAATTTTATTATCAGATTCACTTTCTATATCACGAAGTTAAAAAACAAACATTTTAGTAAACAAAATGACAATTTTATATTGAAAAGAATTTAATGTGTAATCAAAGACAAAAGAAAAAAGCATTATAGCAATTAGTTCATTTATTTCAACAATTTTAAAGACACTTTACCAATAAGTACTTTTGTATACATAAAGCCTCTGCTGCGAAATACTTTACTTTCCAATGGAGTAACTTCACAATGTCAGATCTTAAGCCAGGAAAACAGGGTTTATGCTGGTAAATAAAACCACCTGCAGATTTTGTCCTCCCAATTTATGTACTTTAAAATTATACAAATACCTCCATACCTCCCAAAAGGGGAAAGAATACACCTTGGGGCCTCCTAGGGTAAATGCTCGCCCAGAGGGACTGCCCCCCAATCGGCAAGACTTCCCAGTGAAGGTGGATTAAAATCCAGGAAAAGAAGTAACTTCTCTTCAGTGCATTTGCCTGAGTCAAGCAGTTATCGGCAGGTTTGTAATAATGCAGAAAAACAGTGTAGAGATACGATTCCATGAACTAAGCGGTAGTACTTGGCTGTGACACCAAAGGAGCCATAAGAATAAAACCACCATCATTCCCAAATAACAACTCTGCTATTATTACTGCAAACTTCCATGTGAAGTTTCTATTCTGAGTAGATTGCAGCTTGAAAACTTTGAGTTTAGAGTCTTAAAGTTTGACAAGCTCCTTTAAACAAGAAGCCCCATATAGTGAATGTAGCACTAGGAAGATGGGATTCTGACCCATCTAGAACTATCGGAGGAAGTATTGCCATTGAAAGTGATCTGTTTCCTGAGACAGTCATGTTGCAGAATCACACAGGACAATGCAAATTTTCCCTACAAATAACAGGATGGGAAAAATCTGATGCCAATAATGTATTTTATGAGGAAAACAAGTTTCTTAAAACTTTTCAGTGACAGCTATGACTGATTAGAAGGTAAGAACCAAATTTAACACTTGCTCATTTCTATAAGCAAAGAGAATGTACACATAAAATGAAATTCTGATATTTTAAAAACCTTTATAGGAAACTGCTTACAAATGAAGAAACTAAGGCACAGAAACTTAACCATGTTCAGTCTCAAGGCTGAATCTAATATGGGTAGAAATAGAATTTAGGGCTCTGGTGCTCAGGCAAATGGGTGGTATCTTCCCAAAGAGAAAAATAGATCTATTTTGGTGTGTGATATTAATAAGTTGTTTTTGAAATATAGGAATTTTCTTGAAAATCTTTGGCATTTTTTGTTCAATGCAGGCTGAGGTTTCTAGGTATTTTTTCCCCAAAATATGAAGTGGAAGGGGAGCTAAAAAGGATTAATCTTAATTTCAAAATGACCTGAGTTCATTCTGTTTTATTGTAGAACCAGCTGTAGAGTGTGTGAGGCCTGAGACACACACACGGGCCTCCAGCCTTCCAAGCTCGTACTTGGTCTGCTGCTGTGAAACCCATGTAACTGGAACTTACTCCACACTTGTATAAAGCATAACATCAAACAAGATGCCTCAGTCTAATTATTCATAAACTCAACTATTTGAAGATGTCAAACTTACTATAGCAAGATCACATACTGTGGTCTGAAGTAGCCCCAATCCAGGCATTATACTCATCCAACATGAAAACCTCTTCATACTGACAGGTGGACTGTGACGTCTATATAATCCACACGGCCATCTTTCCCTGTGTGCATGTTTTTTTGATCACAAAACTTTTAACCCCTTACGTTTGCATTTGTGAGAGGCCAGGTAAGTTTCTGTAGTCCTAAGGTAGTGAGTGGTACAGTACATTCCACATAATGTTCCATTTATTTAAAGTGCTGCATGTGCTGTATTGTCAACTTTTACATTATAGAAAGCCACTATGACTCATAATACTCTTTAGAAATGATCAGCCGTTAAAGAAAAATAATTTGTTCAAGTATGGATCCATAGATTAAAAGATGTAAAAGCTCTTTAGGCACATTCGAACACAGATTTTTCAAACATCCACTAGCAGACATAAGGGGCTGGCAGAGGTACGTGGGAGGAGTGTGGGGACAGAGACTGGGATATAAGGTAACTGCTGCATAAACTCAAAGCGGATTTACATATTTTGGTAACAAGTATTTGTCCAGCAAGACAGAGACAAAAATAAAATAGGTACTCATTCCTTGTGAGACAGAGGACAAATCAAGTATGTCCAGATACTCAGCAGCCGAAGTATAAAAACCGCGTTGAGAAATTTCATGGCTAATAGGTTGCTTCGTCCATGTTGTCGTCACTCTCAGCACCAAAATCATCTCCGTCTTCGAAGTACGAATTGATGTAGTCATTTTCCTAAGTGAAATGTACACATTCCTTAGTAACGAATCAGTAGCATCGTTATTTGATAATGTGCAGTGTAAGCTATTCTTTTAAGTTTATAAATATAAAATTTAAGTAAATACAGTAAAATTTAAGAAAATACAGCAGCTGAATAGTTTTTAATCTGTTTAAGAAAAAGTGTGAGTTTCCTGTGTCTACCTGTGCAGCTTTCCTCAAGAAAGCAGCTCATCCCCACCATTCTGAGGTAGCGACCAGCTAACAGAACTCACAGCGCACTCCTCACTGGGCAGGATGACACACACGCTGCAGTGCTCCCCGGCGGGGTGACTTGGGGGCTGGTTCACTAAACCAGTAACACACACAGCACTACCTGCGGGGACGTGCAAGAAACAGAGACAGTCTACACTGACGGCCATCACTGCGCTGCTGCTGAGGCTCGAAGCCACGGTATGTAACAGCGAGCACAGGGACTTCTGCTTCCCTCCAGAGGCCTCCAAGGAGGACAGATGCAGAGGACGCCACGTCACATCTATCCAGGGCCCCTGAGCTCCCTCGGGTAAGATAAGCCTCTAGGAACACCCAGGTCCTCAGGACTGCGACCATGTAAAGGACTCCGAAAACGAAAAATTCAAAGATCCACCTGGAACCTGGACAAAGAGTTATTAACTTAGTCTATGATTGCAGTATGGATTTTATTTGGATTTTAATTTTTTTTGAAGTGATTGAGAATATTTAACACTGCCTTGATGTGATGATACATGTATCATTATGTGTAATAATGGTAGTACGAGGTTGTTAAAGAGCCCTCATTTTTTCAGTCCACACTGAAATGTTTGTGGATGGAATGACACAATGTCTATTTGACAGTAATATAGGGTGGATGGCAGGTAGGGTTGGGGGACAGGGAATGAGCAGATAGGACTGCTTAATGAGCTATGAAATGTCCATTCATAAAACTGGGTAAAAGTCCATGATTGTTTATTTTACTAACCATTTAATTTTTATGCATGATCAAAATCTACCACACTAAATATAAATTTCCACATCTCTACTGTCTATAGCTAAGAAGATCATTCTCAACAGATACCTCAATGGATATCGGCTTCATTGTTCTGAATATTTTCTTCTTTAGTATCTAGATGGTAGATCTTATATGGAAATATATATAAATAATGAAAGGTAACACATCCTTCAGATATTCATTACTTTGTCTTCCCTAAATACTACCATTTTCTGCAGCTAGCTTAGATCCTTCCCTGTTCCAGAAAGTTGCCCTGGCTTCTCTGATGTCAAGAAATCCAGAAAAGTCTAGATACCTGACCCAAGCTGCGGCTGTCTGGGGAGGGATGGCATAGTTCAAAGTTCAAGGCCTTACAACCCTGGCAAACACATGTGGAAATACAAGGCCAATTTGTACATAAAAGTACAAATGGGAAGGAAGGGAAATTCTTAGTATTCCAAACCAAACACATTACATGTGTTTTAAACACAAGCACCTCAATATGCTCCCTGATTCAGTAAGGTAACTCTGCAGAATATGGATGTGGACATAAGCTAGCAGACTAGGCTGAAACTAACAGCTTAAATGGCACTTGGCTCTCATTTGAGTTCTTGCTTATTCTTGAATTATAATATTCAAAATATTGCAGAAAAAATATTTCCATGATTTAACAGGTAAGCATTACATAGATAACTTGCCCCATTTAATGGTTCAAAATGCTTACTGAATTCTCAATTCATTAGGTAAATCAATTACCATATTTTTTGATTAATTAGCGATTGCCAAAAGCAGCAAAGAGAATAAAT
This sequence comes from Hydrochoerus hydrochaeris, assembly GCA_004027455.1. NCBI lineage: Eukaryota > Metazoa > Chordata > Mammalia > Rodentia > Hydrochaeridae > Hydrochoerus > Hydrochoerus hydrochaeris. Next base: position 44,986 of record PVLA01004190.1, on the reverse strand, counting down.
CTGTAAGCCCTCCCTTTCCCAACCTCATGTGGCCTCACATTCAAAACACATCCCATTTCCGTTTCAGGGGAGGACTTCTAACATGAAATGTAGGTACATAAATCTACTTCTTTAAATTACACAGTACTCTTCTGAGGTCAGTGTTTGCTGATTATGTGTGATGAGATCTCCATTCAGTATCCTGAGATAGATCAAAACTCCAGCCCCTGTGGACCTTGTCAACACAGCATTCCCAACACTGGCCACTACCCACTAGACAGCAGTAGCACCACCCCCACACAGCAGTGGGACAACCAGAAGTACTTCCAGACAGTGCTGAATGCCTGCTGAAGGGTAAAGTCACCACTGGCTGAGGACCACTGGCAGACAGCAACAAGTTGGCAAACACGATCCGACCTCTAGCTCCTTTCCGTGCCAATGAACTTTTATAGATCCCAGATCCCACCGTATTACTGCACAGCATCTACAGCTCTTCCATGGCTCTCCCCAGCATTCAGGAGAAAGTCAGCGTCTCAGCCTGGGATGGAAGGCCCTAAGCCCCAAACCCCGCGCGCCTCCGACCTCACCTTTCCACGTACAGTCGCTAGTCCAGTCACACTGATTTACCCGGCCAATTACACTGAGATGCCACACTCTTAACACCTGCAAGCCTTTTTCTCCTTGTGTTCGCCTCTACCTACCTTTCCTCCAGTCTATTTTCTCATCTCAATCTGATTAAGTCTTTAAATCTTATACACTGTCTTCTTTGAGATATCTCCTTTGACTTCCCTACAACAGTTTGGTATCTTCTGTGAGCCTCTACAGCACCCAGATCTGCACATGGCACCCAGATCTGCAACATCGCAGCTTTACTCATTGTATGATATCCTGTATCCTCTCTCGTTTGTCTCCTAGTAGAGGGGACTGGCAATCTCATCTTCGTATTTCCATTGCCTAGCACAGTTCCAATACATGCGAAGTGCCTAAGTACTACAGGCTGAGTGACAAAGGAGTGAGGAGGATGTAGGGTAACTATGGGTAAGGATGCAACCAACCCAGGAAATTACTCAAGAGGGAGAAAAGAAGGCCCATGGCTGGAGCTCTGATAGTTACAAAGGAGAATCCAGAGAACTCCAGATACTATGAAAGGAGAAAACATACGAGAAACAGGAAAAACATGAGCACTGTCTCACAAAAACAAAAGGAAACCACCATGTCTGTCTATCTCTTGGTCCCCAGCAGAGTGCCTGGCAGAGGAGATGCCATACTTGTTAAATTGATTTAAATAAAGGAAATCAAAAGCACTGAATGCTGAAGAAAGGGCAAATAGAATAAAGGCTCTAATTCATCTGCGGTGAATGTGGTGGCAGTAATCTGAATAGCAGGAGGTGGAAATCAGAATAAAAAGAGCTAATTCGGGAAGTGGTGACCAAGTGATGACAGCTGAAGCAGCTTTCAAGACCCAGCAGGAGGGTTGAAGGGAGAATGTGGGGAAGATATTTGCAATGGGAAATGGACATGTTTTAATTTATAGTCAGAAAAGAAAATAGGAAAAGATACTAAATGACCTGAGGATTACAGTCCCAAAACAGGGCAGGAGTATTAGCTCTAAACAGGATGAAGGGGATTTCTTCCCTTGATAAAAAACAGTAAGCCAGGACAAGACACTGAGTTTGAAGAGAGGGGCTATGAAGTTCAGGGGGCTTGCTGTCAACAGCTTCATTTTCTAAAGGAAGGTGACTTTGCCTGCTAAGAGTGAGAAAAAAAGTAGTAAAGAGAGGGATCAAAAAGAAAAAAATGTGATCTGAACTAACCGATGAGAGCCGACTAAGCAAGAAAAAGAGTAAATGTTAGTGAGCAAAATGGGGCTGGGTTTGTTCTAGTAGCATTAGTATGTGTGGTTCTTTGGAAACAGTATTTCTGAACCAACCTCCCAGACTTTAAAGATAAAGAGTCAGGACAGGAAAGAGGATGAAAGGTGAGTGAGGATCTCAGCTCCTTAGTGAAGGAAATGAAGATGAGGAACCAATAAAGGGGAACAAAGGACCAAAAGCCCTGACAGCCCCAATTATGACAGCAAACAGGACAAAAAGAGTGATCTGGAGAGAAGGGAGAGACAAACGAGATATGTTTAATTTATAACTTAAAATTCATTGGAAGAATAAACAGAATATTCAGGAAATTCTGAAAAAGAGCAGCAGGGAGACAGATCCTTGAAGTATTATATTAAACAACCAAAGTTTCTATTACTCATTGGAACAGCTTAGCATTTTTCCTAACAGATCAAAGGAAACAACACATCCATGTGGATATGGGAATTGAATAGCTAATGAGTTCCAATCAATCAGGAAAGCAAATTATTTAACAAATGAAATTGGAAACAAAAATATACTTACACCTTTCCCTTTACATCAATAATAATTTCAAAAGAATGCAAGTCCAGTGCAAAACCGTGTTCATTATATGTAACTAAAGTGTGTGATGATGATTTTGTAGTTTCAGAGCAGCTTTCGATGAAGAGAAGAGTCAGACTGTGGTGTAAGAAGCTGACATGAAGCAAAGACAAGGTCAGCAGGATGGAGGAGGACACTCAGCCTAGGCGACTGTGTGAAGTGTCTACAAAATCCCTAAGAGGCTACGACCAACAAAGTTACCCCCATCAAAGTATCCTGACTGACCCCAGCTTTGAAATGCGCCATGGTTCTGAACCCTGGAATTCCCAAATCCAGGACATGGAGCCTCAGGCAGGCCCGAGGAGGCTCGTCAGTGTACTCTGACAGCTCCACACATGCTGCAGAATCGGAGACACAAGGCATTAGAGATTCCCTTCCAGACCCACAGGGTGAAGTCCTCTATCTCCTTAATTGCGGACTTAAAATTTTATGTTAAATCCTAATTGCACTAACCTGAGCACTGTCCTTAGTTTGTGGATCTCTACTTACGAAGTTGTCTGTCAAGTTACTGTTGCCTTCTCTGTTCCATGTGGCATCTTTGCCATCTCAATGCCGTAATTCTCCTGCCACCAAGGAACTGATACCAGTAACAAGAACACACTTCCGGTTCCCGTCACCTTGGCTCCCTGTGTTGATTTTAGCTGCGCACCACAGACCCGACTCCTGCTTAGGTAGCCCTCAAGGCCGCTCTGTCTCCTCCCCAAACTGCCCTTTACCTCTTCTTGCTCTTCCTCGTCGTAGTCTTCTTGCTCTGCGTTACCATCATCGTCGTCGTCATCGCCATCCTTATTTTTTTCTTTGCTTCCTTCTTTCTCTTCGTTTTCCTCATCGGAGTTTTCACCATCACCCCTCTTTTCCAATTCCTGGTAAAAGTGAGTTTCATTACTCTCTAGGGAAACCACTGGACTCTGAGACCCTGCCCTGCCCAGCCATGGGAGGCCCCATTACAGTTCACCTCACTCTAATCCACCTCTGGACTTGAACTCGGGTCAGTAGCAGAAGGGAGGCACGAGGCGGTGGTACTAGGGTTTCTCTGTGCTGTTACTGCACTTCTGGGTCTCGGCTAATGCTGGGTTATCAGCCCTAATGCACAGTGCTTCATTTCCATGATGCCTATCCTGGCTCCTCCTAAAGTATTTTATCATTTATAGAGAAGAACTTTCAGGATATTATTTTATTTTCCTTCTAGCAGGTAATGGTAATGTTTCAAAGTGTCTGTGGTCTAGTTCTATGGGTGAAATAATTGGAAGCTATTAATGTCTACCAAGTCATCACAGTTGCATGTTATCTATGGGGATAAATTAGCCTAGCTGAAGATTATCCCTGTCCAGATTTCTCTTGTTCCTCTTTGCTTTCTTCCCATTCTTAGGAACCTTTGCTTCTCAATATATCTAGAAGGTTGGGAAGATCGAGATCATGCTCAACTCTAGCAATTATTAGCAGCCCTAAGAAGAAGGCGGAGGAGAGAGGCAGGGTGAGAAGAGCTTTCATTACCTTCTGGCCACAGAAGGGAAGTTAGTAAAGTCATTACTAACACACTAGTTTACCTTGAAAACTGCGTCTTTACATTTCTATAAAGAAACATCAATGATTTCTGATTTGACGAAGTGATCTCTTTCTGTTACCATCACTACCTGTTTACCCATTTGTACAATGCTCACTTTGCACAAATGACAGAGTTTGTCAAGTTTTCGGTAAGGTGGACATAACAATGACTTCACATACTAATATTCAATACTTAAGGCTTTACTTTAGCTGTTTTCTGATTATTTGGAAACAATAATTAGAATATTAGCTTATGAACCCACAAATGCTTCCTCTCTATTATAAGATATGTGCTGTACAGATTAGATGGATGAAAAATGTATGTGGAGTGACTATAACTTAGCTATTTGTTTATTGGTTCTTAAATGTTTAGTTTTTAAAAAATTCTTTTAATTACATCCAAATATGAATCTAAGCTACATCCAAGGCAATGGGAAGAGCGCATCACCTGCTGCGGTGGCACATGCCTGTAACCCCGGCACTGGGGAGGCCGAGGCAGGGGCAGCACTGAGTTGGAGGCCAGCCCGCACACCCAGCGAGACCTTGTCTCAAACAAAAGACATCAGAAAAACTCAACTTCTACTCAGACTTCAAACTCTTCTTTTCCTGTCTGCTCACACTCTTCAGGCAGAATAAAGATCAAGGAAACAGACGTCGTAAAGTGACTCATCTCAGTATTGACCCTGATGTTGCCTGATGAGCTATTACTGCAATGAGTGCAGTTTCCCAACTGGCAATTTCTTTGGGAAGTGGCAAGTAACAACAACAAAAAAAATGTGCTTACAGATCTTCCAAAACATCTACAAGATACACACACAAATACAATGCTGTATTAATTCAGACATAGTACTGGGGTTTCTATTTTAATCAGATCATCAGTAAAAAGTTCACAGAGTTACAATGGACTTATAGTGCTATATTTAATTTTGTGCAGCTGAAAAAAGTGCTATTTCATAATTAGCATATTATCTCATTTGAATCAGTTAAGCAAAATTTTAAAATACAGAATTCAGTGTGGATAGGGGCTACTATGCTTGTATTTTTACTGTTGTCTCCTCAAATATATTTAAATTAATAACTTCACCTTTATTTCTACAACAAAGACTCTAATCAAAACCATAAAAAATGGATTTATGCAATTTTCTTAAAAGAAACGATCTTAGACACACACATTTTACCTTGTTACTTCATTCCTTTTGCATTAACCTAGTTTTGGCTCTATTTAGTAGTCTCCATTTTCTCTTCTATGAGATTTAACAATCTAAGTTTATTTATTTAAAAATTGCTATGCAGAAATAAGAAGCTCATATATTCATTTCCTGCTGATTATTTATGTGATTTAGAGCTATGCTGCTATTTCTCCATCCAAAGATGTTCCATTATAATAAAACTTTAATAAACAACTTCTGCTGCTTATTGAATGAAGTTTAATAAGCTCCTTTTGCTTTAGAAGTGAACAAATCACACAGTCATTTACAAACAACTTCTGCTCTATTAAAATGCTAACTCACTGACATTCCTAGATAGTAAAACCCACTTTTACCAGTGTCCTAAATGGGTGTTACACATAAGAAATCAAGAAATAGAACTTGTTGAGGAGAAGCCACACCCAAAGGTGCAGCTGTCTCTTCCTTACAGCACCTTCTGTCATCTTATCAACCTTCTTCAGGAGGCTTCACAGCAGCCGGGGCACGTGTTCAATGAGCAGCACTGGCTCATCCTGCAACCCCACTTATCAATCCGCCACCATCAAAAGTGACAGTTACTGCTATTCCTTCATCAATCCTTTGGCTTTATTTTCTGGACATGTTATCTCCAGTGCAAGTACTGGTTGAAAAATAAAAAAGCGAAAATAGAGTTCTGCCACCAAGCGGCTGTGCCACGCTGGCCTAGCAAGTATTTTAAACCTGTGGCATGAAGCTTCATGTTGGAAGGGATAATAACACCTTTCTCTCTCTCTCTGTTGCTACAAACTCCTACTGGCCAGGTGGATGTTAAGAGCTTATCCAAGGGCCTGGCCCAGAGCTCCCAATCAGCGTTAACCGCTGTCCTCATCACCTTCCACGCACGGTGAAGCACGCTTGGGAGGCGGGGTCAGCTGGTAAACCCGTGGAGGCGAGGCGATGGCGCTGGCTCCTTTCCTATGGTGCACAAAGCCGACCCAATGAATCTGCTTCTGGAAATCTACCCTCCTTGTGAGAAACGACACTTAACACGAACTCACTGCAGCATTATTTACAACAGCAAACCACCAGAAGAAACAATGTCTACCCGTGGCACCGTAATTAAATAAATTATGGTTCATTATTTTAGCGCAGCCAAAAATAACAAAAAACCCCCAAAAAACAAGGCAACTCACAGAGCCCAATATGAAACCATCTCCAAGATATTTTGTTAGGTAATAAAGTGAAAATAAACAGTGTGATCTGCTGCTTTTTATCATTAAAATGAAAAAATTCTGTTTCTTATGCATAAGATATTTCTGAAAGGGTTTGGAGAAGTGGAAATGCTGGTAACCTAGACGGGATAAATGGCTGGGAGCGGAATGGGATGGGGATTCAGTGTATTAACCTTTTGAATTCTGTGTTTCTTTTTGAAATATTTAGATAAAGATAGTTTCATAAGATAATACTTTTCCCTCAATAGAGTCTTTCATATATACCGTAAGACACAGAACCCTAAAATTTTTTTTTTAAAGTATGTATATATACCAACAAAAGGGAAAATGAGATTTTTGGAAATACTGTATTTTAGGCTAAAAGACTGCAGTAAGAAGGCAAAAGAAATATGAAGTTTTTTACTATTCCAGTTCACTTTTATACTAAGGGGAAAGCCTTACCTCAATTTTTTTCAATACATCTGCATTATTAATGAGCGAAGAGCCTTTGTCTGTACCTTTTACATTTTTCAATTTTGGGCCTGCTGAAATAAAACCACCAGTTAACATATTTTCTGTAATGGTGACAGTGATTATGTTTCTATGTCTTTTCACGGGCTGTTTAGCACAATGGTGCGTCATATCAGGGAGTCACATGATTTTCAGAGTGAACTAATTTTCTCAACGAGCAAAATAAATAAAATGAAACACTTCACTGGTTTCCAATGAGCAAATGAGAACGGCTTCAAAAGGTATTTTTTGTGACTACAGGAAGATATATTTTTAGTAAGCACTGCAAATTTGTGCTGGCAATTAATACCATTAGAGACAGAACTGCTAACGGGTTCACACATGCAGAGCTACTAGAAGACTGCACCAGTAACGGCTCCCACACATCTAGACGCTTTCTGTTCACTTATTTGCATCAAAACAATGTTTACGAGATTTGGAAAATAAAAAAGAAGTTCAGGAAAAATACGAGTTTGCTAATAGTAAGAGAGATGAAAAAGAAGTTATATTCACTGCAACAAAGAACCATCTTTGGAGAGAAGATGAAAACAGTTCCTTCGTATGAATCTCCAAACTCAAGGCAGCACAAATGAAATAAAATGTTTTAATGCCTTGGGGATATATAATCTGTTTCACTCACATCAAAAATATTACATTTTAAGGCTACTCTGAAACTGAGGGGATATTTCACATATGGATTCTGCCAGTCAGTTACCAAAGCATTGCGATACACTGCAGAATTATCCCCTTATGGTCAGGCAGTATTACAGTTCTTTTCCAAAATCAAATTAAATACCTAGAAATTACTTTGTAACAGAGGAAAATACAGCTCACAAAGATGTAATTTTGTTGAAGATTAACATTTAACCTACAGAAGTAGGTATGTTTGAATTGCACTGGGCGGCCCATAACTGAGGGAATCACACTTCTGCACTACGGTGATTGCCCCCCTCCAGGAGCCCTGGGCTGGGAGCTGCTGAGCCTGTATTGGCGGGGAGGGGGTGTCCCCCTCATAAAAGGGGGCAGAGGGAAGGATGGGGACTTTCTCTGCCAGCTGTGAGGCAAAGACAGCTTAACATGCACACGGAACACGTGGGCGACACGCAGAGTAAGACCTCAGCAATACCGTAATACTGATGCCTAAAACTATCAGTTAAGGATGTAATTCATTCACATGATTGTCTTTTTCGCTAAGGACTTTTTCCAAATTATTTAATTTCATAATACACAGGCCTGTTAAGTAGATATTATGCACAATGGTTATGTATGTAAGTCCACTCAGCATTCTCTGCTACTAGGTATTTAGGTTTTACATAATATCCAATCTGTCTATGTATAATCAGGGGCCAAATGTCAAAATGACCAAAACTGCTAAACCTCTATCTTAATCCTAAAATCTTAACCTTTAAATCTTGATTTTTGGGGGCTAGGGATTTAGCTCAGCGGCCTAAGTGCCTGCCTTGTAAGTACGCAGTTGTGAGTTCGATCCCCAGTACCAACAACAACAACAAAAAAACCAAAACTGAAAAATCTTGATTTCTTTTCTATCTGTAGCCAAATAAATGCATATTTAGTCAAATTTTTTTAGTTGCTTTCAATGCCTGCCAGTAGCTGGTTCTTCAAGAATCAACCTTTTCCTGGCTTTGATACAAGAAAGTGTTAGAACAGGATGAGGGAAAAGTTTGCTGTCGTTGCTTTGTAAAATCTCTACTAGTCCCACTGACTGCACTCAACGTGGGGACCTGCTATTCGGATGTAACACATCCCCTCCGTCTCCCTGGTGCTTCTTTTCTTAACAAATGGAAATTCTGACACACCAAAAACTCTCACTTATTGTCTGACCCATTTCAATCTGGACTCTGCCCCTGCATATCTTTTAAAAAGCTCTGCCTAAGGACACCAATGACCAAACCTCTGCTTTTTCCACCACTTGGTGACGCTGTGTGATCTCCTTAACCTTCACCTTCCGGAACACTCGGCAAGCTGTGCGCAATTACTCTGTAACTCCGCCTCCTCCTGGAGGTCAACTTCTTTCATTCTTTGTTGATTCACCTTTGGCTGCCAGCCCATTAGACTCTGGCATCCCTCCAAGCTTGGGCTCTCTTTTCCCTCCACTCATCGAATTTCATTTCAGATGACCTCATCCCTCCCCACGGCCTCCGGGTCCTGCCCCTGCTGATGCTCAGTCCCTGCACTGTGTCCAGCATCCTCATCACTCCCGCGTGTGATTCCCGAAGAAACAGGACACCTCTGACCACAGGGTTTTCCTTCCCGCTCTGGTCTCCTGCCACCATCCCTCCTCCTGCCTCGCGTAGTAACCTCTCTACTCATCCTTCAGTCTCGACTCCAAAGCCATTTCCTCAGGGAACCTTTGCCAGGCTGCCCTGTGAGGGACAAGGACAGTGCCACACTGTCCACTGTTCTGTTCCTCTCGACACAGGGTCTGGTGATAGCAGGTGCTCAGCTAGTCACCAACTGGAACTACTGGGGAAAATCGTAACATAAATGTTCACTTTGCTGTTTTATAGACAATACGAATTTCTATTTTACCAGTTCCCTGGTTTTAAAATGTTTCAGTCGGTAACAAAGGATATATCCAGTGTCATCATAGAAACTTCTGCAGATGAACAGATGAAAAAAGCTGCAGTACTGCAAAGTCTTTGCAGCTCACTAAGTCTCTGGACTTACAGAAAGGGCAACTCAAGAAATAGCCCCCAAAATCCTAACAGCAAAAAGTCAGTGAACTTCTGCAAGATGATTAAACTGTCAGACACATTTTAAGAAGAAACTGGCAGCAATCTCAGCTTGACAAATTATATGACTAGAATTTAAGCCGAGTGTAATCATGCACCTAGCTAACCAGAAGGCTGAAGCAGGGGCATGCATCACAAATTCAAGGCTACCTGGGTATCTTAGTGAGATGCTACCTCAAACTAACTCTCTAAAAAGGCTGGAGATGCAGCTGAGTGACAGTGCTTGCGTGGCATGGCAGGTGTGACGTCATGGGCTCAGTCCCCATAAACACACCCACAAATTTAAGCAATTCCTTTCCCATCTAGAAGTACTGCAACATTACTCAAAGTACCTTTTCTGCACTTTTTCCTTGGCATCATCTCTCTTGGGAGTCTTCGCCAATCTATGTGTGCAAAAGAAGAATCGTAAAACTTTCAGTTTCCTTTATATCAATGGGGCCAGATATAATTATCTAAGGAACATCAGAAGAATATAACGACAGTTGCCCATGCAATGCCAATATTTCTTAGCCCCTGATTCTACAGATTTAGGCTGAAATAAAACAAATATAAAAAGCAGCAATATATTTTCTCCAAAAAAGAAAAAAAAGTTCGTTGAAATTGCCTTGAAAGAATGCAATTAAAATTTTCTGGCATACAATCTGAGGGTAATTCCTGTGGTAAAATTTAGAGTTGCAGCTGTTTTTGTTCAACATTATTTAACTACTTTATTTGACTACTTTTATACATTTTCTATACATTTCTTACATAACAATTTTTTTCAAAAGCTAAAAGCATATGACTACAAACACATCTGAAATGAAATGAAAACTTGTAGCGAGCCTCCTACCACTGAGCAAGCAGGGTGGTCAAAAACCATGGTGAGTGCTTATTTTAAATTTACACAGTAAAAGACACACTGCCCTTACTGGCCCCTCCCCTTCCTGCAAACACACTCAGCCCCTTACTTCTGCCACTTTCTGGAAGTCCTCTTCTGCAAGTGCTTTTCATTGCCCAGTTGTAGCTGCCCTGAGGTCCTGAACTGATGAATAACTCTTACCTATCAAGGTCATTTGGACTTTGAGGAAGAGCCAGAAGTGGCTCTGTGACTAGGGTGGAGGAGGACACACTGTTGTGTTTGTACAAGTCTGCCTTTCCTTCAGGTGGCCCTTGGAGGCTGCATCTTACGGAGGGAGGACTCCACAACTGCTTTGGAAGGTGGCAAGAACGATGAGATGAGTGTGTTTGAAACAAGGGGAGTATTTTGAAGGAGATTGGTGGTAATGTTCTTTTACTGTAATCAATTACTTATGTAAACACTTGCTTTGATCACATCCCATACGTTCCCAGCCCCTGCACTTCGGTGTACAGAAAAACAGAATCAACATAACAAAGACGTTAGTAAAGAAATTTCAGTACATTTGTAGAAAACAGTTACAATCTAAATCATTTTGGCTGAACAATAACTTTTGCTGTGAACACAGTTAGCTTTATAAGTCATTACAGAAGGGCATAAATATGTCAACAGACTCATTTGGGAGGTGACTGTTAATGAAGCAGAGTAGAACGGAGGGACCCAGGAGTGCATCAGGGTCCCCCAGTGTGATGTGACCAGCAGTGAAGACAGAGCTGGAAGGTGGGAGCGATGCTGCTGCTCGAGCTGCGAAGTTTCTGCCAGGGCAGTGCCGAGAACCCCCAAGGATAGGGACACACAGGAGAGCGAACTGAATGAGGAGACCCATGTCCCAGCAGGACCGGCGGGGCTCGAGGGGTCGCTTCAGTACTGCTGCTGTCTGCAGAGTGGACGGGCCAGGTGAAGGCCCTCGGCAGGCCCCCAGCGCTCTCTGGCTCTACGGTGAAATGTCTCAAGGTTGAAAACAGAGCTTTCTACTGAAAGGAAAGCACTCAAGCTGGTTTACGTCTGCTTGAAAGGCAGTCTGCAAGCTTCACTCAAAACATCCTTCCAACTAGATTGCTGTTTTCTCTTCAAAAGCTGGGAGATTGCTCAGAAGCAACGAAAAAGTTGCTCCTTGCTATTAGAAATTAAGACTGTGATTGCGGCTAACGAAATTAGAAAGCTACCAGCTGAGGCAAGGCCCATTTTTATAAAAACTGTGCTCTAAACACTTCCACAAACATGTTCTTTTTTGCTGCATTATAAAAATGCTTTCTTCTCAGGTTTTGGAAGCTTTATATTATTTGTTAATTACAAGAAAAGTACCAGACATTTTTGCCTACAGTGAAAATAGAGAACTTACCCTAAAAAAAATGGGGCAGGGAGACAGTCTTTCAGAAGTATTTAACACTGTTTTGTCATACCTGGTATCCACTCTTCTTTGTACACCTGCATGTACTTTTTACTGTACCTTTCAATATCTGGGGAAGAAAAAACCATAAAACAATTCATCAGAAACGTTAAGAATAAACTAATTTTAAAATAATTGTGAACAGCAGCTAACACTCTCACTCCACCTATGGGGAGTCTGTACACCTGTACTTGGCAGGACGCTGGCTATGTTCTGAGACGCTTGATGAGGACACACTTAAGGAGGAGGTGACAAGCTGGGCATGGCAGGCCGGGGCAGGGCGCAGGTGACAACCTGAATTACGGTTCTCCCAATCTGACAATCTGCCTTATTCGGAGCAAATCCCAAACCCCTGGGGAAGGGAGGGGAAGGCTGGATCTGGGGAGCTGCTGAAAAGAGCACACTGCAAGCCTTCCCCGCCAACCACTCTGCCAACTGCACCGAGCCTCCTGAGTTCGCCACCCCCAGCGGCACCATGCCTGTGCCTCTGCGGCCGATCTGCCCAGCTTTCCACAGGGCCTCCTGGCTCCCACCCTCCCCATCTAGCACGCGTTGCCAAGCAACCCCCCCCCACACACACACCCAGCCTGAAAACGCCATTCATCATGAAGAGCAGTGTAGAAACTCAACAGCAGAAAGAGAAGGTGACCTAAAATACAATAGATAACCAAAAAATCGAAGACTGAGAAAATGATTCCAACTGTGTCAGAGAAAAATAACTACAGCAAACAGAGCAGAGACCGACAGACAGGGTTTTCTAGCTATTTACCGGACTTTAGGTTAAACATTTAATCTTGCCTTTAACTTTCTTATTAAAAAAAAAAAAAAAAGATGCCAACATAGATGCATTAAAATTATTTTTTAGAATTTTTTCCAAAACAGATTCTGTATTTGAAAAAATTTAACCCTCAGTATGCCTGTAAAATCTGTTTATCATTTATCATCTTGGTCCAATAGACCATTTAAAAAACATTTTTCAGTATTTTAAATTACTTTTCAATAATTTACAGCTCAAAACCAACTCTTGGAACTCAGTTAAAAAAGGGCAAAGACATTTCTCCAAAAGCACATGATAAGATGTTCAACTTCAATATCATTAGGGAAATTCAAGACAAAGCCCAAAGATACTACTGTACACCAGTAGAAAAGCTGAAATCAAAAAGACAGGAACAAGTGTTCCCATGTTTTGTGAAGAAATCAGTTGTTAATGGGGATGTAAAATGGTACAGCCACTTTAAAAAAGGTTTGGTATTTCCTCAAAATGTTAAATACTGTATACAGTTAACATATGATCCTCAATGTATGCCTAATAGAAATTAAAACATGTCTAACACAAAACATGTACTTGAATGTGAAGGGTAACATTATTCAGTTTTTTTTGGTACTGGGGATTGAACTCACAACCTCATACTTGCCAGGGAGGCGCTTATGCTGCTCAGCTAAATCCCCAGCCCTCAGACAACTCTTAAAAAGCACTGAACCAAGGATCAAGTGACGGTAGATAGCAAAAATGTGGTATAGCCATACCATGGATTAGTACACAGTCATAAAAAAGTATGAATCAGTGATAACAATCATACTGTGTGAACCTAGAAAATGTTATGCTAAATGAAAGCCAGTCACAGGAAAATATATTAACTGTAATTCCATGTAATTTAAATTTACAAAAGGGTCCTTATATACTAACGAAAAAAATGAGATGAATTTTCTTTTAAGTAAATATTTTTTCTTCTTTGGAAGACTTCCATGAAAGAATAAAAATTACACATCTCAATTTTTACAAACAGTAGGAGCTCATCAAAGAGAAACCAAAAATTAAAACTGGTTTTCATGGTCCTTGATGGTAAACCAAAAAAAAAAACCATTCGAACTGGACAGGCTCTGTGGTCATCTCATTTCCATGAAGTCTCTGAAGTTCTGAACCATTAACACTACATTGGAAAAGAGAAGGAAATACGAAGATTCCAAGAAAATTTACTTGTGTCAATTTGGAAAATTCTATACAAATTTCTCCTAAAAGAAAAAAAAGCAAGTAGCCCTTTGGGTGTCCTGTATTTTTGTTTTATTACACAGCTATGATGACAAAGTACCCTTCTGAGGTAGGTACAAGCCAACTACTCCCACAGACCAATAGCATTATGTTCTTAATGACTCTGCCTAAGAGAGTCACATAAATGCTTGAATGATTTGATACACTTTTAAGTTAGACATGCACTTTAATAATCACATCCAGTTAAGTAAATCAGTCCCACAATCTAGAGAAAAGAATTTTAAAAGACTGAAGTATATCTGCACTATTAGTTTTTCTAATGAGTATTTATTAGTTTGTTTGGTTTTACTTTTTGAATCTATAAAAGGAGAGCTTTAATTTCATTTTTAAACCCAGACAAAAGCATTTGCATAACCACGAAAGTAAAATAATTCAGTATTTTTGAGGTTACAAAAATCTCTTAACAAATTGTTACCTAACTTCAAGCCGATATACTTTGAAAAAAATGAACCTGACATGAGTCTTACAAACACATGTAAGATCATTTCATAAGATTTCTTTTTTGATCCTTAGCCAATTCTATCTTTTAGAGACACAGAAAATGGAATGCACTTTTAATATTAATGGAATAAGATGATACTGTATGAATTTCTCATGTTTTAATAATGTTGTTTTCAGAATGTGGAGATGATATTGATCTCTCTAATTTCTACAACCAAGGGCAGAAACTGAAAATCAATACAGCTCTGCTGTGCTACACAGCTACTTAAGAGGTTCACTTCCTCCAAAACCAAATCCCACTCCTGGCCTGAAACTATTGCTCCTTCTCTAACTGTAATTTCTTCTTTCTGTCCTCAGCATCAGCAATGAATACACATTTTATATTTTATACCCACAGATAATATAAATCAAGTATCACAGCTTTTATATTTTTAACTTAAATATTAAATAATCGGACATATACATAAAAACTTACATACAACGACAGTTATCTTGGCATCAAACAAGCAAAAACTGAAAACCTTTAATCTAATAAGGAATTAGTTACAAATAGTAATGTTATGTCCACCCAATGAAATAATGATCATTAAAATCTATATTTTCCAAAAATAGTAAGGATATATGTAAGGGCGAATGTGTTTGGTAAAAAAAAAAAAAAAAGATAATGTAAAATAATGAGTCAAATTTTATAAAAAGAAATATTTGAAACATCTAAAATACACAGTAAAACATTAGTAACTGTTCTCTGGACACTTGCATGAGTTGTTACCTAACAGAATGTTTTCAATTCCATAGTTTTCACTGAACATGTATGACTTCTACTATGAAATGTATTTTTAAACCTAAAATATCAACAACTTTATTTTTCTGTTAAGTCAACTGTAAATGTATTTTTTCAGGCTGATTGAGAATCTGATCAAGTCAAATCACCAACATCAAATGGCCACATATTTTGTGCTTAAACATGTGTCATTCACAGTGAACCACATCACCAAACAGCCCGAGATAGATGTACCTGGTTTTTCTTCAGATTTTTCAAGAAAATAAGGCTTTCTTTTCATGGTTTCTCTCAATTCCTGCTTCAAGGCCAGCATGTAGTCTTCACTTTCTCCTGTTTTCAGAGGCACTGGCTTATAATCTATATTCTACTTAAAAGACAAAGTTTTAAAAATACATTTAATGTTTTAACATCTCTTTTCTCTAGTATAGAAAATGTAAATTTTGTCAAAAAAATTGCTTTATAGGCACTAAGTTTTACACTTAACCTGAAAGAGGACCTCTGAAATCTAACCTTTGAGATCACTTCCTACTTTGCTCTTATATTAGAGGTATGGAAGATGTACAATTTCTCTACTGATACCAAGAACCTACAGAGATAATCATTTTGAGGTATTGTCTGTTGACTAATGTGATCACCACTTCAGGGTCTGTTAACTTCAACTAGGTTGCTGGTGGGAGCAGGAGCATGAAAATAAAATAAATAACAGCTCCTATCAATTAGCCAGCGGTCGCTATAGCCAGGGTTACTATAGTATTCAACATCTGCTATTTCATTTAAACTATTACCAGTATTTCCAAAAAAAAAAAAAACCAAAACAAGACAAAACAGTGAAGACACTGAGCAGTGAATAGTTTGTAAGTCATATCATGGGTAAATGGCAAAACAGGAATTTGAAGCTATATTTAAAAAAAAAACCACAATACACATGTATATCTATGCACATAATTACACACATGGTTCCCGCAGGGCATGGGAAGGATTTCTGGTTTCAGTTGTAAGGATACTATTCCAAATGTGACTGCACTCTACTCACTCATTTCACAACTATTTACCAAACACAACTATCAGCCAGGCAGGGTTAGGCGACAGGAGGTCCCAGGATGAACTGGTCAAAGCCTCTGCTCGCACAGAGCTCAGAAACACAAAACAAGTAACAAACCGCGGAGGGTGAGGCGCGACTGCAGGCAGTGAGGGGTGATGTGCAAACGAGGAAGGAGAGCAGCAGGAGGACGAGGACACGCGTTCACGGAAGGCGGACGTGGCCACCCAGAGGGGCGAGTGCGCAGAGCCTCAGGGAGGACAGGTCCGGAAACTGTCCGTGCAGAGACTGCAGCCCGGAGGGGCCCAGCCTGCAAGCTGTGGGGCAAAGACCTAGAGAGGCAAGGCGGCCAGCGAGGCTGGGGACCCAACTGGGGAAAGGCCGGGTGAGGCAGGGCCAATGCGCCAGCGGTAATCTCCCCCCACATGGAGAGGAGACTGTTTGGAAAGAAATGACCCCAAAGGGACATTATCCCCATCCCAGAGCACTATGCTGTACCGCACATCAAAAAGCCAATATCAAGCACCAGACACAGAGACTCCCTCAATGAACATCTACTTCACACTCATTCTGGGCCCTCTACCAACCTAAGTCCTTCACCGAAGGACTTTGCATCTGAAATAGGGACAAGATTCATGATGGGATGAGTATCTTTGATTATTTTTTTTTTTTAATACCACAGCACAGGCACATCCAGAAATGCAAGCTTACCCTTCAAAACAAAGGTAAAGCAACAACAGGAGACATGCGAGTTAGGTTTGCAGCATACCCAATGAATGCAAAAGAAATGCCAAATGTAGCAGAAATGTTTCCATTCTGAGAAATTAACAAAACTCACAATGACTGATATACTGAGTATAAGCATGGGAAAGTGTACAAGGTGTTGCCTTCTCTATTTTATATTACTGTAGTGTACGTGAGTGTAGCACTCATGTTTACATTGAAGGTAAAGGAAACACAACCTCTCTTACCATCTTACACTTGGACACATTACAGTGGTAACATACATTCAAAGCCCTAACCAGAGCTTTACCCTTCTCTGAAACATGAGAACACACACTCTGAGATCTAGCTGTCAGCGTACTTACAGGAAACAGTGGGGGTGGCTTCAACACGACATCAGGTAACTTTTCACCTCTGCCAAAGCCAACAGCCTCGATATTAAAGGTATAGGCAGCACGTCCTCTTCCTTTATTCCCTGCCATTACAACTAGTTACACGAGGGGAGTGAGCAGATGCTGAAAGAAACGACAGAAGGTGAAGATTTACTGGCTCATTTGAAAAAGGAAGTCAACATTTTGAAGCAAAAGATAAACTACCTCTGATATGCATTTAAAATACATTGGGAAAGCAAAATATGCAAAGAAATGAACATGGGGTGATGGATGGCTGAACCCCTCAAGTCCACCAGTGTGACAGGTAGGTTTGACACTCTCCATCCCTCACCAGGAGCCAGGTGCAGGGCTCACCCTGAATGTCCTTGGAGATGCCTGGTCACCCATGCCATGTTCTCTGTTCTACTGGTGACTGGTAAGAGGGCCTTAGATGCATGTAGAGTACAGAGAAGAAAAGTCTAGGCTAGTGAGGAGATGATATGTTTTTTCTTATAAACTTGAACAGGATCATCATTTTCAAAAAGTTAATATTGAGTCATTTATCCTAGAATTTAAGTCACAAAGGATCCTTCAAATCCAGCCCAATATCCTTTTAGAAGTAAGGACGGGATCTGTCAGACTCTGAGGGGGTCTGCTCATACCAAAACAACAAAAAATTTTTTTTGAGAAAACAGCTGAAATCATTAAATTAAAGGTAAATTAAGATGGCTGGGTGTGGTGATTTAGCAATACCATATGTCAAAATAAAATTAAAGGTAATTAAATGAATAAATTCTTGAATGAAAGAATGAATGGGGCAAGGGATGCAGCTCAACACAAAGGCTGTGGGTTCGATCCCCAGCACCACGAACAAACAGACTGGAGTCATCTGTAGGAAAATGGATTCACCTCAAGGTCAAGGTAAGTGAGATAAATCGGACATGCAAGCTTAAATATCGCATGGTTTCTATTACATGAGAAACCCAAAGTATAAATCAATAAAGAGCAAAATAAAATAGTCAACAGACAGATGGATCTTTTGTGGGAAGAGGACAAAAGATGAGGGGAAAGGGTGGCAAGGGGGCGAAAAAAGAATAAAGACGTCTTATATGCACCCACTTCTCATGCTGAATGGAATCATTATGTACTGCAAAAACGAGCTAACAAAAACAAAAATTTTAAAAACCCCAATCACACTCTTCCGATTTTGGGAACCACAGTGATACCACATATTTAGGACTTGCACCGGACTTCGGAACCCTCCGCAACACGACTGCTATCCACAAGGCTGAGCCTCAGCACTCAGATTCCCTCTCCAAGCACTGTCAGTGGAACTTTGCACGCAACTGGGACTACTGCTAAAATGCACACCTCGCGTCTCTTCCCACTAACAACACTAGACATCATTTACCCGTTGTGTTAGTCCAGCAGGCACGCCAAGCCCCTCCAGACACTGAACACAAGAAGGGGGCAGCTTTGATTTCTACCTGCTTTGCCCACTCTCATTGCTCGTCCACCCCTTGCCCCGATACTTCATGTAACTGTTGCGCTCTTCCCCAGGGTGTCTAGCTGGGACAGAAAGGCCACGATGGTCCCCCCAGTGCTGCCACAATGATGATAAAGAAACACTTCCCAGGACCAACAAGGGTCTACTTTGTATTTTCCCACTATCCATGATTTGAATATAATGGTCCAAAAGCCTAAAAAAGGTTAACTTATTCGATCATGGGCTACCACCCAAAGCAAGTACAGCTCAGCCCTGGCTTCCATTTCAATCACTGACGGCTTAAGATCTAGAGCAGCGGTTCTCAGACAGTGCTGTCTGCAGCGGCACCACTGGAACTTGTGAGAAATGAAAATTGTGGGACCCCGTTGCAGATCTACAGAAAAAAATAACCCCTGGAAGTGGGCAAGAGTTTTTGTTTTTCTGAATTGAGGACTGAACCCAGGGCCACATGCATGCTAGTCAAGTGTTCCAGCACTCAGCTACATCCCCAATCTGAGAGTCGGTGTCTGTGTTTTTTAAGAAGCTCTCTGGGACAGTTCGGATGCAGCACAGTGTGTGAATCACTGAATGGAACCAATTAAAGCAAGATCTCTTGGGATGAGAAGTGGGTTGGTTTCCCAGGTGTTTCTAAAGGGCTAAGTGCTGAGTACAGCAGAGAACTACTCTGGTGGAAGCTGTAGCCACTGAGCAATAGCGGAGTTAAAATTCACCTCTCTAATCAGGTCCCGCAGAGGGGCCATATTTGAAGTTTGAAATTACACGTATTATCCTCAGGGATCTCAAGAGCTGTCCTGAAGGTGAAATGATTGTAACTGCTGTAAGTCTAAGTAACACTCAGGAGGTGACAGTCTTGCACTGTCACTACCAAGGCATCCCACTTTTAAAGGCCCAATGGTTGGCAATTCTAACATCCTCACACAAGTAAGGCTCCACTTACACAAAAGTCAAATCCTATATTCAGTATCTTTCCATGATGAAATAGTGTGTCTTCTTTCCTGCGAATTACTCAAGCTACATGACATTTGATTTGAAATAATGGCTGTGGCACTGGGAACATTTTCAGATACAACTGTACACTGAACATTCTGTTAACTCGTTTACTCACATGCCTCCACATTTCAAAGTTTGCCCTCACCACTGCTTGAACAGTAGAGGATCATTTTATTATCTTTGCTGTTGTTGTAAAAGTCTATGGCTTTTCGCTTACATGTAATCACACTACTCATATACACTCAAGTAGGGAAAACAATGTAATAAACTCGTGTGGGCCCATCACAGTTTCAATGGTTATCAATCTATGACTAATTTTACACATACTCTCTCCCTCTCCCAGTATGCAAATTACTTTAAATTCTTCATTATGTATCTTCCCTGAGGGTTAAAAGCTTTAAAAAGTCACACTGCATCTAAGTTTTACGATAATTCTATTCTATCATCTTATATACAATCAAAATTCAAATTTCATGTTTTTACAAGTTGTTCGACACAAAACACATCATGTGACATTTCATTGACATCTTTAAAGTTTCTTGTAAAATGTAATAATTTCCTTCCTTTTTTCCTTGCTCTTATGTGTGAAGATACTAGGTCACTGTCCTGTGCGATGCTTCTCAAACTTTAAGCTACAAGCAAATTCCTTAGAAGCCTTGTTAAATGCAGATTCGGATTTGGGTGGTTCCTGGGAATCTGCATTTACATCAAACTCTTCTCAGAGACATTAAAATGGCTGGTTTGCAGACCACAACCTGAAGGTGGCCACAACTTTCCAAATTCTGTCTTCCCCAAGATGTGCTTTAACAGATTTTTTTATTCATTGCATTTCCAGTAAACATGTGGACTAGAGGCACTCTTTGCTTTAGGATTTTTTTTTTTTTTTTTTTTGCAAGAATACTGAAGAGATACCTGCTTTTTCCTCCTGAATCACATCAGGATGCTGATGACGTCTCTTTCAATGACAATCAGGCTGGCCAGTGGTCAGGTCTGCTGGTATGTTTCTTTTAGTATTCAGGGTACGATCAAAATACACAGTGAATGTTTACATATTTTAAAAATGTGTAATAGGAAGCAACACATTGTCATTAATCCCTCTCAGAATATCCCCCTCACTCTGGGCACACCTATCCTATTGTTCTCATTACTTTCTGAAGCAGTTCTGGAAGTGTGATAAGAAATACAGAGAGAATGGTGCTGCCAGGTGCCATCCAACAGGAAGGCCCACGCATAAGAATGTCGTGGTGTTTCCTAGATCTGGCACTGTGGGACTTCTGGCTCTTTCCCAAAGTCAAAATGACTGTGAAAGGGAAACGTTTTCAATCAATTCAGAATATCAGCTACCACCGTGCAACTACAGACACTCATGGACGTGGATTTCCGGAACTGCTTCAGAAAGTGGCAAGGACAGGGATAACTGTTTGAGATGAGGGGAGTGTTTTGAGGGAATTAATGGCATTAATAATAATTAATGTCTTTTACTGAAATGTTTTGTAAATTTAAATACTCATCATAATTCTGATCATACTCATAAGTGCCTGAGTTTTCACCTGGTGATTTTGCAGCCCCTGCTGACTGCTGCCTAGCTCTCCTAGTGCATTATAGACTACAAAATGAAAATACACACCTTCACCATTATCTTAGTTTTATTGATAGCTGATTGTATCAGAGCTTAATTTCCCTCACCTACTGCTTAGTTACCTTGAAACAAAGTTCACATAGGAACCTCATCTTAATAACCAAGATCATTCCATCTGTCCACACTAAAAGAGGAAAAATATCCAAATGGCCTTGTTTCAACTGCTGAGTCACTAGGGCGAGTGCTGAGCCCGCAGAAGGCAGGACTTTCAAGTGTGAAACAAACCCCTCAGCAGAAAGGCTCCGCCTTCTCTCTTAGAAACAGGTGCAGGTACCAGCAGGCATGGTCAAAACCCCTGGGCTGTGACCCAGGCCAGGATTTGCCATTAATTAAGAATTAAGAACAAGTCTAAGTCAAGTTCACCAAATTTGCCTGATCCTGGGGATTAACTGAGGACCTGACACATACATATGGTCCCAGGGGATCCTCAAGTCCTCTGATCTGCCACAGCAGAAGGAATCTTCAAGCCACTTCACTTGGGAATGGTCTGTACCCTGAGCTACATCCCCAGCCCATTTTTTAGTTCCTGAGACAAAGTCTTGCTAAATTGCTGCATGGCTCAGGTTGGGCTTAAACTCGTGATCCACCTGTCTCAGCCTCCCAGTTTGCTGGGATTAGCCTGGCTCAGTCCAGAAATCTCATCCGGAAAGAGAGGTTATCAGCCAGCATTGCTCAGCGAAACAGCTGATAAGAAACAGCAGTCTCTGCTTACACTAACTTTCCTTGTTATCAGGAAATCTTTGGGTATGTAAATGCATACCAGTAGTGAACATACTACCACTGGCAGAAAAACTCACGGAGAGTGTCTTGAGACACTCCTACCAGTTACACAGCATTCTGGCCTACAACCCCTCTCTTTCTAGTTGTGTTATCCTGAGTTAGCGCTCCTGCGCTGGAAACAGGTGGTTAATTCGTGGTCTTCTCTCCCAGGCGTAAGAGGCACTCCAGCAACTGTAGCAGGGAGGAAATAGCTTCTGGGAGCTAAGAGCCACCTTCTTTGAAATCTTTTACATTAACTCCTCACTGCCCAGTCCTTTTTCCTGTCACTCTGCCACACTTCCTGAGTGAAGGGTTTCTAACAGCTTTCTCTAGCTCATCATCCAAATCTTCTACTTCAAAGAGCTCGTCAGAGTAAGTCACCTACTGTACAACACGAAGCATTGCCAGGCATTGAGAGCACACCGGACAAATCATTGAGGACAATTTTCCCGGGAGTGTCCCTTCCTGTGCCACACATCTACCAAAATCCAGTCTGCCCCACTCCACCAACTTCTGATTCACTATGAACTTTGTGGCAGCTGTTTATCTTCGTCCCCTCACCCTACTCAAGGGAGGGCACAGCACTGATGTTGCTACTAGCCTCCTCCTCTTGGCTCTGGAGTTAAAGTTCCCATCTAAACCCGCAGTCACCTTTCCTAAGGTGGCTGCACTCTCTCCCCATTCAGTCTCTTAACATCTGTAAGCCACTGAGTCCCACCTTGCTCTGAGAAGATTCCTCCCCATAAGTTTTAAACACTGACATGGTATGCACTGCTACACACATCACTCCCAGAAGAAATGCAGCAAAGTTTGTCGGAAATGGGCCTCTTCCAAAGGCACTTCTGTTGTTCTTTTCTTAGCAGTGATGTTACAGCTCTCACTGTCAAGCAGAGTTTATTTGCTGCATGTGCTCCAGAATTAATGTTAAACTTTCTTTATTCAAGGACCAGAATTTATTTATTTATTATTTATTTATTTTTGAGACAGTCACGCTATGTACTTTAGGCTGCCCTTGAACTACATAGCCTAGGTTGGCCTTGAGGTGGTGGGAATCCTCCTGCCTCAGTCTCCCAAGCAAAGGGATACAGTGTGTACAATTTCATGAGCAAATCTATCCACAAACATAACATGCAGTTAGTGTACTTTCAAAATCTTTTTTTTTTTTTAATTTGCAGAACTATGAAATAAAAAAAAATCAAAAACCAAAAAACAGACACACAGGCTTCAGCCTTGAACTAAAATCAGAATCTCCAGGGCCGGATTTGGGCCTATTTTTCAAAGATCCCAGGGAATTGTGATTGTTTAAGCAAACTAAGCACCAGGGTAGATTAAAGCTCCCATTGTACAGAAAGGGAAAGTGAGGCCTTAAGAGATTAACAGGTAACATAATGACACGAAATTCCCACTAAAGGCAGGAAAGGGTCATGGTCTCTGGGACCTCCTCATTATCTTCTCTATACTCTGCCACCTGTTGGGCTTAGGAGAAGACCTTTGGAATCCTACAGTTGGCTTTAATCTATGAAATCAACTGATAACTGCAAAATATACTAAATTTTAAAAGAAGAAATCAGCAGCCCTGCCCTTCTGCTTCAGGATGCCTCCTGAAAGTTCCATTTAGACTCTGAGAGACTGGAGAAGCAGGATAGTTCAAGCTAGTAAGAGTGGAAACATGGAAGTCCACTTTAACTAACTATGAAAACACCCTCCTGTGGAGACAGAGCTCCTGAAATTTCTCCAGGACCAAAGTAAGGAGTCTGGATTGTAATTTACATGTCCTGTTCCCTTGGTTTACAGCTCCTTACACACACAGGAGCAAGATGAGCCGCTGCAGAACTCCAGGAGGTGCGGAAAAAGCCAGGTCAGTGTCTCCTGATGAGTGACTTTTCAACTATCGCTTCAAGAGGCTGAAGGTCATTTTGGCTCTGGCTCTGTCTTCCTCAGAGCCCCTCGTTTAAGGACAGGACAGCTTTCTGTTCTTCCTCCAGCTCTGCGTTAGTTTCGGCCCTCAACATCCCTCTAACCTCTCCAGTGGGATAATCTTCCCATGGCCCGATTCCTCCTCCTGATCATCTAAGTCATCCTTCTAGAATACAAACTGGAGACGCCGTCTCATTAACAGTGCTTTGCAGTCTTCCCTTCTGCCTCTCACCATGTACCCCACTCTCTACCCCAGCTCCTTCTCCTGGAGTTTCATTCCCACCATGTTGACCGTAAGAAGGCTTGGCATCTTATAAGATGCCACAAAATGACACTTTCTCCGTGACCACTTCCTGCACCTACCTCTCCTTTCTCTGTTTCCCAAGTACTGCTCTGCTTTTATAACCTTTTTACTGTTGCATTCATTGCAACTCCCAGTTCTTGTCTGCCGCAGGAGTCTTGGATCATCTGTTTACTGAGTATTAAGCACTTTAGGTGTCACTGACCTCCAGGGTCTGGGAAGATAGAAGCGGACTGTACAAAATCTCTGCAGTCACAGAGCTCGAGGTTTTGAGTTTGGGAAACGGGCCAAACACATCTTAGAGCATGCATCAGGGAGGGGCGGGAGATGTGAAGATGGGTGAAGTAGGAAACATCGGTGCTAACATGGAAAACTCAGCATTAGCGCTGTCTTACTCCGTAATATTTCAGCAAAAATCTGACAATAGAGAGGGGCAGCACCAGGCAGAGAAGCAGAAGAGGGCCTCCAGAGGGAGGACGACAGACAGAGGGACCTGTAAGTGCGAAGGCCCCCTTGCAGACTTAGTCACCTTTTTATGCCCCATCACTCACCAGAATTTGGCAAAAATCCACTATGGAGAATTACTGCTGAGCTTATGACCCAGAAAAATATCATCCTCTTCACCTTTAGGGCTTCCCTTTTGCCTAGCAGGGAAAATACCCCAACTACAGAGAGCACTGTATTTCTGCTGAGATGTCCTAACAGTGATCTTGTACAGTTAGCAAAATGCTACTCCTCAAAAATTCCTCCCATTTCCTTAGGCCCCTTACTTTACCTCCTCTCTTGGTTCACATCCCTATTGTCTTACACTGCAGGTATAAACTTCCCTCAAATTTTTTCTTTGAGACAGGATCTCGCTGGATAGCTCAAACTGGCATTGAACTCACCATGCAGCCCAGGCTGGCTTCAAACTCTGGGAGCCTCCAGCCTCAATCTCCTGAGTGCTGGGATTTCAGGCTTGCCCTATCACACCCGGTTTAAATGTCTTCAAATTTTTCAGAATCCTCATCATTACTTTTTTTTTTTTTTAACGCAGTTCTGTTCCTCACACATCATCTATCTCAGGAAGCTGTGCTTCACAGTAGCCCTCTGTGGGGTAACTGCATAGCCCCTACATAGGGCAGCAAAACACACAGGCGTCCAGACTTCAGGAGTAGTGGAGAAGGGTACCTTCCTTGCCATGAAGGGTTAATTACCAGTCGCCAAAATACAGGTTTGCTCAATTATCTTTTATAACCTTGTCTCACGGGTCTCTTTATAATGTCTCCTGGCTAAAGAGGGAGATTAGCCAAATTCTTAAGGGAATTACTTAGGCTTCAAAGATCCCTGAACTGATGCGCTAATGGCTAGGAGGTGGGGAACAGAAGGGATGGGCCTCCAGGTTCTGGGTGGGGCGGGCCACACCCAGTCTTTTCCCACCGCTCCCTTCCTCCGGGGGCTGCATCTTTCCCCACTTATTTATTTCGCTCCCAGAGCAAAGAACTCCCCTACAGGGAAAGAGTTGCAGAATTGCATGTTTTAGAAAAGACACGCCATAGTTAGCACCCTTGCTCCCTCTGATTCAGGGTAAAGCGCCAGTCCTCAAAAAACAGAGACCGGTCTGTCCCCAGCTGCCGCCTGCGGCAGCGGCAACGCCTGTAGCAACCGTAAAGCCAAGAGTACGGAAAATCCGAAGAGCAGGGAGCGCCTCTACTCCCTTCTAACTCATGGCTCCCAGGAAGAGCACACTGTGCAAGACCTGGAAAAGACTCTACAAAACCCCAATGTCGCGCTTTAAGGTCTCTCCACCTATCCCCCCCACCCAATTCCCCTCCAGGTGCCCCACTAACTTCCCTCTACCCTCGACATCCCCTCCCAGGTTCCCCAAGGTCCCCAGTTACCTGTTCACTAAGTCTCAGGCTTGGGCAAAAGCTGTGCAACCCAAGGGCCAGCTGGGCAGCTACGGATGAGAGCACCGGAGATAGGGGCGCGAGCCGCACCTGGCAGACACGCGACCTCCCTCCACGCGGCCCAGAAGCAAGCACCTAGCCGACCGGCCCCGCCTCGCAGCTAGGCCCCGCCCTCGCAGCTAGGCCCCGCCCCCTGGGCCGGGCGCTTTTTAGCCCTTGGCAGGCGCCGTAGTCCTGGCCCAACGCGCCGGGCCCCACTCTTTCTGGGCTGGTTGGGAGTGCGCATCTCCGCCAGTCAGTTGGGGCGGGCCCGGCGCCTGCCACGCGGTGCTCCGGCCTTTACAGTTGGACCTCTTCGTGGGGAATGTGCGGCCTTCCGAGTTTCCAGTCGGCTGCAGAGACTGCCGCGCTAAAGCTTGCCGGTGCTGTGACGCAGCCTCAGCTCTCTGCGGCCCGGGCAGGAGCGAGTACAACGCATGCGCGGATCTGCGCTGCTCGCGCAACCCCTTCCCCTCCTCCTCAGTCTCGCCCTCGAGGCCCCGCCCCCCGCGCTGCGCCTCCTCGGCTGCGGGCTCAGAGCGCCGCACCGAGCTGCAGCGGCCCGGGTCTGGACTGCCCGTAAGAGGCACGCGCGCCCGGCCTCACCCCTGCCCAGCATGTCGGCGCTCGAGTGGTACGCTCACAAGTCCCTGGGGGATGGCATCTTTTGGATCCAGGAACGCTTCTACGAGTCGGGCAACCGCGCTAACATCTGGTTGGTGCGCGGGTCCGAGCAAGACCTGGTGATCGACACGGGCCTGGGGCTGCGCAGCCTCCCTGAATACCTGTACTCCTCCGGCCTGTTGCAGGACCACGGGCCCAAGGAGGACGCGCCGCGCCGCCCGCTGCTGGCAGTGGCCACCCACGTGCACTTCGACCACGCGGGAGGGCTCTACCAGTTCGACCAGGTGGCGGTGCACCACGCCGAGGCCGAAGCCCTGGCTCGGGGGGACAACTTTGAGACGGTGACCTGGTTGTCGGACAGCGAGGTGGTGCGGGCGCCCAGCCCCGGCTGGAGGGCCAGGCAGTTCCGTGTGCAGGCGGTGCAGCCCACCCTGGTCCTGCAGGATGGTAAGAGGCCCCAGGGGGCGCGCTGTCGCCGAGGGAGGGGATGGGAAGGGACTGTCCGGGGCTGCGCGTTGCAGATCTGCGTAGCCGCGGTGGGGTTGTTGTGATGCATCGCGGAAGCCGCACTTCTACCTCACCTTGCCCTGAGCGGAAGCCCACTCGGGCCCAGCCGAGGCCCCCGCCGCTGCCTTCTGTGCCGAGAGACAGCCTTGGAGCGGTGCAGCGGCTCTTCGGCTTGGGTGAAAACCCGCACAACCCCATAGTCAGTTTCCTATTTGCTTTGCGGTAGTGACACTACAGACGCTTGGGACCGGGGATTCCCGGTTTTCCCTGCTCCTGGCTGGCATTTCCAGGCGCTTTGGTAGCCAGTGGACTTAAAAGGAAGCACGGTTTGGGACGAGTGCAGGTCCCGCTCTGTGACTTTGAGAGCTAAGACTTCCTCCCTCCGTCCGCGCTGGTGTGAGCGTTTCCCACCTGTAGGCAATGGAAGGCAGGCTTGCTGGGGTTGCAATCCGCGTGTTCGTCCAGCTCGTTCAGATGGGCCTGTTTTCCTGACATTTCTGTACAAGAGGAAAAGCCTGAGAGTGAACATGAAAACCCTGTCTGCTGTTCTGATGGATACTTGGTTAAAAGCAAAGCCTGAGAAAAATGAGGGAGGGTATTTCCGGTGGAGGTGAAGACAGGATGCAGTTCAGAGGGAAATAAAAAAAAAGCAAAAACATGGAATGAAACAAAATAGAGTAAGGTTCCAATCCTCTTCTTTCCATCAGGAACTTAATTGAGCTAATTAGCGACAGCAGCGGTATTTGGTGTATTGATTTCCTATTTTGAATGCTTTTGATTTTATTTTTTATTTATTTTATACTCAGCACATTTGAAATAAGCCTACTGATCCCCAATCAAATGCATTGTCTGGAGTCCCCCGAACAAGATGAATGATAAAGCTCGGGTTTGAACAAAGCATACAGAGCACACAGAAATCCTGTACAGAAATTAAATGATAATTTTGAGTAGACTGTGAAAGCCCCTTCCTTTCTCCCTTACTCGTTTTAATTGCCAATTTCATTTATCAAAATATGTAAAGGTAAAAAGTTTGTGTAGTACAATGAAGCTTACTATAGGACTAAACCTTATGGCAAATATATTTCAGAAAGTAATTTACCTTACAGATGAGATCTTGTTCATGCATGATGCTAAAATATTGTAATTCTATGTCTCATCCCCCACCCTTCTCTTCATTAAATTGTTAAATCTAAGGATTGAAACTTAAAAAAAAAACTTTTAGTTGAGAGTTTTACATTAGCTGACAATATGGAATTTTAAAAATACATTTACATTATACTTTTGATTATATTTCTTGATACTTTTGTTTCTATTTCTTGATACAATCGATACTATTTTCATGCAGTTGATGAAGATTCAAATTTGATTTTGGCACCAGGCCAAAATATGTTTAATATTTAAGTTGTTCAAAGAAAAAAGTTGTTTTTGAATTATATACTTTTGATTCTGTGCCAGCAATGGGAAGTCAGGGTGAAAGAATAATAGGGATTATGGTTTTGTACTGAGGTCATAGAGCCTGAGAAGACACTGGTTT
Organism: Hydrochoerus hydrochaeris; assembly: GCA_004027455.1. Lineage (NCBI taxonomy): Eukaryota > Metazoa > Chordata > Mammalia > Rodentia > Hydrochaeridae > Hydrochoerus > Hydrochoerus hydrochaeris. The sequence continues at coordinate 15,973 of PVLA01004190.1, read as the reverse complement.
GAAAACCAGGCTTCCTGAGTTCCAGCTGATGGCAGAGCGCCAGCAGGCACTTATGTGGTGCTCTGCGCCTCTGAAGTTGTGAAAAGAAAGCTTCATATTTACTGAACACTTCAAAGGTGATAGTACTGTGTTATCAAAGTGCTTTTCATTAGGACCTGGATATCTCAGCCTTTAAAGTAGCATCCAATTTCCTGACTTCTCTGAAATATTAATTTCCTGTGTCTTCTGAACAGTGTGGCCTGCTAACTCGCTATTAACGTAATCCTGATCCTTGGAAGGCGAGATAAACTATTTATATTAAAAATTCACATATGGTTGCATACACACAGGCTCAGTGCATCCCTTCATTGTTTTGGTTATGACACAAGGTGACTGGAACCACTTACTACATTTCATTTAGTGATTGATGATCACTTGTCACGAGGAAGCATAAATCTGTGCACTGTATGTGTAACCCAGGAGCTGATTTGTAAATAAGTGACAAGGAGGACAAGGAATGAATAGCCCTTCTTCGTTGTCTTTGATGGAGAACAACTTGCCTTATTAAAACTGAATTGGTGTCTTTCTATAAAAAGGTAGCATAGACCTTAAATATATCACATATGGATGACCATGTGTCATTTTTTTGCCTACTTTTCATAATATTTGAGTGTTCAAGTTATCACATTTTTGAACCCATTATCCATGTTTGAACAGTGCCCAGAGTCAGCAAGATATTGTCTTTGAGAAGTGGTTTCAGGTGGGCTTGTCAGGTTTAAAATAAAAAAGAGATGCTACAAAAGTAGTTTATTTGACTCTTTCCCAAAGCCCACTAACACAGTTAAGAGACTGTGATTTAAGTATAAATTCCCATTGGCTGAGATGATTATTTTGGGTGCTAGAAAGTACATGTGGTGGGTGACTTAGTTAGCAGTTTTGTACTGTGCTAGCAAATCAAGATCCAAAACAATTTACCCTTAAAAGGCTTAGGATTTAGCAGCAGCTGGAACCTCAGTGGGGTCAAAAAGAATATTAAAATAAGTAGAATTGGCGGTAAGCACTTTAAGAAACTGCTAGAATGCTAGGAAGTCTCTCTTTAAGTGAAGACCTCTCCCAAGCTATCCAGTTTTTTATTCTCTGGGGAGAGTAAAATACAGTGATTTCTTGATTGAAAGAGCCTGGGCACTCTTGAGCTCAGGAATTCTGTGTAAAATAGGAGGAAGAGAAAATATGTGTGCATTTCATAGAAATCCAGGCCTTTGAGAGCCTTTCCCTCCAGGAAAGGAAATTATAAAGATCTTATCTGGGGAATCTGACTCCTAGAGGAAAGATTGTAAAATACTCCTGTAGAGGCATTCCTAGGTAATCCCTAGCCTGATCTGTCAAGCATACTTCACTAGGTGCCCTGCATGTGCTTCAAGCAGAATTCTGATCCCCTGCTCTTCAACAAGAAAGCAAGGATTATGAAAAGTCTGAGAACATCCTCTAACATGATCAAATATTAAAACAAATAGCATAAAGCAGTGGTGGCAAAGATATGGCATGCATGCTGTAGCAGGCCCTTTGTGTCACTGAAAGATCTAAAAAGTTTGCTGTCATTGGCATGAAGCAACCTGACAATGAGGGACTACCATCTATATCATCAAGGACATAAGACAAGTATATTGATTAGCTTTTCCATGGCTGCAATACCCAACACTTAAAGGAGGAGAGGTTAATTTGGCTCACAGTTTGAGGGAATTCAGTCCATGGTTATTTGGCTCCAAGGCAAAAACATCATGGTGGAAGGGCATAGTGAAGCAAAGATGAGTGGTTCATGACAACCAAAAAGAAAGCAAAGGAATATTGCCCAAGAGAAAGGGAGCACATACAGTACTCAAAGGCCTGTCTGTATAACCCACCCAGACACAGCAGTTGGTGTCCCACATGTCCCCAAGCCAATTTCCCAAGCCAGTCAAGTAGACATTTAAACTTAACCATCAGCACAAACTTGCATTTCAGGTTACCAAAGAGAGAATAAGAATGATCAACAGAATAATAGCCAAAGAGCTCTGAGAGTTTAAAACATAAGAAATTACTCTGTAGAAGTATGAAACTTCTAAAACTTACAAAAAGCAGATAAGCAAAATGGAAACCAGGAGAGAAAAAGGTTAGGCAGAGGGCCAGTTTGAAAAATTCAGTGTTGGAATGATAGGAACAGAGATAAAACAAAGAAGAAATAGAAGTAGAAATGATCAAAGAGTGTATCACAAAGTTAACATAAGTTTCTATATTGAAAGGGTCCATAGAAACAAGCATGGTAGTTGATACCTCTTGTCCCAGTACTCAGAAGGCTGAGACAGTACAGTTGCCATATTTTGAGACCAGCCTAAACTATGTAGTGTCTCAAACTATGTGTGAGGGTGCCACAAAGTTCCCAGTCAAATGAATGAACATAAACCAGTGCACATTGCTGTAAAATTTCAGAGTATTGGCATCAAAGGACATTGTACAAATTTTCAAAAATTTAAAAATATCGTGCATTCAGATCAGAATGACTTTGGAGCTAGAAGAGATTTTGCATTTGAATGATAATTATTCCTGATCTCAAACTCTAGAGTGATTTAAGTTATCAGAAAATTATTCCCCAAATACAGTTACTTAGGAAGCCCCCAGAATAGGCCCCTTCAAAATAAGGGAGTAAACCAAGAACAAGGCATCTAATGAAAGGAAGGCAAAAGAAAGCATCACCGCGATGTAATAGGTGACATTTTGACAACAGTGGTATCCAAACATTGAGCTCTGGATTAGAGGGTCCGAACTGATTATTTGGGTGGGCAGATGGTAAGGATGAGAAATGGATCTATTGTATGTGTAACAGTGCTCTGTGGAGAGTGAGAGCAGAGAAGGCTAAAAATCCCTCTCAGAAATCAGGCAACATAAAAATTTAAAATCAAGGACTAGGGATATACTCAGTGGCACAGCGCCTGCCTGGCAAGCACGAGGTCATGAGTTCTATTTCCCAGTACAAAAAAACCCCAACAAAACAAGAAATAATACATGTATGAAATCAAAGGAGTATATCTAACCAGCAAACCAATTAGCTAGGCATGGTGGCACATACTTGTAATCCCAGCACTCTGGTAAGCGAAGGCAGGAGGATTGCAAGTTTAAGCCCCGAATGAGCAATTTAGCAACTTAGTGACACTTTATCTCAAAAATACAAATTTTAAATTTGAAAGGGACTGAGCTGTAGCTGAGTGTAGAGGCTCTAGTTCAGTCCCCAGGACCCCTCCCCACAGTAAAAAAGAGTATAATCATTATTTGGACATTACTATGTCTGGTACCATTAACCCTCAGAAGAAATATCCAGAATCGTTAAGAACTGTTACTTTTTGAGATCAAGATTGATGATAGAGAATGGGTTAAAGATTTATTTTAAATGCGTACACATATGTCTTTGATTAAAAATGAAAATATAATGAAAAGCATGGGAAAAACATAGTGGAAAAGTAGAAGATGTCAAGATGGGAACGGGCACCTGAGAAGCCAAAAGATACTGTGTATGGCTGGGATCTGGACTATGTGAGTGTGTGTGCACTCACGTGTGTACAGCACTTGAATATGATGCGCTTCATTGGCGACTCTTGTCCTTGGAAGATAGGACATGTAACATACTATATTTGAGCATTAGTAGCATATGCTGGGCATTTATGAAGCCACAGGGAAATGACAGAGCTAATGATACTCTGCCACTGTGGCCTTATCAGTTGCTTACAGTTGTTACGTTGGAGTAGTTGCTTATCCATTGTTAAATGTTTTGGATGTCACCTCAGTATGAATAAAGATCAGTAAGACTCTATCCTTACATTAGTAATTCTCTATAGCCTCTTTTTAGGATAAACCTTCCCATGCACCTCTCTTCTCTCTATATATATCTATTAAATAAATGGTCTCCAACAGCTCTGTTAGTAAATTAACAGTAACTTATTGGCCTTAACCTAAAAATCATGCAGTAAATGATAGTGGTTTTTATTCTTGAGAGACTCTTTAAATCTGGATTAATTATTACATATCAGAATTGGGCTCACATACAATAGATTATGGAGAAAGCTGGGGGCAGCTGATGGTCTCTTGATGTCATTTCTGGGACTGAAGACAAGATAGGAGGAAGTAACAAATAAAGCTGTTTCTTTGCCCTGAAATAGATTTCTGTTACCCAGGGTACATGAGCCAGTACAAGCTGATTGCTCTGTTGTCCCAGGAGTACAAGCAGAACTGGAGTAGTTTCAGAACCTTTGGGGACCCTGTGGTTACACATTGCTTGCCATCATGTAGAAAAGTCATTAGAAATGACTATGTTACCTGAATTTTGTGTGTAAAAGCAACTATTTGGGAAGCTTCTTAAAAATAACAATTTCTAGGCCCTCATACCCCAAATTTTGGATGATGAGAATTGTTATGGGGAAAAGGAAGCTTTACTGCTAACAGAGCACCTGGGCGATTCTGATGTGGTGTGTCTACATAACACAAGTCAGCTCTGGTATACTTTAGAGAATTATACCACGTTGACTTATTCTTCTTCTTTTTTTTTTTTTTTGGTACCGGGGATTGAACTCGTGACCTCATGCTTGCCAGACAGGCACTTAAGTCACTAAGCTAAATCCCTGGCCCATCCACATTGACTTCTGTAGTAGCATTTATACTTCATCCTTCATGATGTCAGCCCAGAACAGGCCGAGTTCTCAAATCCGTTCTCAGAATGTGGTGCAGCCTGGAACTTGTCAGAAGTGCAGATTCTCAGACACTATGCTGGATCTAACAAATCAAAAACTGAGGGGTAGGACCCAGCAATGTGTGTTTTAACATGCCCTACGAGTGATTCTGATATCCCCTGAAGTGTGAAAACCTTTGGCACCACTCATTGCTTTGTACATTTGCTAATAATGAGAATTGTTTTAGTTTCTTGTTCAACATAGAGATTCCAGACACGGTTCCCTAAGAGACTGATTCAGAATCACAGGTTATTCTTACTGTCGGGCAAGCCCTAGAAATCCAGATTTGATTTTCTTTTCAAAATATGACACACATGAAAGACACCTGGAAGGCTCTTACTGCTGATGCTGCTCCTGGCCTCACTACTGCTCCTCAGGTCATACTTTGACCAGCAAATTACTTCAGAAGGAAAAGTGATAGGAATGAAAGTACAGATGTACTTCAAAAGTAAATCATTACAAGTCTGATATCTCCAGAAAGACCCTTAGGAAAGCTGTTGAAGCCCCATCTTTTGTCCAAATGAGTCTCTATATGAGAAGAAAATACCAGAGTATAGGCTTCAGTATTAGTAGATTTATTCTTCCAACTGTGAGCAAGATTACATTATCAGCTAAATTGCATTAAGGCTCTATGTTCATAAGAATTAGTGGTTGAATGGTTCAAAGTGAAATTCCAACCAAACTGTTTCCCACTGTTTACTACAAAATTTTAGTCCCTGCTTTAGGTACAGTACTTTTTTTGTTGTTGTTTCTTATAATGTTCAGTAACAAGGAATTTCTTTACTCCTTTAATCAAGAAATGAAAGAATGTGAATTCCCTGGGATTGCAAAGCAGAAGCCAGAAGAACTCAGCATATTTAGGTGCATTTGAAGTCTTACATTTATAATATTACAATTCACCCATTTAACATGTCTCAGTGGCTTTTAATATTTCCACAGAGGTGTTCATCTGTCTCCACAACCAACTTTACAATATTTCTCCTACTTCCAAAGGAAAGCCATACCACTTAGCCACCACTGTCACCCTCCAGCCTCTCTGTCCCACAGCCCAGCCTAGACTCATCAATTCTGGACTTTATCTAAGTAGAACCATACTGTGTATGGATCCTTGTGCTTGACATCTTTCACTTAGAAAAAATGACTTCAAGATTTGTCCATATTGGAAGATGGATCAGAGATTTCATCTCTGTTGACAAATATTCTATTTTATGAATATGTACCATATTTTATTGATTCATCATTAGTTGATGTATATTTGGGTTGTTTCTACTAATTATTTAACAGCTTTGTTTTATACGCCATGACATACAACTGTATTAAGTGCATGGTTTGACAAGTTTTAGGAAAGGTTTACATAAATGTAACCATAACCACAATTGAGACTGAAGAATTTCATTGCCCCAAAGAGTTCCCTCTTGTTCCTTTGCCCACTATCCCTACCCCCACCCCCGACCTAGCAGTCTCTTTTATGTTGCTAGAGTTTTAATAGTCTGTTTTGTGTCACTATAGTTTTGCTTTTCTGTAAAGCTTTTGTAAATGGAGACCTGTGATGGTGTTATGGTTTATGTCTAGGTGGCCCCCCAAGCCTCAAGCAATCATGGAGACAGCTGAATCTAGCATGTGTAATTGATTCATTGTCTAGCACTGGGATTGGTGGTGTGAGTGCTGCACCCACCTAGGGGTGGAGCTGGCATAACAATATAAGGGAGGAAAGAAGGCATGTTTCTCCTCTCTTCTGCCCTTTCATTTTTGTTGTTTGTGGCCGCCATAAATGGTTACCCCTCAGCCATGCCACCCTGCTTTGGAGCCAGCTGACTATGGACTGAACCCTCCAAAACTGTAAGATAAATAAACCTTCCCTTCCCTAATTTTGGGCGTCAGGTATTTTGTCTCAACAACGAGAGAAAAGTAACCAAGACAGGTGTACAGTCTTCTTTGTCCTCCTCCTTCCCATTGCACACTGCTTCAGAATTTGTCCACATTGTTGCATACATTAAAAATTTGTTCCTTTCTGGGTCTGACAAACTTCTATCTCAGTCACTTTCTCTTTGCTGGTACAAAACACCTGACATCCACAACTTAAAGGAGGAGAGGTTTATTCTGGCTCATGATTTAATTCAGCATTGACTGGATCCAGAGAAAGAAGATACAAGAGGGGCATGGTGGAGGAGAGTTGTTCATGGCATGGTAGAAGGGAAGCAGAGAGAATGGAGAGAGGACCTGGGAGAGGAGGTAACACCCTTCCAGGTCACAACGCTACTCATCCCCCTGTCAAACCAGGCCCACCTCTTAACATTGAATCAAGCCAGTCACCTTCTGGAAGCCCCACCTGTGAGCACATGAGGCTTTAGGGAGCAGCCATATATAAGCCCTGACACATTCCAATTTATGGATAGAACATTTTTCCCTGTTGAAGGAAATTTAAATCTTTCCAATTTGAGGCTGTTATAAATAATGCTGCTATGAATGCTTGCATACAAATCTTTATATGGACACATTTTCATTTTCCTTGGTAGTTACTTAGGAATGGAGTTCCTGAGTTGTGTGATGTTGTGTGTTAATTTTTAGAGACTACATCATAACTTTTCCAAAGTACTTACACTATTTCACGTTTCTACTTGTAAGTCTATAAAACTTCCAGTTTCTCCATGTCCTTATCAACACTTGGCTTTGTCGATCCTTTTGAATTTAGCCATACTAGTTAGCATTATAGTAGTGTTTCATGGAGATTTAATTTCTATTTTCTTAATGGTGAATGATGTTCAGTGTACAGATAGAGCAAACTGTCTTTAATATTTTCTAATTTCCCTTTTAATTTCATAAATTGGAATAATATTCATGGTATATATGTTTAGTATCACCTACATTTATTTTTATTATCTCTTATTTTGTTAAAATCATTACAAATTATGTTTTAGTTCTAATTGTGAAGTTTCTAGTCATATTTTAATTATGCTCTGATCACATAACTTACTTTGTATGATTTTATTTCCCTTGAATTTATTGGAATCTGCTTTACATACTGGCTTTATGGCCTGGTGAATAGAAAGAATGAACTTCCCTGCTTTGGAGTTCAGTATTTTATAAGTTTATTAAGTACAGTAGGTCAAGTGGGTTAATGAGAATTGTTTGGGGCCTTCTATATCCTTACTAATTTTCTGTTATTTAATGAGTTACTCAGGAATTTTTAACTTTCCAAATATAGTTATTTATTCTTATTTCAGTTATGTCAGTTTTTCCTTCACATGCTTGTTCTGTTTTAGGTGAATATACATTTATCATTTTTAAATTAATTGATCTAACTTAAATCTTTGTATAAATTTTTGTCTACTTAATGTAAAACCCTTTTTTAATATTATATTAATATAGTTAATGTAGTTCCTTTATGAAGGATATTTGTATAAGTTTTTCAGCATCTTTGTCTTTTATCATGTAATTTCTCTTGTTAACACGATATATTTTTAATTCAATTTGTGATTAGTGTTTAATCTCATTCATATTTAACGTAAGTATTCAGTTGGATTTCAATCTGCTGTTTTGTTATATCTCATTTCTTTTTTTTTAATCCTTCTGTAACTTATTTTTTTCATTTGATTTGTAAATCCTGATTATGATACCATTTATTTAATTCCTCTACTGATTTTCTTTTTTCTTCCTACCTTTTTTCCTTTCTTTCCATTTTCATTGCTGGGGATTTGACCCGGTCTTTGGGCATGCTAGATAAATGCTGTACTACTGGGCAATACCCCCAGCCTCGTCTATCAACATTTTAACTGTAGACATTTTTTATTTCCTTGCAATGGTGTGTTTGCACTGGAGTTTACCATGCACATCTTTTAATACATCATTCTTTACTTAAAGTTAGGCTGGTTTAATTCCAGTGAAACTGAGCAGTTTTTCATGTATACAGTTCCTTTTCCTCCGCACTGTCAGTAACCTTTATGAGCCCAAGATTTTATCCTGCTTGAAAGTTAGCAAAACAGCTACCACAGTTCAGTAGGTTCTGGCAGAGGACTGAGGGTTCCTGCTCAGAAACAAAGAATAATTTATTATAGCAACAGCATAGCCAGAGCATCATGCTGTGTACCACTTCCTGGAGCCCTGATTCCCACTGTATCAAAATCTGATACAGTTCTCCGGAACAACATGCATGATTTTGCCAGTGGGACAGTGGGAAAATGGATGTTCTGAAAGTAAGTTTGCGAAATTGTGTAACTATATTTACCTTATGTATGACAACTACAATATCCATTGTTACTTTAAGAGTTCTCAGTCTTACAGAGAAATAAGCTGTTAATTTTCTTTGAAGCAAGAGTCCCCAAAATTTCATTTATTTATTTAATAACCATAACAGTGCAGAAAAAGTGTTCTGCATTATTCACTTTGACAAACATTGGCCTAGCAAATAAGAAAATGAAATATAGGCTGCTTTTTTAAAAGTCATTGTTAAGAAATTTACTACTTTTGGAGTAAAATGAATGTTGTTCTTCCTAAGTTCTTTGAACCATTAAACAGTCTTCTGTTGTTTAAATGATTTAAGTATGCACTGTATTTATCTGTGAACTCTGTTTCCATCTGTAGGTGACGTGCTTAACCTCGGTGACAGGCAGCTCACTGTCATGCACATGCCGGGTCACTCCAGGGGCAGCATTTGCTTACATGACAAAGACCGGAAGATTCTCTTCAGTGGGGACGTGGTCTATGATGGGTCCCTGATTGACTGGCTCCCGTACAGCAGGATAAGCGACTACGTGGGCACTTGTGAACGTCTGATAGAGTTAGTGGACAGAGGCCTGGTGGAGAAGGTGCTTCCTGGCCACTTCAATACCTTTGGTGCAGAAAGGCTTTTTCGATTGGCTTCTAACTATATTTCAAAAGCTGGCATATGTCACAAAGTGTCTACTTTTGCCATTCGGTCCCTTGCAAGTTTAGCTCTACGTGTAACAAATTCTAGGAGCTCACCCTAGGATCTACACAAGCACTGTTTTGATTAATTATATGTTAACCCGGTTCATTTTGTGCTGTTTGAAATGGCTGACATGAGGATTTCAAGAAGTGCTTTTATAGCACTATTGTGTGGCAGAGAGAAAAGATTAAGAATAATAAGCCAAAAAAAGAAAGTCTTAGTTTTTTCTTTCTTCCAAGTAAAAAACCATTTAAGCTTATAATTTGCCAAAGCTGTCATTTTGTAATATTTGCTCTAAAAATGCCCTGAGAGTACATAGAAAAGCAAAAAGGCATTTTATAGCAAGAGAAAGAATTTTCCTCCCCCACTTTTCTCATTTCCTAGGTCACCTAGGAAAAAAACACAAATGGAGTTTTATGCTTGTATTCTAAACTCAATTTTTCATTTCATTATTTAAAGAGAAAGTTCCTTGAGTTAAAAGACACATTGCAAACTCAGTACTAACAAACAAACATTTAGGATGACAAGTAAATCATCCCTTAGTGTGGTTCTCCTTAATGTTCCCTTTAATTAATTATTATTCATGTAATATAGAATATATATATAGATATATATACTGTGTAATTTAACTCATGAAAAGTATAATAAATTTTGTTTTATTGCAAAGCTTTAAATATAAATTGCAGAATGCTTCAGTAAAAAACTACTATATATTGTTGTCTGTTATTATGTAAGTAATATTTTCAATGCTAAAAGTAAAATTCAGATATATGTAATCTAACTACAAATTATCAGATTTCTCAAAAGGACACTGTCAGGCAAATTTGAAAAAATACACATTGAGAATAATTTTTTATTATATCCTATTTTAATATTAACAGCTACTGTAAACAAAATTTCTCTTGTTAAATAGCAACTTCAGTATTGTGTCATGTTTTACAGACGTATAGAGGTCCATGACATCTTGATATAAACCATTCTTTTACTTAACATATATAAGTATCACAAAAGAATTTTCAAATTAATTGCAAAGTGTGCATTAAATATTGACCTAGAGTGAATTGCCTTTCTTATCCTGATTCACAACACCTCTTCCTGTTCAGTATTCTTTGTCTTAAATGAAAACAAGTCTACATTCATAAAGTCATAGGAAGTTAAATTACTATTTAGTAAAATGTTTTGGGTTGGTGCTCTTTATAATTATTTAAAATTCTTTTTGGAATATTTCATAAAGGTTTTTTAAACAGTTTTTCACTACTTTTCTATTGACATATCTAGGACCAAATCATGTAACTTTGGAAATTAGATCTTTCAGTATTAGGAAGGTCCAACAATTTTGATTTCTGTCAAATTATATAACTTTTTCTACCCTGCAGACACCTAGATTCTTTAGGTTTTTAAAAAATTAATTTAGTGAATGAACACGTACCCCCCCACATACATATACTCATAGCCACATATTACCTGCACAGCACTGCGATAAACACTGTGGAAACTTAAAAAGTAAGAGACACTCTAGCTGGAAGTTGAAGGCACACAAAATGTGAATGGTTATATATGCAAATAGAATTTAATATAAAAAATACATGAGCGTAAGGTGCATAAAGGGATGTGTGTGAAGTTTGGTCAGAGAAAATATTCTGGAGGAGCTTTTGAGTCAGAAATTGAAGAATGATTTGTTCAGGGAAGGCACAAAATGATCCAAGGATAGTGAAGTTAGAATTACTGTATAGAGTAGATTATTTGTTGTGACATTATAAACTTTAGGAATCCCAGTTGTTCCAAGCACCATATTCAGCATGAGAAAGATTGGTTTGTGATTGTGTATAAAAGTCGTCCTTAATGACGTGCTAAACTGCCACATGCCACCAAATGAAACTTAAGAGTCAGAAAGGAGGCCATGATTGGTTCAAATACAGAATCCCATGGGAATTCTCTGGATGGTCACGTAAGGCAGTTGGTCAGTTTCAACTGATAGTACAACATTCAGAGTATAAATTTGGTTCAGGGCAATTACAGTCACTTAATGAGCCTTAAATATAGCCATTATTTTTATATCAGCACAAAAGAAAACCAAAAGTCCTTAACCACTGACCATTTTATCATATTTTAGGAATTGTTTTAAATCAGGGTATAGTAGGCATTAAGTTTTGTTAGGAACTATTGACTCCTGCTAAGAGATTTCCTTATTTATTAAAAGTGCAATTTTTTCAGAACATGTTGACATTTTTAATTGCCCATTTTTTTTCAGTTTTTCAGATTATCCAATGTAAGACTGTGATGTTTTGCTGTTGCTACCATGTGAATAAAATGAGAATAAATTGGAGGGGTATGACTCATTGAGTACCCATGTTGTACATTTTGAATATGCATTATTTAATGTAGTTCTTGTTCCAGCACCAAGAGATAATAAACCAGCCTTATACAATGGCACTAGGGAGAAAGCTGGTACCTGAACACAACCCCTAAACTATGTTCTTTTTCCTAGATCTACACAACACTTAAAATTGGCAACATGTATTTTTACTTTCCCAGATGCCACATGTGCCAAGAATAAATCAAATGATGCTAAAGCTTAATAACATTTAAAAACAACTTTTAAATATGTATTTTCACCCTGACAGTGACCCTTGTTATAACTTATGATTTTTGCAAATATTAGTATGTAAGTGTAAGATTTGTCAAAATGTAAGACATTTAGGAATAACTTATTTATATTGTTAGTAATCTTTGGACATTGATTTTCCTTATGTAATGTCTCCTTTTAACTGAGAAGCTGAAAACCTTGTGTGTTATCCTAATGTAGTTGATTGTATATTTGTTATATGGATAGTAATATGAATGTGACATGCACAAATTGTCCTCTTATAATTTCAAATAAGTATAAACACTTGTGTGATAAATATTAAAGTGGACATTTCTTTCAATCTTTGATTTGTACTTTCTATAATAACAGACTTCCATTTATTTCTTATAAGGATATTTTCTGTATGAGATGCAGTTTTGAAGTATTCTTAACAGTAAATGTCAGGTCTGTGGGAAACAATACAGATCTCAAAACACCTAATAAACCATCAGTGCTTAATAAGATATTTCAAAATCAATAGGTAAAATATGGGCTATTCAATAAATATTACACTTTTTGATGTAGGAGCAAAAGGCTTGTGCCATTATAAAATACATTCCAAATGGATTAAACACCTAAACACCTAAATGTGAAAACTAGAACTGCTTGTGCACTGAAAGAAAAATCATGTACCCCTAAGATAGGGAAGATCTGATTTATACAGAAACAAAAATCAATTACAATGAAATTATTAATGTCTTAGAATATAGATGCCATAAAGAAAAGAGATGCTAGAAGATAATACAACTTATATAATGAAAGAAAAAGCAAATGTGAAGAATGTCTACAGATCGATATGAAAAAGATTTAAGGAGAGGGAAAAAAAATCTTGCATTATCCCCTCTTAGGTTTTGTGGCTGGACCTTGAGTATTGCACTGCACAAGGACCAATTAAGGAAAAGCATACAAGTTTTATTGAGTATTTTTACAAGTACACAGAAAACTTCATGTAAAATGACCCACAGAAAGAAGCAGCCTGATGGCTTATATACCATTTCAACAAAGAGTGATAAATTATGAAAACTGGTAAGATAGCAAAACAGAATTTCAGCTAGGGATAGTAAATTGGGAAAGAATAGGAAAAGAATGGAAGACAATGGGTTTGTTGGTAGGTATATTCAGATACAAAGTCAATTAGATTTATTAGATTGGCTCATGCAATCAGAGTGGAAGTCCCACAGTGTCTGGCTGCAGCCTGGAGAACCAGGGAAACTATAGCTGCTCAACTCAGGCTGGGAACCTCAGAGCAACAAGGACCAACGATGCAGCCTGGACTGAGGCTGAAGGTGGAGATTGGCTTATTGGGGGGTTCACATTCAAAGGCTGGAGAATCTGGAGTCTGATATCCATGCAAAAATGCCCGGCATGAGGGAGGATGAGTGCAAGCTTCTTTTTGCTTTTCGTTTCAGGCTGAACCCAAGCCCACGCTCAGGCAGACCTTCTACCTTGATACACTGAATATCCACAGGCCAGTTGTCTCTGGACATACCCACCTGGACAAACCAGAATTGTGCTTCACCAATTTTCTAGGCAGCTCTTAGTCCAGTCAAATTCACAACTGAGACTGACCACCAAAGTAGCTTTGTATCTGCAGATTCAACTTAGTGCTGATTTCCCATCTCAGTGCAGACAATGTTATTTATCTGGCATGAAGAAGGATATCTGAGAAATTTTATATTCTGCTGTTAGGAACAAAAGTGGGATATCAAGGAGGCCTTATGTACCAGCTTTTGCTTATTTGCCTTTAATTCAGTCAATATGTCAAAAGAGCATGTTCTGATCCCCCTTACTACTTATTAAAAAGGCCTAATTATATGAACAGATTATTCATCCAAGAGGAAACAAAAAAGACCAGTAAACAAAAGAATACTAAACCTCACTGTTGATTAGGAAAATGCAAATTAAAGTAGTGAACTGGTTTAACCAGGCTGAGAAATTTTGACACAATGGAGCTTTGTAAAGTGTGTGTGCATACTGCTCATAGCGAAACTGCCCTGGTTAGGACAGTTTTGGAGTGTGACTTGGCATAGTCAGTCTTGGAGTTTAAAATGACAGGTTGAATGTTTTCCTCTGCTCCTTTCTGAAACTCTTAAGATGATAGAAAGGGCACTTTAAAAATGACACAAAGGAAAAATAAGAATGGTGTAGAGATAACAGCAATAGCAGCATTGAATACTGAAAGCTGATGGTTAAACAAAAACTCAAACTCAAGAAATCTGGAAACTGAGCTAGAAACAAGAAAAGCTGGGCAATGATTATACTAAATACCCAACCCTCTAAAAGACTTAGAACTTGTCTGTACCTTCTAGGAGTGAAGGTCCATGTCTTTCTAATTAAGATTCTGTCTTTGGTTTAGACTGCTAAAGGCTTCCTTAACTCTACACTATAACTTCCTATCCCCTATTTTGGGAATTTGAATTAGATTTGCCTACAGATTTTCAAAGTCCTGAAAGGGATCTGAAATATGTTCACATGTTTGGGTTTTTTTTTTTTTTAATTTGTAAAAGTTATATTCTCTCAGGGTCCCTAAATTGTGTAACTTTGAAGTTGGGGTCTGGCCCTTTCTATAGGATTATTATGTGGGAGTGTCACCAAGCTGGGTCAGAGAATCCTGAAGCTGAGATAAGGAATTTAACTTACCCTTTTGTAGCAGGTTTTCTGACATTTGGTAGAGAAAAAGAATTTTTAGGATGCATCGGTAAGGCTTGGGAAGGGGTTACTAGACCGATTTAGGACGCACTCCAGAGCAACACGTGTGTACTCTGAGAAATGAAGCACATTTCAGTTTGGAACTGGTGTTTATACCTCTCTTGAAGGGGTAGAAAGACCCAGGAGAGCCTTGTGTACCACTCAGGACGCGGTAGGCCCCCCACCCAGTTTCTCCTGGCAGCCGGGGAGCCTCAGTGTGCTGCCCAGTGAATTGCACCCATCTGGAAATCTGAGAGCTGCTGGGAACCTGGTAAGGCCTGCCTAATGACCCCTACTCAGCTGGGGAAAACCCCTCCAGCATGCTTTTTTCTTCTCTTTAAATAAAATTTAAAAAATGTATAATTGCTATTGTAAAAAAGAGGAAATAGGATGTTCTATAAAAGATATAACTGCATGTATATTTGAGTGTGTAGGATTGATAACCATATTTCTAAGTTCTTGTTGGATTGCTGAACAGATCTGTTTGCAGTCTCACTGCTTGAGTGTCCACTTTGTGTGCTTTAATTTTGTAACTTGAACAACTATTTCTAAAAGAACAATATGTAATTTATCAACTAGTGATTTCTTACTGTTTATCTTTTTTTTGAAATTCTGTAATATTTCTACCCTTTTTCTGTTCAACAGATCTGTTCAACAATCCAACAAGAACCTAGAAATATGGTCATCAATCCCACACACCTCAACATACATGCAGCTATATCTTTTATAGCGCTTCCTATTTCCTCTTTTTTTACAATAACAATTATACATTTTTAAAATTTTATTTAAAGAGAAGAGAAAAAATACAGAAAAAAGGGTAGCAACACAGAATTCTAAAAGAAAGAAAGAAAAAGGAGAATGAGAAAAAGCCCCACTAAGAAATCAGTAATTTATAAATTACGTACTGTCATCCTGGATGTAGTTGTTCAAGTTACAAAGTTAAAGGGTACATAGTAAATATTCAAACAGTCAGACTACAAACAGTTCTGCTCAAAGATCCAACAAAGATTCAGCAATATG